>JAODKF010000018.1:8798452-8850193 GCA_026779585.1 Mormyrus proboscirostris
GCAGAGTCTTAAGCACTTATGTAAGTCGCTCTGGCTAAGGGCGTCTGCCAAATGCTGTAAATGTAATGTAAATGTAAATGTTTGGCAAGCACACCACCTTGGGAATATTCTTGTACTTTGTTTTTACAGTGTACCAGGAAACTGCTGTTCCATACATAAATTTAATGTGGCCACGAGTCATTGCTACCTTCTAAGTAAACACTGGTTGGTGCTTATAATGTTGTATCTATACACTATCAAATATTTATGTGACTGATCAGTGCAATACTCCTATGGACGACATGGGCAGTGTCAGGATGGCTGGTTTATTTTACTGCTTGTATATCCATCAGCTTGGAAGACTGTCTCATGGCAAAGTGCAACTGCATTCACTCCTCTATTGCCTGACAAGTTGACCGGCTAAGAGTGCAGCTATCTGACAGAGTGGCCAGCAACACAATGAGGATAACTGCATTTTTGCCACTTCTGAATCATCCCGGGTGTGCTTGAACTATCACCATCCTCATGCGGGTTTCTTGTATGACTCATGTCTCCTCATCAAACATCTACAGCTCTGTGTTTAATCACTTTCACTGCAAGTAGAGACTGTCCAGTTTCTTGAGTACACGCTTCTCCTTGAATCAGTCATTAAACCTGGTCTTGGGAGACACCGGCGTATGATGGATTTTGTTCTAGTCACATAATGTAATTTTGGCTGTTGAATGCCTGTATTTTTACTAGTGTTTCACTAAAGCTTAATAAAAAACATGAAAGCCTCAAAATGATACACAACGACAAAGCCGATTATCATATTTTGATTGGCTTGTTAATTTGGATCACAAAAAAGTGCTGATTACTAATACTACTTCCATAAGAAGAGCCTCCGTGATTCCTTCATCCTAGGCAAGGCAAATGCTGATTAACCCTCTGTTTTTAAGATGCACGAAGAAAAGAAATCCAACAGAGGTAATATTTGTGAAGATACATTTGACTTGTATACACAGCAAAACTATAAATGCTGAGCATTAAAAAATCACGTTGCATTTCTGATTCTCACATTGCATTTCTGGCTATTGACTATTATAGCCTTCTTGGGTTCTTGCTTTGTTGTGTACCTCCTGCTCCACTACTGCTTGTATCTGGGCATCCACTGGAAGCTCAGCCTAGCTGCACTTTTTCAGCTGAATCCTTGCTGGCATGTATGTTTGTGATGTGCTATTTGCTTCACTTGTATATCACTTTGGACAAAAGTGTCTGCTAAGTATATAAAATGTATATGTAGGCATATGACAAAGCTGAAGGGACAATTAAGGACTTGTAAGCTTGTAACCAGGTAAAGGATTGGAGAAGTGTTCATGTAAAGATACAGCTGTACAAGCAATTGAAATGGTGAGTTAATCTGAGAGTGAAGGCAATATCCAAATAAAATGATAATGGCTGTATCACGTGTTAAATTACGTGGAGTTTATACAATATCGAGATCATTGTGTTGTATCATGCTGACAAAACCTCATTAATTAACAGTAAGTTTGAATAAACAGCAGCACATCCTGGCGCTCCTTGTGAAAGGCTTTGAGACACTGTGTATTAATGCACTATTCAGACATTAGTGATTTCTTGTTTGTCTCCTTGAATACCTCTCACTCCCTTTTCACCTCTCCCATTTTTACACACCAAATCACCTAGCCTTGTGCATTTGCACCACTCACACAATGTTGTGTCATCGTTTTTGTTTTTTTATGTCACTTTATATTATTAAATTCTATATACTTTTAGATACATTTTATAGAATATATTCCATTTATATAGCAGTCGGTGAATTTGCCAGAACAAGCATTTCGCTGTTTGCTATATGAGTACGACTGCATGTGACAAATAAAAACCTTTGACTTTAGTACAGTAGTAATGCCACTTGTTCAATTCTTCATTATTTAACGCTTAATACTACCTCTTTAATATCACTTATATCCAGAGGTGATTATAGGCACACAGGGGGCACAAGGAAAAAACTCCTGGGGCCTTCCAATGCACCTCACCTGACATGGTAAAATTTATCACCATTATTTTAGTGTGAAGTTTAACTCAAGGATATCAACAATGAGATTTTAATAAACACAATTCCTTTATTTTAACTTTATTGTGAAAACAGAACACCTAAATAATGCATGTTTGTCATTGCCAAGCATTATGTAATAGGCCACCCTTGGGGGGCCCCTCCCAGCTCGGGGCCCCAGGCAACAGCCAGCCTTGCTTGTCCTGTCCCTACGCCTCTGTTTGTATCAACTGAATAAAGAATACCCCTAAAAAATCATAGCAAAGACATGGAGTCAGTTTGGTGCAGCTGAGATATCTTTCTCAATGTCCACGTTTAATGCGATGGGAGGGAACATTTAACTATCCCAAATATTACCATGAAAGCTGAGAAAATGCAACTATTTGTAAAACGCCTAGCCTCATGACACACTGTGATACCAGGCACCCGTGTCCCAAGGCTGTACGACCGGCACAGATGACAAAGCGCAGTGAACAGAGAACCTCTTCTCCATTCCAAAATCAGCAGTGAACACCTGCGCTATCAAGCTCCCACCATTAGCCATTGAAACAGACCCAGCTGTGTTTCTGTGCTGGGCCTGCTAGCTGAAAGCTGCAACAGTGAGCAAGTCACAAATGCCCCTAAAGTGTTTTAAATTTAAAAATGCAGAGATTTTATTTCCCATTCAAAAGTATGTCAAAACACAAAGGGATATGGGATAGGAGAGACACAACAACAAGCTTGTTTGGATACCCTAAACCACAGGCCGTCCTTAAAATTTAATTAGGTGTTACTGAGGGAGAGACACCCAGAGTCTGGTAAAAAGATAAGACACAAGTTAATATTTCAGATGAACCGAGTTCATCTTCACCCCAAACAGGAAGAAGACAGTCTTGTCTCAGCTCTGTTGAGGCTTACACCACAACATGTGCTAAAGCGAAAGAACCATTTTGTTAAACATTTCTCATTTCATTTTAGATCCTTTTGGGGGGGGGATTTTTTAATTTAAGGGATTAAATGTATTCAAGAAATTAAATTAAATGTGCTTTGTATTCTCCAGACACCTAAAAGGCCTTTCGGTTTTTGTGCATCTGTTTGGACACACAAAATATAATGATATTGTATATCGTAGGCATCAATGGGTGATTTCTTTGACATAAAGCTACAAAAAAATAAACACCAAATGTAAACAATCATAATTCAATCTGCAAACTTTCGGTTGATGATTTGAAAAGCTCTACTGTGCAGTGAAGAGGAAATGCGGCAGTCCAGTGAACAGCAGTCCACCGTCATTTACGCTGCATGCCCAACAGAATGCAATCACTTACAACATTCAGTAAAGCAATATACAGTATATAAACCACTAGTAACAATTTCACTGCAATTTCATATTTTATTGTGATTCAGAATTTTACAACCGCAATCAATCGTTAAAATTCAATTTATATGGTAAGGAACGTTCCTCGAATCTATTTATAATCCTTATCTACTACAATATATCAGTTTAAATAACGGTTTATAAATGTAGGTGTCCAGAATAGGATCGTTATGCAGTTGTAATCTAGCTATTATCTGCGTCCCCACTGCCGTTGCCCTTTTAAGACAGCCATGCCGCTTTCTGACGGAAATACAGTTCTGGGCGGGGGGGGGTTGTTGTTTTCAATTTGCGGCCAGCTTAGTTTAGACCAAGGATCGCGGTACTGAAACTATAGATCGAAATTCTGTTTAACCCCATGCATTTTTGTATAAGAAATAAAAAATAAGATATCCTATACTGCATTTTTATCATGCTCTAAAAGCTAACCAGTAGATTTGAGTGTTCACCTCGTAGATTATTTAAATGTACTGTAAACGTCCAATATAAACGATCAACACAATTGTCATGTGACTATATGTCGGTTCCTATGCACAGATGATAGCCTATGCGTTTGTTTCAAAAAGTTTGTTTCAATCGTGATGCAATCTATACCTATTTCTAGTGGACTATGAGTCGATAACGCATTCACCCGTTCGTGAACAAAGCCTTGGTGTCTTAGACAAGTATCTAATACAATTCACCACCATCGTTTTTTTTCTTTTTCTTTAATCACACTGTTTTACCTTGTTTGAACTGACAAGGTTGTGCTTAAAAAAATCCATCTAACGAAGACCGTGCAATCGTCGTTAAATAACCTGAGGCTTGTTCCGACAATTCACTGCACATAACTGCTGGTTAGACTTGCTGTGTCTATTACAATCTGTAATTCATTCTGTAAATGAAAGGAAATTCACTAAATAAATAAATGAATCTATAAAAACTAAGGGAGAAAATCTAAAATGAGTTTTTTTCGTGGTCGTTTTATCTGTTCTGAGCTGCGCACGAATGACGAGCTAAATTCGTAAAAGAAGGCGACAGTGAAATAAAAGCGGATGTGAATTCAGGCTGCGCTTTAAAACGGGCGAACAACGTTACCTTTATATAAAGTTATGTAAGTGGGCGAAACAAATCGATATTTTATCTCATACAAATGATAAGACACTATGCCATTATAACAACGTTCATAACCTTGTGGAGGTAGAAGGTTCAAAGTAATTCAAATGCGCGTCCCTTCAGCATGCCACCCTGAATGCAACATGCTGATAATTGGATTTTTTTTTATTAAATATATCGTAAAGCGATGTAATAGTGTCATCTGCAAAAAGTATTCGATGTCATAGAAACGCAGTTTAGCTTGGTTTAAAGACTTAAATAAGATCTATGCGTTTTGTTCCAGATGTATCTTATAGAAACTCGTTTGCTTACGTTAACAATACGGCCTTGGGTTAATATGGTGCAACGAAAACAACGGGATAGCAAAAGGAGTTGAAACAAAACAACCCCTCAGCCCGTTGTGCTGCATGGCAAACGATGACCGATAGTAACCCCGCCGAAGCATGAAGAATCTGGGTGAAAGGCAACATGATGTCATTGTGCCCGGGACGGTGGCTGGTCTCGGTGTGATATTTAAACCGCTTTCTACTTTATCTATTTTATCCCACAGGCAATTTACAGCAGTGCCTGTGCAGTTTACATTTACATTTCATCATGTGGTTAAATACAATAGAGTGATGCCATTTCGATGGTGTTTTACTCCGCCTTCCGACTCACGATTTAGTCGGGAAGCTGGTAATTTCTAGATCACACTGGACAGTATAGGAGGAAGCGTGCAATGTGCAGAAATGTAACCGCGTTCTTAACTAGCTGTAAGGTTTTTAACATGGAGTCTTACAGACGTTCGGAATGTCAGTAAGCTGCAATACGTTTGCTGCTAAGAACACATTTATTATCGTGTGTTACTAAGAGCAAAGGTAAATAATATTATGAAAATTAATTACAATTTATATAATGCAATATCTTATAGTGCAACAAAACAATTCTTTATGTATTTGGAATCTATATATCTATAGCGAATAACAACAATAATATATATTAGTCGTCGTGCATTGCATGGTTCCCGTGTGGTTACTTAATCACTTTTTGTTTCACTGGATATTTCTATTTTTTCTAAAATGGACAAAACATTCCGTTGTGGACGAGCTGCGTGCTCATGTTTGCAGCATATTTCACAGATGATGCAGGGCTGACTCCTGCGGTACCAGAACCTGCTTCTCTCCTGTAAACCTCCCACTGCCACGAGCATGTGATACCCCCCTCCCCCAACAACGCCCTCTCCTTTTCTCCGGGATGGGTGACAATTACGCACTTCACCAGGAAACACTGAAGACAAACACCTTACCTAACATATCGCTGGCTCACGATGAAGTCCTCCCCAGAGGAATTTGTGTATTTATGCACTTGCAATACTTTCCACGCAAATCGTTTATTTTTTTGTTTGATTTTTATATTGGGAATCTAACTTGAAAAGCCCAGGTTTAGCTACTGTACATTTCGAAATGCAGAGGTGTCTACTTGGCATTGTTTTGCTATTTGTGTTTTAACTGATCATGTTGGAATTCACGTGCTGTATCCCAGCTGGGCTTTGACCAAGATCTCCCCAGAACAGGCACAGACATATGGGCGGGTGGGGGTGAGATCAGTCTTATCCAGTGCTGACTCAGTGTTAAATCCCTATTTCTGTCCACCTAAAATTCCAAATGGAATATATGTTTAAATTATATATTTTGTTGCTGTTTTTGTTGTTCGTGAATGCTTCCTACTCTGCTCCAAGCATTAATGAGAAACAGGTTCTGTAGGCGTACAAGAGACAATGCGTTGGACATATTAAGTATCTTGAATGTTTTATGGGAATAGACGGAAAATAATGATACGTATAGACCAAGCACTGATTTTAATGTCAGGAAATACCTCTAATAATATTCTGCTCATTTGCTATATATTACAATGTAAGATCCTAAAACAAAACACCATAAAATGACATGCATGTAGAAAAAAACAAGGCTTTGCACTTTGAATAATTAATCAGTTGTCCATTAGCTATTTCTGATGCCTTTTAATGGATCCAATGGGGATTGTATAATGGCAGAATGCAGTATATAGCAGAAGCAAAGTGAATTTGTTTTATCCTTCCGCCGGTCCCGGGAGGAACACTGGTCTGTGTCGTGCGGTGGAAGCAGGGGCTGTATCCAGGGGGTTTAAAATACTGAGGTCAAAAGTGTTAGCCCTTCATAGGTGTGTGACATAATGGATTGTGGTCATTGGAGCTGCAGAAAAAAATACACAGGACATGACCTCTGTGTCCTCACTGGTAGATTTGGACATGGGTGGAGCTCTTGTTTGCAGCCAGTAACTTGTGACGCTTTCGGAACAATGCTGGCACACAGTAGTAGGACATAGCATGTGCTTTCCCTGCTTTTTTCAGTTCAATAACACATCCTCTTGTTTTCAGAAGCTGCTTACGTATTCAAGGCCACACTCATATATTTCAAAACATAGTCTACCAATGCACACAGTCCCAGTGTGTTTGGATTTTTAGATTCTGCATGGCTCAAAGGGAATAAAAATAGTTACATTGAACAGGAAAGTCATGAAAGCCTTAAAAGATACTTTTCTTTTTCCAGTGATCATTAATATGAGCGATGTATAACCGCATTTGACATTCCAACTCAGCCTGTAGAGTAAACTAACAAGACAGCAGAACACGCTGACCTGGCAGCCTTTGTCTGGATTCCTGGAACCACATCGGCAACTCAGAGCTGTGATATAGATTGGAAAATGAAGGGACAGTGGGGGAGGGGCGCAGGTGTCTTTCAGTTCATCAGTTAAAGAATAGGACTGACTGATTAAAAACAGTTTAAAGGGATCCTCTATAGGTTGAGTGGGTTACAGAAGCATTAAAGACCATCTCTGAATTAAAAAGTAACCCAGAGCTAAAAAAAAAAAAAGTAACCCAGAGCTTAATGTGTTTAAACACAGAAACTCAGTGCAAGAGCCCTTGTGGTGGGCGGGGCATTCCTTCCAGATATATGCAGTATAGAAAATAAATACAGCATCCATGTAAATTGATAAGTATGCATTAGGTTAGTATCAAAATATTCCGGCTGTAAATTCATGGGAATCATCCGTCTCATCCGCTGCTTCAGGAAGCACGCAAGCAGGCCAACAATGCTGGTCGAGGAATGATGTTGGTCGATAGTGTTGAAATGGAGCAGCACTTAACATTGATCATTTAAGGGGTCTAATTTTAGATCAGTGAAATCATACAAGTGGTGTCTGTACTATTATTGAATTTGGCGTTGGTTTATTGGTTTGTAACTTCTCTGTGCAGTAATGTGCTTGTTTGGCTACAAATGACCTTGTCGAACTAACTGTGCTGTGTTTAAAAATACTGTATAAAGGTCACAAGATGATCAATTAATTTATAAGAATATCAGAAATCTACAAATGAGAGGATGCTGTTTGGCCAATTAAGCTTATTTGGGGAGAATTCAACTAATACCTTAAAGTTGTTAAAATCGTATCTAGCTCTTATTTAAAGGAACCCAAGGTTTACTAATGATGTTACCGCTTTGTTTGTAGTATTTAATGTTGAAAAATATCATAGCAAAACAATTATGAAATTTAAAATGCAAACGTATGCTACATTTTCATGTAGGCCTATATGCTTGATTCAGGCTAAATGGTGTATTATTATCTAAATACTAGACAAATAGTCACAAACAGTAGTTGGTATGGTAATTATGACAATATAGATTCAACCGCTGTGAAAAGAATATAGGCCAGTATTGTTCATAGAAAATAAAGTATTCATTTTTCAATACACTAATTCTGTCATCAGTTCTTCAATTCTTATGTTAAATCTGACATTATAAAATTTGAATCTACTCTTGAACAAAACGTTTTTGTTTCAGTTTGAGCGAAAATTTACAAACGCGGACTTCATTTCAGCCAGTCGCTACATTGTGGATTCCGAGGCCCACATAAGATATTGTGAAACTGTGGAAAATCTTATTAAGCAATCACACATCACTGACGGCAAACAATAGTAAAGGTCCAAATGGTGATTCCTAAACCGGTAATTAACGGCATCTGTCTGAGTTGTTATGAATTAATATTCCTGATTTTGCAATCATAGAAGTTCTTTGTTATGTTTCCTGCAGGGGTTTTAGTGCTTTGACTTTCACATAAAAGGTTCTAGCCCCAGAAAGGAGCCTTAATGTTATGCTAATAAGTTAAAGTTAAAAATACTGGATTTAAATATCTTTGGTGATGTATTCAGTCATATGAATATGTAGAAATCTTAACTAAGTCACATGCGGATAATTGTGAGTTCCGTGCAGTACTAATTTATACTACTGATCTTACAGCACATCTTGAAAATACACTGACCTCCTGAAGATGTAAGTATAATTTGTGTGAGACTTTCTTGTGAAGTATTGGGCATCTTGTTGAGGGTGTGCCGCACCACTGACTCCCAGAAGAAGCCCAGAATCACCAAGAGGGTGACGTTAATATTTCACTAAACGTGGAAGAAGCTGGATTCAAACGTGGTGTATTTGAGTGCTCTTCAGTGACTGGCATCCCATATACATTTACATCTTATTTATTTAACAGACAGTTTAATGTAAAGTAACATACATTTCTTTTCCTGAAAGAAGGCCCTGGAACTCAATGGCAAAAATCACTCTAACGGCCCTGGAATTCAAACTGGCGACCATCCAATCACAGGCAGCACTTCAAACCTGCAAAGACAGACACCATTACGCAAGCTGGGCAATGAAGTGCGGGTCATGAGGCCACTGGCTGGACTTGGATATCTTGGCTTTATAAATGTACAGAGAAAGGATCTGATAAAATAATGATAAAATATAAGGATGATGTCACTTGCATTGGCCCATCTTTGGTCCCCACCCCCCAGAAGTTACATCACCTGACCACAATTTACCTCCCCCAGTCACTGACAACAATCAGGCTCCCAGGTACTTATTTTGTATTTGTGATCTTTGATTTCCACATTAGTGTTATGTGCCAATAGTATTATTTAGTTTCCTTATTTGAAGCTTTCTCTATTTTTGCCAGTTAGTTTCTCTGTTTAAAAAATTTAAATAATGCTTTACACTGACTACACCTTCAAGATGCATTCATAGAACATTCAGTCCACCTTTACAACGCATTCATAGAACATTCATGAGCTGTATATACTAACAGCTTTAAAAATCATTAATGACAAACATTATATGATAAAAACAACCATTATTGTCACACAACTGTATAATGTTTGCCATCAAGATGTATTAAAGCTGTTAAGGTATGTTAGGATATTAAGGCATACTTATATGCTGCTTATGAATGTTCTATGAATACATTATAAAAGCATTATGAAGGTGCAGTCAATGTAAAGTGCTACCACTAATTATTCCTCTGGAACTACTGTAAAATATCTTGCTTTTAAAAAGAAACATACTAAATATACATTTTTTTATTGACTGATTGATCCTGTAATTGGTGGGTGCCCTGTGCTTGGTTGGAGCCCCGTGCTTGGTTGGCGCACCATTCCTGCTTGGCACATGCCTTGTGAGTTGTACTTTCTGGGATAAGCTCCAGACCCCCACGACTCTGCTTAGGGCAAGCGGATATGGCAAATGGATGGATGGACGACGGATTGTGCAACAGCTAATTCAGCATTTCTTCTTCCCTGCATCCTGACCACTGAGTGTAGATTGCGTGACTACATGTTAAGTCATGTGCTTGGTTTGTCTGTGACACTGGTTGAGTGTTGCAACGGCATACAGATGTAGGCATATACGTTACAGGATTCTGGCTCATAACCGCCCTGGGGCTTTCAAATACATTATCCTGCTAAAATGACACTTATGCGACATTTTGGGTAAAAGGACTGACAGCTCTGGATAATGATGTAGCAAAAATATGGTTCTCTTAACACTCTTGTATTCAGTTTGCAAAACATCTCCGTTAATAATGAAAATCAGTATTTACAGAAAGTATTTAGAAACTTCTCTTTCCTATACTGGAATATGAATAAGCTATATACCATTACCATATCGGTATGCACAATGAAACGTATTAAATATAATTAAGCATATAAAATGAAATTGTATTTCCGTGGATGAGATAAAAATGACATATTATTGCCAATTCTATTTCTCTGCTTTAACACGCTGAAGTGGAGAATATTCACAGTATGTCATGCGTGCTCGTCATCCATTCAGCCAAGCGTGGAAGCTTTTTAGTGGAGCAAGAGCGCCCACTATGTGCTAAACTGAGATAAGGGAATATATTTGTTAAGTAGTTTTTTTTAGTAAGACACAAGAAACCAGGCATGCAGTCAGGCATACGGATTCGAACCTGCCCCGCCCCCCACCCCCAGGTAGGCATGATGTACCAAGGAGACCCCTTCCCACCCCGGTCGCCAAAATCTACTGAGAACCGGGCTGGTGTATATGTGTAGTGGGCTTATGTGGACAAGAGTCCAGGGCCGAATCTTAATCCCAGTCCTGCCCCAGCCAAGGACGACCCCATAAACTATATTATTTATAGCTTTATAATTGTATAAATACCCATCACCAGCCCAGAAGGTGATCCGTACGTCCGATTTACCCATGTCTTAAGCGTGGTGGAGAGCTTTCCCTGTCTCAAGACTACAGTCTTATCAGCTTTCAGAGAGAGATTCCTGCTGACTGCATGCATAAGAGCTCGCCATCTCTATGTATTTTTTACTTCAAATTACATCCTTTTGAAGCCTTGAATTTTTGTCTGCAATGAGCAATAATATGACATTTTCCTGCATTTTGAATTGACATAGTATGTTTTAATCGCATATTATTTTATCGACGCATGTCCATCTATTTGGTTGCTTGTTTGTTGACCACTTAGGTAGCAACATTTTAAAAACACAGCGTCTATTTGTGCTCATGATCGTCTTTTAATGTATAATGTACTGCTCTATAAGTCACTTTGGAGGGAAGTATCTGGCAAATATATAAATGTAAATAAACCAGTATATGAGATCCAAATGTCCTGGCTTCCTGGCACTGCCAGTCGAAAATTTGCCCCATTCCTGCATGTTCACACACAGACGCCTGTGTGACAGATGAGAGGACACAGACTGAGCATGCACACCCATTTAATACAGCTCTACGTGCTGAAATGGTGGAATGAACTCACAATACAGGCACACACACACGTGCACATACACACACGCACATTCCCTCACCGTGCTCATGCCCCCCTGGTACAACAGTGAACAACAGAACAATGGTCTTCTTTTTGTCACTGACGATCCTCTTCGGGACATTGCTATTCCCCGGGCATAAGGCTACAGTGCAAGGAAGATGAGCGAACAGAAAGGAACCGCTGGAGTTTCCCATCAGCCAAAGCCCAAAAGAAAGGTGGATTTTTTTAAAAAAAAACTTCTCGCACCGTGCAGCTAAGTAACCACGCATACTAACATAGGAGAAGTGCACGAAAACTTCTAATTTTTATTAGAAAATAAGGGAATGGAGTTATAATTACAGTTGGTTTTAGAAATTGGCGCTTTCGTGGTTATAACTTGATTTCAGGTGATTATCTATAAGGCTAATTCATGAATTCAGATGTTCGCATATTTGAAGCAATATGTACAACCTCTAAACGCCTAAATTATAATATGGTAATGAAAAATCAACATCAGATTGTAAAGGACAAGTAAGTGCATGACATGTTTCAGGAAGAAGCAAGAAAGTGTTTTCAGATATATAACGTAAAGGTATTTGTAATTTGGTGTGCAAATCATTTCAGAACATTACTTCTTTATTGATTAGGTACCGCAAAAAACAGTTATCCGGCATTGAAGCTATACAACGGTAAACTATTTTCGTGCTCATGAAATGTAATGCTAAAGACAGAGGACAGATGGCACTAAAATGCCGCGCAGCCCTTCGTTAAGGTAAACACATCGGCAGATTGCGATTGAAAATCGCGGGTTCCTCCAGTGTCCCATCATTCCCCCCAAATCCCTTCCACTATAGACTGCGGAGCTCAGGTACTGAGTGGCTGAAATATTCCTTTTCCGGCTACACCTGCGAAACCCACCAGGAAGTGTGGCACGATAAATCCCAAAGTAATAATCCTCCTTACCTGGAGGGAGACGGCCGACGCCGAGTGATGTGTCGGGGAATGGGGCGGCCGGTTGCATGACATTTCCGTTCTCGCTTACCGTTAAAACCGGGAGCCGATTTATGCAGGGTAAACAGACGCCGTCGACTCCCTGCAAGTTTTGGCTTTTGTTTTCGTGCGGTTTGGGCTCTTCGCGATGGGATGCTGCGGTAGTGCAGAGGTAAGGAGTCCATTTAACTCCCCCACCTCATCCCTCCAGCCCCGGGAGGGTGGGCAGCGTGTAAACATCGTAGCGGATCGCGATGTGGGCACGTTGCTTCGCCCACCTTGCAGCTGGCACGCGTGCACAGATTTATTTCCCTCATGGGCGACCTTCTGCGCGCGCTAGATTAATCCCTTTAATTTTCTAGCAGGGTGGTAATGCATGTACCTACGGCTGCACCCCTAGATGCATTTTATGTTCGTCGTTCGCTATACTTTTCCCATTTTTGCAGAGACATCACTAGATCTAGCGTCAGGGGGTAAAACTAGTATTAAAATCGCCATACATTTCTTTATGCACAAAGCGATGCAAAGTAAACAATATGACCCCGTTTCTTCGCTTAACGTGAGGGGATTTGCCGCAAAGGTCGTACCTGTGAGTCGGGTTTTAGTCTTTTTCTAAAGACAAAAACATAAATTACGTGAAAATGAAATGTGCAAAACTTAAACCGGCTTCTGGTTCAGAGTTCGTGACCCAGGCGGTTTGCCTTAAAGATGCACGCTAAGCGTGGCACCCAGAAAATGACCCTCTCTGGAAGAAGCTCTTGTTGACAGGCGGTTTATTGACATTATTGCAGAGGGCAAGGAGGGAATGGAGGCCCCTGGAAGACCGAAGTTGTACGGATGTCGCTTGGCTCCTCATCTTTGTAGCCTTCTGTGTTGGCATGGTAAGTCCCCAGTTCGGTAAAGCGCAGTGATGTTGTAGGTAAATCTGTTGACGTTATTTTTCACGTCGACATGTGCATGTTGTGATTCAGTTAATACAATTCAGTTAATACAATCTGTAGTCTACTGTTTTGTTATGCTATTCTGCATACTAGCCCCAGTACCTGCAGATTTAAATGATGTTGCGGTTGATTAAGTGTTCAAATTAAAACGGAACTAGTCGTTTTCCGCTGTTTCGCCAGGGAGCCTGGGTGGGAAATTGCTGGTGATCTACAGCTTTTGCTGGCACGTGAAAGATGTGATAACACCATCGTTGTTTTTGTGAGGCTTTCTTTACATTACTGTAAACATCACACCAGGGTGGCCTGCTTTTTATTATATAATATATATTTTTATGGATTACCTGCTGAGTTGTATGCTAACACCATGCTCACGGATATTAGTGGTCCCTCTCAATATTGCTTCAGAGGAACTCAGAGATGTATTATGGAATGGAAATGAAATAAGTACCAGCGCTTGCAGTATTGTAACCCCCAACCCTCCCAAGCTTATTTCAAAAAGTGCATTCAGGTGTATAAACCGGTGAAGTGTTGTAATGGTGATTTTTTTTTTCCTGTAGAAAGAAAGTGCATGCATAGCAAGTAAGTGATAAAATGTAGGCAATGTATGGCAGTGCTTCAGGGATGGGGGAGTGCTTCCTGAAGACCATGTTCACTCCTTGCCATCTCCCAGGGCTCCATCTGCGGCTACGCTATCATCACCGGGGCCGCCGGCAGACTTATATCTGGCTATGACAGCTATGGGAACACGTGTGGACAGCCCAACGCACAGATTGAGGGAATCAAGCTCAGTGGCCTCGACCAGACTGACAAAAAGTGAGCCTGTTGTTTTGTCTGTCTATTTATTAATTTGTTTTTGCTTTAAAATACACATCGGAAAGGCTTTTATTGCATGTGTTGGCTTGTGGTTCTTGTTGGCACTGAGGCAATTTTTTTTTACCTACTATGGGTTGCAAAGGGACAGAAATTTTTCCAGAAACTTTCCATTCCATGGGAAGTTAAGTTGTGGAATTTTGGAAGTATTCCAAGATGGAAAATTTCCATGGGAATTAATGGGAATATATGGGAACTAATGGAAAAATTTCCCGAATTTTGCAACCCTAACTATGACGGTGCTCCCAGGCTTCCCACCTTTGGCATATTGATTTCAGGGAGGATGAAGTTAGTATTGGGAAGGGGGAAGTGTGCCCGAGCTGTGGGTGGGTGTGAAAATTTGCTGAACTACTTTTTCTTTTTTTTTTTTAACTGTTGTTAATAGACAGAATAACAGATTCTTGGGACATTCCGCATTAGGGAGACTCCCAAGACTTCTGGGGGAGGTGGGAAGTCTGCATTCTTAACACGTGTCTGTCATTATGTGTGGAGGTGACGGTAATGTAGACAGGGTCCTGTGTGTGTGCGCGTGTAGGTGTGTCACTAAGCCCCAGTTCTGCAGCTTTTCAATAACAGGAAAATACTGCAGTGGATTCTGCTGCTTTCCGTGTTACTTAGCGAGTGTCAGCCTCGGGGACATGATGTGTATCCGCACTTAATCTGCATTTCTTTTGGATAACATTTCTTTCGAAAGGACTCCTGCTTGCTGCCATGTGAAGTTTCAGTCATGAGCATAGTCATTAACTGTGTCATTGGTGCTGTGGCACATGGCTTTGCTCATAATGTGGGTATGTTTTGCTGGGTTAACATGCTACTGAATAAGTATCCAGTAAGGGGGAAAGCAAAGAGTGCCTGCTAGCTGCTAAGACTTGCCAATGGTTCCTCCCTCTGGTTGTGTACCAGCCTCCTGCCAAGGGGCCTGACATTACAACAGTAATACTCATAAGCTGGACACCACTACGCTTTCAGCGTAACACAGTCTTTATGTCATTAGAAATGCTGGCACACGTAGCGTTTCAACCTTACCCTTAATGTTGTCTGGATCCAGGACTTGGAGGTGTTTCTCTGTGATGGGTTTGCATCGATGAGCGAGTGTGATTGTGGGAAGGCCGCAAGAGGCAAATGAGAGATGTGTGGCGTGCCGTTTCCATATTAATTTATTATATAATGTCTGTGCAATGCAGGGCTTCCACAATCATGTTACGGAAGCATTTGTGGAGTTGATTAGAAGAGAGATGAGTATAACCGTGTGGCTGATTTTTAATGAGAGTGCTATACTGGAAGGCAATGCAGGCTTTTTACTATTGTCGCTGGTTGTTGCGTGCAGAGCCGCACACAAAAACATGACTTTGCCCCAGAAATTCTACCAACGCTATCATCCATGCTCACACACTCATGGCTGCCCCCTAGTGTCTGGGCCCCTGAAAGTCTCCCCCCTTTCTCCCCCCCTTTTCAGTGACCATGGTTGCGGGATATGTTGATATATCTGCGATATGTGGGTGGGGCCATCGCAAGTGGGCTGGGCCTCCTAATGTAAATGGGGTGTTTTGGTGTATTTTTCCAGTCAAGGCTTCTTATAGTGGGGCAGTTTCGGAGAGGCAATTTTTGTGCAGTGGGCAGCAAGCTGTGAGGTGTGCATCATTCTACCAGGGTGGGGGAGAGGTATACCCTCTGAGGTGGAGAGATCATTCTCTGGTATTTTTTCCAGGTGGAGGCCTTCTCCAGCTGTATCTTAGGAGAAGAATATAGGTAAACAAACCTGGTGGAGAAACATCCTCCTGGACATAAAAAGCACAGGTTTTGGTGATTCCTCCGGGCTCTCCAGGTTTGAAGGAAACAGTCACCTGCATGATTCTTCTAAAGCAAATTCTGATGCTTGATATGGATCCCGGAGCGATTACCTGGAAGGCCCACCACGTTCATGGTTGGGTGGCCTCTGTTCGCTCCGGTGAGTTGGACAGGTGGCCCGTGGTGTAGCTGGCTCCCCGTTACTCCGCCATCCTGCCGAAATGTGGTTGTACGTGGGATACGACTCAGGGGAATTTTATTTACACAAAAAGGTTGGAGCCGAAGGAAAAATGATTGATTCTGAGAGCTCATTCTGTAGAGGAGATGCGTTCAAGCAGTTAGAGGAGGCAGGATCAACCAATCAGATGTCTTGGTCCCGCCTCCTCTAGTTGCTGGGACCCACCTCCCACCCTGATTGTTTGGGGAACCGGGGATGCACCTATCAATCGGCCAGCAATCGGAATGGGACGATTTTCAGCCTAAACGGTGATGGGCTGATCAGTCTCACGTATTTCGATTGCACATACCAAAAAATCAGTAATCAGGATTGGCCAAGAAAATTGCAATCGGTGCATCCCTACACGGAACCAGTAATTTTTTTGTTTTGCCCTCAGAATATTTTTGTGTAAATGAAACTCTCAGGAGCTGTGCGTGTGCACTTGCATATGAGAGAGAGAAAGTGTAGTGTTTATATACGTATGGGGTTGTTGTGAGGTTCAGCGGGTTGCTGGTTCGAGCCCGAGCTACTGTAGAACTGTCACATGTTTGTGGACCGTTGAGCAAAGTCCTTAACCCCTTAAAATGCCCCAGGGGTGCCAGATAAATGATTCAACGCTGTGCTCAGACCCCAGATGTGTATGTGTGTGTGTGCGCGTCTCCAAGGAGACCAAGATGGGATATGCAAAAAAGCGTTCCACTGTACCTGTGCTTGTACTCGTGAACATGGCAAATGAAGTATTGTTTCAGATTATTATTCTTTCCCAAACTGAATCAGCTGTCTAGCTCTTCAAGATTTGCTGCCCCCACAGAAATTGTACACATGATTAAATTTTTTCTGTGTTGTCATAGTAATGATGGGTTACTGGGATTCCCTCTCATCCAAGATTTTCTGCTACTGGTCTGACATTTGCTGTTGCATTATCGACATCGGGTGGTGACTCATGGGAACCCATGATGGGGGTTAGTGATGCAACGCTTGTCCTGTATTCCCTGCTGTAAGCGTTCTCCTGACACCCTTGCTACCATTTTGAGACTTGTGACTGTATCTGGTGGACGCTGGAGCCCAAACTCAGGCAGCTGACTGTCGGACCACCTCAGTGGTTATGCAATGCATTCATAACAACTGCTATGTCAAAAACTCTTGTGTAAGCTGTGGCCCATTTCACAGCAACGGTGGTCACTTATCTGCCTGGTTTTCCTGTGCAAAAAACACCACTGCGGACTTAGCGTAGCTGTGGTTGCTGTATGGTTTTATGGACTTTTTGGATCATGTGATCTATTTATTTCTTTTAATTAATACAGGTGTGTGTGATGTGTATGCAAAACAGTGCATATTGATTTGGTGATGTGAAAATGATTTTCAGCAATGTGCTGTATCCTAATGCATATTAAAGCATTTCGAATGTGTTATGCTAACAGGACCATAGGGCATTTGTCTTTATTAAAATTCTCTGTTTATATATAAACTCGAGAGGCTGCAGATAGGTATTTGAATTGGCCAGTTTGGGTTAAGTATCTTTCTCTAGGGGTCTACAGCAGCTCCTGTCCTGCATTTGACAGCATAATGTTTCCAGAATACTCCCCAATTACCGCCAAAAAGGTGCTGGCGGATGGGCTGCTAGGGGGGCCCCGTCTTGCTGAGCTGTGGGGCTTGACGCCCCGGGACAGGGACGGGGTGGTGGGGAGTGGTTAAGCCCGTGTGGTCCGCAGAGCTGAGAAGCCGCACGGGGGCGGCACGGGTATGGCGCGCTAAGCGAGGCCCTGGAGCAGAGCTGGGGGGAGGGCACCCGATCTGATATGACAGCCTGCTGGGAAGGCAGCTGCCACCGGATTCAATTAGGAGTCATGTGCTTCTCTCATGTCCCCCCTCCCTCCCCCCCCATGCTTCCAAATGTCAGGAAGCAGGTGACAAGACTGGTGGACAGAAACACACTGGAGAGCTGAAGAGTCACGTCCAGATTCGTTGCCTTGATTTTTTTTTTTTTTTCCCCAGTAGTATTTTTTTTTTTTTGTTGTTGCTAAAGTAGTGACAGCTAAGTGTTGCTAATATTGCTCACTGTTCCCGCTGCTGCCCAGTGACAAGCAGTGTCACCCAATCTCAAAACACACCGCCTCCGCCCCAAAACGTATATTCGTCCATTGTCTTGTTATCGGTTCGTTTTTGACGAGAGATGTTTCCAATTTGATTAAATTTGCTGGAATGCCGTAAATACATGTAGCTGGGTGCTCATCGTGACAGCAATGGAGCTGGTGAAAAGGTTAGCCATGCCATACCCTTGGGCTAATGCAAATTCATTTGCCTTCATGCACAGACCAGTAGATGTATCGTCTGTGGCTCAGCAGGTTAGGTCGCTCTGTCTGTGATCGGCGGGTTGCTGGTTCAGGTCCCACATTTAGGGTCAGCAGAGTGTTTTCACTGCTGGGCCCCTTGTGAAAGGCTATTAACCCCCAATTGCTGGCTGACCCGGCTTTCACAGATGAATGCTGCTTTGCATAAAGGTGCCTGCATAAGAAATAAAATGTGTCTGGTTCTTCAGTTGTTAATGTGACTCACCACGGAACCATCCTCCAATAATAGTGATGCAGTTACACTGGCACCGAAGGGTTCTCAGAATCTGAAACCACTGGCCAGAATAATAATATGTGCTGCATGGAATATCAAGCTAGATCAGGGCTGTTCTTCCTCAAGGTCCGAGCACTGCTGATTTTCCAGCCTTCCTTTACCTATGAGCCGGGTCTGAAGCCTTTCTGCCTGATTAGAATCAGTGATTATTAAACTAACTACCTGGAAGAACTGAAAACAAGGTCTGGATTTGGAATTGAGGTCCTGATTTGAAGAGTGCTCCGCTAGATCTTGGGGTTCTGTATTCATTAAAAATATGTGCGGAGTGCTCAGAAAGAGTAAAGACTAGGTTTTTGCCAGTTTTTAATTTGTTAATATGACCACCACCATCCGCCTGGGAGAATCTGGAAACTAACCTGTTTCTTCCACCTTTCAGAGCAGTCAGTGGTCCAGTTTATCCTTCATCTCTAGCAAAGTTGTGAGGACTAAAGTGAAACTGCCAGACGAGGCAGTCAAAATTTTAATGAGAAATGTCAACCATCCTGATGGTTCACTTTTAAGTGTTGCCAACCAGAAGGAATCCAAAATAAATTCATTATTCACAACTTAGTGTTAATGGAGTCTCCTGTTACAGACTCCGTGCCCACATAGGACATTTGACTAATAACGATTAAAAGGGCCTGCAAGATTGTCCTAGATTTCAGATCTGTGACTCTATGGTCCTCATGAACTTGGTTTTGAAAGCAAATAACATGCACTCTAATGGTTTTGGTGGTTTTCAAGCTTTTGCAGCCAGTATTGGCTTGCTTTTATGCTAATTAAAATGTCTAAAAGCAGCGTTTGCTTTTTCAGGGTTAAAGCACAACCCATTTGAGGAACGTTTGAGTTGTGACGCTGACAGGCCTAAAAACCATTTTTAGCACATTTGCTGAGGCTGCTGCAAAATTGTGAAACGGTTTAAAGGGGTTTAATGCATCCAGATCATTGGGTTAATATGGATTAGTTTTTCTTTATGCTTAAAGCTTAAATTTCATTAAACGGCTCCTGCTCTCGGTAATCTCTGGTTAACCTGTTCTTGTAGCACCTTCTGAGATGAGAATTCTTTAGTTCTTTAAGCCCACCTGCTCAGAAACAGAGCCTGTGAAATCTTAACTTGCCCCTCCAACCTCGACCCACCACCTATAACCATACCCCCATACTAATGAAGAAGAAACATCCCCTAGTTTTTTGTGTTCTCTGTGATTCATAAATGATCCGCTTGTTGTGATATTAACTGCCACTGACCACTGGATGGTGGCCATAGTCTAACATCCAACATCCTGGCATATCTATGGCAAGTGGAGAAATGCAGATGCAGGATTTTGGAAGTGGTTATAATCTATGTACAGGTGTGTGTGTGTGTGTGTGTGTGCGCGCGCGTTCAGTTTCAGCAGCATGGCTTTCAACTGAATATTCTAGAAGCACTTTAGACCAGCCGTTCCAAGGGATTCTCTTGTGTGATTCAACAAAGGGGTCTTTGTAGGAGTGTATGGCTCTGATCCAAATGAAGGAAGTGAGGACAGGAACCATGTGTTTGTCTTAGATTTTATTTTGGGTTCAGACAGACAAAATGCTGTGATGGAGAAAAGTAGAACATTTTTTGCATTGTTATTTTGAATCTAATACCAAACTAATATCTTGTGATCTGATTCTGGTTTTGGCTTATATAATTGGAAGTTGAAAATATTTTATTACTTATGTTCTGTGGTTCTTGTCTTTGGTTTCCGACTCTGACCTTGACATTTTGTGCCTGTCCTTTTAATAACTGCAGGCATAACTTAGCATGCCATTAGTTTCACCCCATTTTTTAAAATCCTTTTTAGGTTTGTGTTCTTCCTGGACCCCTGCAACATCGATATTGTGCAGAGGAAGATCAAGTCCATGGCTTTGTGTGTGTCCCAGTGCCCTGACATTGAGCTGAAGACATATGGAGACATCAAGAGATTTGCCATAAATAATGGTAAAGGATTCTTCATGCAATCGCATGCCATAGACATCTGTTATTTTAATTAGTGTACCATAGATATAAACTGTTTCCATTTGGGCAGAGGGAAGCTGTGTCAATATTAATGTGCAGTACTGGAGCTATAACCTACTGGGACAATTTAGAATGTTACACCAAGTAAAGATATGAGAATACCCATTCTGCAAGAAATAGTGCTCTTGGTTTGCTTTGGGGCATGCTTTGAGCCCTTTTTTGAACTGAGAGCACCATCTAGTGGTTTCAGAAAATACAGTAAATGGTTCATGAAGCTTCATTTGGCCATCGCTAGTGAGAGGAGCTTTAGGGTATGTATAGTTTCAGCAGGTCTTTGTTGGGTTTTGGTTGTTTTTATGAATGATTGGTAAATTTGTGGTGTGTGTGTGTTTTTTTTTTTTTGCTTTTTTGGCTATTGGAAGTAGTCATGTGAGCCCACTGCATAGATTGTTTGTTTGTTTTTCTTTTCTTGCTGGAACGTCTCATTTCCTGCACACACAAATTGCCCTGGTGAATGAGCCCACTGTCAACTGCCCGCATTCATCAGCATTCGTCATCATCATCATCAGTCAACAGAGACTCTACCCATCATGCAGTAATGTTGAGTCATTCGCCTGCCGTCCACGGCAGACGATAACAATGTGTGCCCCGACGGACACGTCGTGACCTCACGGGATCTGGCACTCTCTGTGCCTGGGCCGGGGTGGGTGAGGCAACAGCCCACAGAGCCACTCATTGAGGTCACTACTCTGCATCAGGATGGCCTTTGTCAATGTACCCTCCACATACACAAACAGAACCTCTAGCATCCTGGTCCCCATGTCTCTGGAGACTCGCATCACCGACCATTCAAATGAGAAGCATCAGTTCTCTATTGGCATAGTTTTCAGCATCTTCAGGGCCATCTGACATGAACTAATGTAAACATTCATGTTTTATACAAAGCTTTGTATGGGCTCATGGTCGACTGTCTGGCAGGAAGGAATGTTCCTGATGACAAAACCAACAGCTGTGACGAAAGTCTGATCCTGATTTCAACTTTTTAGGGTCCGAACTCTGCTCCTATGATCTCCCTCCACCACGGTATCCCGGCCATCCAGAGAGGTCTACAAAATGCCCTAAATTGCCGGTGTTACCAAGGTATGTGATGCTTAGTCTAATTAATCTTCTTTTTAGGTCTACGAATACCAGCCTTAATAAGCGTTAATGAGAGATCATGCACAGTTGATCCGTTCCGGTACCGTTCGGCACCCACCGCAGCCTCGTGAGACCTATCGACTGTGAATCCAATAATCAGGTTTCTGTCTTCAGTGTCAGTCTCTTTCGCCGTCTTGTTTTACAAGCTCCCCTCCCCCTTTGTACCAGCGCCCTGTCCCTGGCCAATAGTTGTGGTGTTTGTCCTGAGTCTTGCCGTTCGCCCTCCCATCTCTGCAGCAAGCCCCTCCCGCTGTTCAACCGCTGCACCCCGGTGAACATCTCCTGCTACACGCGCTTCGCCGAAGCTGTCGTCACCTTCGTCAGCGACAATAGCATGCTGCACAGCCTGGTGGCCGGCGTGGTGGCCAGCAAGGAGGTCATCCTGGGCCTATGTGTACTGGCATTAGGTAGCTATGTGCCCCCTACCTGCAATGTTCTGCACTGCCGTCCCACCCATGGGGCTGGACAATCAGGGAGCCATGACAATATTCTCAGTGGCTTTAAAAATATCACTGGTGATCTGATGGTGAATTATGTTGGGGGAATCTAATTATATTTAATGCTGTTTTAAGTTGCAGCTGGACTAACGTCAACTGGCAAACCAGATATTTATAATTTTTTTTGTGGTTGTATTAAACAGTTAGTTAACAAAAGCGTGGCTCAGTAGCTGCCTGAAGTCTGTTTATGGTTTATTCATGTTGGTGAGACTTGGCCTTGTTGTGAAGGAATCCCAATGATTTACCGCCCCACTGAAGGTTTGTGGTACTTATGCAGTTTAATGGGTTTTTATAGTTGTTGTGCTGGAATACATTTAGATGTAGGAAATGAGACATGCAAAGTAGTGTTATAGTACATATAAAAATTGTAATGGCCATTGAAATGATGTCTGTCAGTAAGTTTATGGGAATGTATGTCCCGTGTGTCCCACAGTGCTCTCCATGGTCCTGATGGTCATCATTCGCTACATCTCTGCCGTGCTCGTTTGGATCCTCACTGCCCTCGTGGTCCTCGGCTCCCTGGGTGAGCTCCCTCCCTCCCTCCCTGACGCATCACAGAGGTGCTGCTTCCTGTCCCCTCTCCCCACACGCCTGCGCCGCTTGACCTTGTTCTCGTGTCTTTCCTGTAATTTGAGGACAGGCGTTGAATCCACAAAGGTCCGCTTATTATTTTCGAGTAAAATTTTTGAACGTTGATTCTGTCCTCTTTTTTTTTTTTTTTTGTTTTGTTCCCGGCTGTGTTTAGGAATTGGCGCTTTACTGTCTCGTTTTTTGTGAAGTGGAATCCTAATTTATAAGCTGCTGAATTTCCCTCACGTCATACCTTGTGCCTCTTTAATCTTTGGTAAAAGGAGCTGATTTCATATTCAGATTCTCTGATTTTAATGAGGAATCTTTCAAGCTGTAATGACTTTTCTATAGTCATATAAAGACATGGTTCTCCTCAGCCTGATGCAACCTTTCGGCTCGTCTGGGCCTTTTCCCCACCCCCCGCCTTGGCAGGTGGTACTAGCGTCCTCTGGTGGCTGTACATTGACAACCGGAAGATGGCGAATGCGACTATAGCTGCCACGGCCGCTGCCAGCAACAAGGAGGAGCCAAGGGACAACGTCCAGGCTCTGCTGATCTACGCCGTCGCTGCCACGGTGTTCACGGTGAGTTGCCAGCAAGCCAGGGGGTGGCACTGAGGGAGATGCCGCACGGATGCTGATGTCATTCACCAGTGTAGAAATGTAGTTCACAAGGCTGTTTGGCAGCCGGATGTGGCGACGTTCACAATTGAATGTAGACCACACAACTGATTGTCCACCCCCTTTCTCAGATTTTATAGTGGGGGTAAACGTACCATTTACTAATGCAGACTGCACCCCCCCAGTCCCCAGATGGCAACATCTTTTAAAGGGGACTCCCCTCGCTCGGTGAAATCTACCCCAGAAAATGTCCTTGGGGACAGTGGACCTTGGCTTTGTATTGTGTTGCCAATGGAATTTGGACCGTGGGGAAAGATAATTGAGTACCCCTGGAATGCATTGTAGAAATTAAAATATGGCCATTGTTTTTAAGCTGTTAAAACGGTAAATTCTCAATATTTAACCATGTGAATGAAACCTGAGGCTTCACTGCAGGAACAGCAGACTGTAAGAGACCAGAATCTTATGTTGGCTCTGTGTCCTTTTCAGGTGATCCTGCTACTGCTGATGCTATTCATGAGGAAGCGCGTAGCCCTCACCATCGCCCTGTTCCACGTGGCCGGGAAGGTATTCATCCACCTGCCCTTGCTGGTCTTCCAGCCCTTCTGGACTTTTCTGGCTCTTCTGTTCTTCTGGATGTACTGGGTCATGGTACTCCTCTTCCTTGGCACTGCTGGTAGGTGTATGTGTGTGTATGTGTATGTGTATGTATATGTATGTATATATATCTATGAATGTTGAAAAGGTCTAGAACATTCTGGCTCTGGTCACCCTCCTCGGATGGTGAATTTATATATACTTTTTGTAGGGAACCCAATACAGAACGAGGGCCTGGTTGAGTTTTGGCTGACCGGGCCGCTGCAGTACATGGTCTGGTATCATGCTGTGGGCCTCATTTGGATCAGCGAGTTCATCCTTGCCTGCCAGCAGATGACCGTGGCCGGGGCAGTGGTCACATACTACTTTACAAGGTGGGACAGCTCGGACATACAAGGGCGTAGGCTGTACTTTCAGCGTCTCTGGTGTTTTTTGTTTAATGCTAATGCTAATAGCTTCCCCTGTGCCCTTCATGGTCATGGTTTGGGGACACGTTGACGGTTTATGCTAATGGTCACTGACTGGGGAATCGCGTCCCAAATCGTGCTGCCTGCTGAGAGGGTTGAGTCATTGTCGAACTGCAGAGAATGCTTTGCGTTACTTTGGTGGGCGATACAAAACTGCTAATTTGGGTGAGTGCAATAAAGTCTGTCGTGTGTGTGTGTGTGTGTGTGTGTGTGTGTGTGTGTGTGTGTGTGTGTGTGTGTGTGTGTGTATATGTATATATACACACATACACACACATCACTCACAGCACAAGAATGGGTAAACATATGGCTCTGGTTAATGGTGACCTTAATTAAGCTTTTCTAGCTTCGGGAAATTAGACCATTTAGCGTCTGATTATGAGCACAAGCTTTTTCGAGAAATGTGTGACCATGTTACTCAGCTAGCTGCGAGTCCTCTCAGTCCTCGTTAGCAGGAGCCCAGCGAGTTCTGCTCTCCTTCTAGTTAGTGAATGATTCATGACCAGTCATTTCTGGGGTTTTCAGTTCAGCCTGTCGTTGAGTGTAAATGAAAAGCAGCATATCCTGAAGTCATCAGGACTCAGAGCAGCCTATTCTGGTTCTTCACCCAGGCATCTGTATTTTGAGCATTTTACTCGCTCCTTTGCAATCAGATATTCTGACCTAGGGTCAGTTTCTTGATGTGGAGAGTGGTGGGGGTGTGAATGGTTTTGGAGACTGCCACAAGGAGGATTCTTCTTGTTCTTGGCTCCCCCATCCCCTACCCCCCCCCCACCACCACTCTCTGTCTTACAGGGATAAAACCAAGCTGCCAGTCACTCCCATCCTGTCCTCCATCTTCCGGCTGATCCGTTACCACCTGGGGACGGTGGCCAAGGGGTCCTTCATCATTACACTGGTCAAGATCCCCCGCCTCATCCTCATGTACATCCACAACCAGCTCAAGGGGAAGGTAAGAGTGATTCTGGTGCTCCTGGGAATTTTACTTACACAATAATATTCTGGGGGCAGAAGGAAAAATGATTGCTTTAGAGAGAGAACCTATCAGATTGTAGAGGAGGTGGGTCCAACCAACTAGAGGAGGCGAGACCAGGAGAGCTGATTGGTTGGTCCCACTGCAGGGGTTGTGCAATGCTATGTTTTTGGAAGGGTGCCCTCATGCTGGTGTTTGTTGTCTCGCAGGAAAACGCGTGTGCACGGTGCATGCTGAAAGCCTGCATCTGCTGCCTGTGGTGCTTGGAGAAGTGCCTAAACTACCTGAATCAGGTAAGCTGGAAATGCCTCACTGTGATGGAGGAGGTGCAGTATGGATTCTGGGGACTGCCTGGAGTTTGGGAACGATGGGTCAGTAGGGTAGGGTAGTGGTGGGTGTTAATAAAAATGAAATCTATAAATAGGCATGAATGTGCATGTATACTATTAAAAGGAATTATATTTATAAACACTGTTTACATATTAAAAAAGGTTCAAGTACATTTCGCTTTCTGGCATTTCATGAATAAATGTCCAGAGATATTTCTTTTGAAGTTTGCACAGTGGGAATATGATCAAAGGTGTAGTCACATGACATGATTCCCGCTCTCCCCAATTCCCCAAACAGAATGCGTATGCCGCCACAGCCATCAACAGCACCAGTTTCTGCACTTCGGCCCGGGACGCCTTCGTGATCCTGGTGGAGAACGCGCTAAGGGTCGCCGCCATCAACGCTGTGGGTGATTTCGTTCTGTTCCTTGGGAAGGTAAGTGGGGCTGACTCAGTGGGTTTGGGCATCTAGTTTTGTCCCTTCAGCTCTCAGCTGTGCCTAAAAGTTTGTGGGAGTCTTACACACAAATGTTCTGAAGGTAGAAGGAAAAATGATTGGTTCTTTCTTTTGAACCAATCATTTTTCCTTCTGCCCTCAGAACATTTTTGGGTAAACTCCCATGAGCCATGTGATATGTTGTTTCAGAGGAAATCCTACAAGATCTATAGTTATATTGTTTATATTGCACAGGATTCTAACAGGATGCATAATCAAAATGCAAGCTGTATTTTTGTGTGGCACTTTTTGAAGTATTGTATACCTGAAGATGTGTTTGTTTTAATGTGACAAAATCAGACAGCTGTGTTTGCACCACAAAGGCAATTGTTTGAAGCTCAAGTCTTTATTTCCAGCTCATGATTTATTTTCCAGTCGACTGGGCTGTTTTTCTAAATTCAGACGGCATGGTACATCAGGCTTTTAGCAGTAGAGAAAATGGGAAACAGAACAATTATTATGAGTGCTTGTTGGGTCAGTCTCACTGAAGACATTCCTTAGATGGGTGAAAGTGGCAAATGTGGTCAATTCATATTCAAAATGAAATTCAAACTGCATTTTATTTCTTTGGTCTTGAGTCTTTTAGTTTTGATTTTGTAATTTAGTTTTTATTATTTTTATTTTAAATTTTAAAAATCCAGTTTTCAGTGTGGTATTATTAGTTATTTAAAAAAATATTTGTTTTGGTTTTTATATATTTTAGTTTAGTAACTGTTTTAGTAAATTTATTTTTAGCAATAGACTGAAAGTTGTAGAGCTATTTTGAGTATGATCTTCAGAGAATCCTGCACGAATACAAAATACGTATTATGTCCTCAAAATGGGCAAGACATGTTCCAGGTGTTATTAATGGTAAAGATCAGTACTATGACTTCATTATTTAACAATGGTAACAGAACATATTTGGCAGCATGTTTGTTTATATTTTATTTATATCTTTTTTCAGTGTTTTATTAGTTTGTTTTTGTTAGCGATAATAACCCTGCTTTTTGGTGATTACCAGCTCACTCCCTTTGAATTAGGACAATTATATATTTGCGGATGTAACCAGCTTGTATGGGGAGATAAAACGGGATAGTCGATAGGTTTCTGCCTTCAGTACACAACTTTGTAGACAGCATCTTTGTTTTTACATCTAAGATGGCCTCTAGATAGATGAACGTTGTCTCTGTGCTCCTACTTTTATTATTAACATTAGAGTAGTCTATTGCTTATCAAGAATTGTCACATTTGGGTGATATCTTGTGGGTGCTGTTGTGTAGCTTCTGCTCCAATACTGCTTGCACAAGTACCTGGACACTCATTGGAAGCTCAGCCTAGCCGCACTTATGCCTAATCAACTCCATGACAGCAATGTAAATCTGGTCTTTGCACGAGGAACAAAAAAAGTCCTGCTGCTTCTGTGGAAAAATGGCTGTCGTCTTCCTGACGTGTCTCTGGGTGCCCAGGTGCTGATTGTGTCCTGCACCGCCTTCGCTGGCGTGCTCGCCCTCAACTACCAGCGGGAATACACGGTCTGGCTGCTTCCGCTCCTCATCGTCTGCCTCTTCGCCTTCCTGGTGGCCCACTGCTTCCTCTCCATCTTCGAGATAGTGGTGGACGTTCTGTTCCTCTGCTTTGCCATCGACACCAAACACAACGACGGCAGCCCCGGACGGGAGTTCTACATGGACAAAGCCCTCATGGTGAGGACGGCTGCTGAGCAGAGCTGTATGGGGAGTGTCAGTAAGCACAGGGCCGGATTAAGAGTATTAGGTGCTCCTGAGCAGCAGTACGCATGACGTCACGCTAGAAAGAAAACAGATTGGTGACACGCAAGATTCAGAAATGCATCTAGTGTAGGAAAAACGTTACATGGACTTTTTAATGAGTGCAGTGTTAAAAGAACAATATGCAATCATATTTTATATATCGGTAATTCAGATATTAAATCACATTAACTTGTTAAAAGACATCCGTGAATGGGATGGGGGGGGAGGCTGCTCAGTGCCCCCCCCCCCGAAGACATAGCGCCCCTGGGCACATGCCCAATTGCCCATATGGTTAATCCAGGCCAGAGTAATCGGGATAAAGAGGGCTGAAGCCTGGGGTGCGCACACAGACCGAAGGGCAGGAATGCAAACTCACAAACACTGTGTCTCTGCAGAAGATCCAGAGCTGCTTTGGTCTATATTCCCTGGCATACAGTTCTGGGTCTCACTTTGCATGTAGGTGAAATTGAGAAGTAATCTGAAGTAATTATCCTCATATTTATGAAAGTCATTATCCCAGTCGTCATAATTTATATAGTCAAATCACACTGTGCAGTGGAGCCAATGTGCTTGTGTTGTCATCTCCTGGGTTGTTGTGTTAAGTTTCCCTTCTTTTTGTCGCTGAATAGCGTTTTGTTTTGGGTGCACAGCACGCTCTGCAGTGCACAAGTCGTTGGCCTTTTTTTCCCCCTCAAACGCCACCCAGCCTGGAGAATTCCTTTGTGTAAATGTTCAGGGAAAGCATTCACCTCTCATTTGGCTGCTGGACACCGCACAGAAGGGTGGCTGGGAAGGCAAAGATACTGTGGGCTGAGATCAATGGATAGAGCCTCAGCCTAATCGAGAGCTTTTATCCATTGTTTGGTGTGGAATAGGACCTCATTACGGAGCAAGCGGCTAGGCCTCACCGCCAATGCGTTCTGAGGTTTGGAAGATTCCAGAATTGATTATTCTATCCAACTATAAGTTCAGTACTTGATTTTTGTAGAAACACTTTGTTGTACCTTCCAGGAATTAATGAGCATAGTGAATTAAAGGGGATGATTTCACCAATGAACCTTGATCCTTCGTGCATGGCTACACAGCCTGTAAGCAAAGGTTGTTCTTCTCTTGCATGGAAATAATTTGTCAAATGCAGGTGAATAGTAAAATCTCTGCAGGGTCATCATTGTGTAGGGCATGACCTAGCCCTACATAGAAGGAAGATTTTTTTTGCAGAATTATTGTAGCATTAAAGAAACTATGCCAAATATCTGGCAGTCTATATGAAGATCATTTATTTAACAATTCAGAACAACTGAGAAGGTGGATGGTGGCCATTTAAAGTGGGAAATGTGGCTACAGTGTGGGAGAGATTATAACCCTTATTTACATTTTCTGCAGTAGTGCCTAAATCTGCATTCTCTTGCATGCCATGCAACATGGAGCTTAAATCTAGCATGGGTGTACCTTGCACTGTACACTCATAGGGCAGCCCTTCTGGCACCCTTAGCCCCTCCACTATCTGATTGGCTGCTGATCTTGTGGGCGGACAGTAGGCAGGGTTCAGACTAAATTGTATTCGTCAGCAACAAATGGCGAGCTTCACCTTGGCACCAGAGAGCTCCTTCGAAAACCAGTAATTATTGCAGGCGTGCGTATTTTGAAAGCAGTACATTATCTGTGACGTGGCAAACGTGGTGTCACTCTGTGCCCCTCCCAACCTATGCAGGAGTTTGTGGAGAGCAGCAGAAAGGCACTGCCGCAGGATCGGAGCCGCGGCCGGCTGGAAGAGGGTAAGAGCGAAGGAGGTGACGGCGGGGAGGCGAGGCCCATGGTGAGTGGCGGCGAGAGTGAAACCCTGCAGGAGTTCCACCTCTACTACCTGTCGGTGGGCGTGTTTGCAGACTGGGCACTGTCCGAGCGAGCCTTCGTCCTGTGCCTGACTGAGGACGTGCTTGTCTTTCTGTTCGCCTACCTGCCTGCCTCCACGCTGCTCCTGCTAATCTCACTGCTGCAGCCCACGCCTGTGCAAGCGTGCTAGCATGCTAACACTGCAGCACCTGCATGTCCACCCTCTCTTTCAGTTTCCATCTCCTTCAATGCAGTATATTTGTAGCGTCATCTTTACTCATTTGTTACTCATATACTCGCATGTCTATTTATTTTTTTTGCATGGCCCCCCAGTCCTCCGAAGAACACTGTGTTTTTTTTTTTTTTTTTTGGAGTCTGTTTGTACCTGTTATCTCTGTCTCGCCACCTTACTGCTACTGTGCTCCTTTTGAAGAAAAGTGCGGTCGCTTGCCGGAGCAGAAAATAAACTGTCATCTGGAGAGGTGTGTGAAATGAACGGGAAAAATGAAAGCCCCCCCCCCCACCGTCCCCACTTGCTGGCAGCCTGAGCGCAGCAAGGGGTGGGGCTCCCGTTCCCCCCATTAGCAGCTCCGATTTTCCCCGGCGGCTCCTCGCTGAGTCTGTTATGCCACTGTGTACCGGCTGGCAAGTGAAGCACTGCTTCTCCCCTGTACCTGCAGCTGGCCCTTCGTCAGAGGGGGAGCTGAGGGTCTGGGGGGTTAAATCTGCCCCCATCTGCTGACTTTGCTTGGTGACCATCCATGTGTATTCTAAACATTTGCTTTCTTTTTGTTTTCTAACTTCCTTCACCATTGGAATGCAGTGGTTTCATCACGCCATCCCATGCGAGCATCTTTAAGCAGTTGCTTCTGCCTGCTGTAAAGTGTAAAGTGAGTGCGGTTTCTAACATGCGGACTAAGATCTTTTTTTTGTTTTTTTTTTTCTTTCCTTCTTCCCTCCCTCTTTTCTCTATAGGCTTCAGGCGCCTCCGCTTGACCAAAATCACCTAATTGGACGTTTTTTTTAAGACATTCCAAATGTTTATTTTTACCAATGTGTAACATGTTTACTATGGTATCACTCCAGGGAATACGATATTTTAATAAGATACTGTATAACTACATAATGAAGCACTTTATATTGAAACTCTGCGGATTTTAACGGCTGATGCATTTTCGTAGTGATGTCCTTTTTTATACGACTAAAGAGAGTCATCTCACCAGACACTGTACTAAACTGTCTAGAATCCATGTTTGACTCACTTCGTCTTCGTTCCGTTCCCCAGGTATTTATTTTTAAGTGCAGTAGAACTGCAGTGTATTACATATTTGTAAAGTATCACCTGAAATAATTTTACCCATTGTTGAAACCATTCATTATGCTTTTTTAATGTAACATGTGAATTTCAATTCCGTGGGGGTGTTTTACGAGTTCTTGTCCCCCCCACCCCCATTCAACACGAAGGAGATTTCAGTGTCATCTTACACTTGTAGCGAGTTTGATTTTTTTTTTTTTAATTTTTATTTTTTTTGTGCCGTCATGCATCGCGGAAAGTGGTGGGCGGAGGTCTGCTCCAGTGGACAGTGATAGCACCGAACGGAGCAGTCAGTGACAGAATTCAGTGTTTTCCTGGAGGTGGGGGGAGCTGCGATGTCATCTTTGGAGCTGTTCCCTTCTAGAGACAAGCTGAACTGCCCCCTGCCCCCGCGCATGCCTCAGCTGGGCAGGCGAACAATCCTACGCAGTGAATGATGTCCGGCCTGCCCTATTGTACTGCGCCAAGAGAGCCATAGTCGTGTCATGAGACATCAGTGGGCGGCGCTTGTTGGTGTGACAGAGCCGGAGACCCCGGCTGGTACGTGAAAGCACGTCGAGACGGCAGCAGTGGCCTGCTCACGTTGCACTCCTGTCAGGATGCCATGTTGCGTGCAGGGTGCTCGACCTGCTCATCCGAATGATAGTGTTCAGGCTTTACACACCGCCTGGTAACCATGTGCCCCGCTTTTTAATGGTGTATCGCTGAACTCTGGTGTGCGCCACTCAATAGTTTGCCTTAAAAATAAGGATTTATGACCCCGGTGTTTCCCAATCCGGTCCGTCCATAGACAGTCCACATTTTTGCTCCCTCCCAGGGTCCCTGCCAGGCAGTCCACATTTTTGCTCCCGGTAGGAGCAGGGAAGGCGTAAAAACTTGGACTGTCTGCGGGTCCCCACGGACTGGACTGGGAAACACTGCTATAATCGACTAGCTAGAGCAAGCAGAACATGTGGACAGATGTGTTCCTGTAGACCTGCATATGGAATATTGAATTCCCTATGATGGGGGCTTACAGGGGGAAAAAAAAGCTTGTATATTATTTAATATGCAAATTATTTTGCATATTTATGCATATTGTTGAATTCATGTGAATGAATGTGAGAATAAGCCAGTAAGTGCATACGTGGATTATCAATACACTTAATGTTTTTATGATCCGAGTGAATGTGTGCAGTCAGTGCTTTACTCCGTAGAACAGAACAAAAATAAAAAAACTTAGGTTAACTTAAATATTAAGGGGTTAAACATTAAATGGCATTTCTTTTCCCTTTGTTATGTTGTACAAACTCTTGTGTGCAAAGCATGTTGAAAAAAGATGCATCATTAGAAAAAAACATTTAAAGGTCAGTATCTACAGTATTTACAAAATATAGTTTAAAAAAAGATTTGAAAAGAGCTAGGTCAAAAGAGTCTCATTGTTACAGTTAGGCGAAATTGGAGCAGCCCTTTGGTGTTTTTGCAGACAAATGTTTTATATGAGGCTGAAGTTAGAATTTATGCAGATATAATCGGTGGGGGTGGGGGGTGGGGTGGAGGAGACATCCTTCTGAGGACTACGATCCACACTGCGAGGTCACGGGGGTCGCGGAGAGCACTGACCCCGGAGATGGAGGTATCTCCGTGTGCCACTATTGTCTGTGTGCCAAAACGAGCTGTCCAGCCCAGCGAACAGCGCTGAGCCTGTGAGAGTAAGTGATGGTGCCATTTTATTTATTTATTGCCCCCCCCCCCCATGGCTGAAGCTGCCCAGTGACGAGCAAATGGTTGGAGCTGAAATCACACCACTGCATTCATGCGACCAACAAAAACGTGTTTTGTTTTGTTTTTTTAAAGAAAAATGTCACTACCCTGAAGCACTTATGGTACCTTTTGCATGGAAGGGTTGTATCATTAATCTATTTAAGACAATGGATAAAAAAAACCATCAAGAAGAACGATCTGGTCGGTAGCCTGAGCGAGGTGATGTTTTGTGGTTCTGGCTGTTAACTGGTCTGGTCCATCACTTGAAGAAAGAAAGGGGGGATGAGGCCATGCTGGTAGGCGGAGGACACCCGTTAGCTGCATCCTCTAATCATGGCAGCTAGGCTAGCAGCACCATGCTGGTGGGCGGAGGACACCTGTTAGCCGCGTCCGCTAATCATGGCAGCTAGGCTAGCAGCAGCATGGTAAGGGCACTGTCATCTGACTCCATATCTCTGCAGGCTGTATTTTTAGGCTGTGAACAGTAGGCCATTAGAACCACATGACTAGCAGTGCTATGATAGGATAATAGCTTTATTCAGTGACAAGCCACTGTTTTGTCTCCTTTTCCACTTCTTGGGGGGGGGGGGGGGGACTACGCCTCTGTTGTAGTCATTGGGAGCGGTGTGCATATAAAGGCACTGTTGTGAATTGAGGGTACATCAGTTTACTTGTCTGATGTAACACTAGCTTTTAGCTCTTAACTGCAATCAGTTGTTTGTAACACTGGACTAAACCTGTTTTTTATACATATTATTTCTTATGTATCTTGTTTTTAAAAAACAATAATAAAAAGGAGAAATTTCAACTTCTGCCGTGTGGTTTTTGTAAAGGGATTTCTTTCTTAGAGAAGAAGCTGCCTCAGTCACAATTATCACAGCCAGCCCGGTGTTACCAAAATAATTAAAGTAGTTTATTGTATAAAAAGCACTTGCTGCCCTATTTCTTTTTATTTACAAATGTATATTAAAAAAATACTAAAATATGCATCTGGACGGAAGTACAACCACGATTTCATGTGTATTTGTGTATGTGTTAGAATATACTTTAGTCTGTGAGTGTGCTAAAGGCGGCTATAAGCAAAGCAGACCTCTTGTGCATATGAAGATGCAAGATAAAGTGGCTTTTCAGTGCAGAAAACAAGGACCGTATGCCGTGAAAGGATGTGCTTCATGATTTGTGTAGGAAGGAGGCTTTGAGAGTGACCCTACAAATATGGTTACGCATATCTCTTCTGAATATGACTGGAAACTCAAGGTCAGTAGTGGAGATTTTGTCCCCCCCCCCCCCATCTATGAGGAGGAGATTGTTGTTTCAAGACTGCAGAGGGCTGTGCCTGGGACGGTTTGACAGACTGTATATGGAGATTGCACCCACCACTCATACTGGGGGTCATTGTAAAATCTGATGTTTCACTCAGATGTGTGTCAGCACTACTGTTATATCACTGCCCTCTAGTGGCTCCATGGTGTCACTTCAGCATTCATGCCTGTTCGTAATATCGCTAACCACTGATGATGAATAAATTGCTTTATAACGGTGTGAAATCACTCGTGTCATTGTTTGTGCCATTGCTTGTTCATTTACTGCCTGTGCCGGCCTTGCTGACATGATGTGGGTTAATTTGAGCGGCAAAGGTGTCCATCTTGTGGGCTGGGGGCGGTGTTAAGCATCTCAGTCGTCGTCATCCTCGCTGACTGTGGTGTCCAGCCCCTTGTCCACACACTGCGTGGCATCTTCGCTGTTCTTGGCTACGAACTCCTGTTGGAGGCGCTCCAACTCGCGCAGCTCGACCTGCAGGCGCTCCAGGTGCTGGGCCCGGCGGCTCCTCAGCAGCCTCATGGGGAAGGGGTTCAGCTCATTGAAGGCAATGTTCGTCAGCCTCCTGGGAAGTGCGGGGAGGGTACAGCCAGTAAGACAGACGCAAAGACAGAAAGACAGGTGAGCAAAGAGAATGAGCTTTAAGCCAGCTGTCGATGTGGTGCACAGATACACCATCATGTCCAGGACTCAGGAGTAGAGCTGCTGTTGTACCTATAAGCTCAGCCTTAATCCTGAAATACCCCAATGAAAAATTAAAAGCTCTATAAATGGGGAACATGCTTTATGATGCATAATATATAATAACTAAAACTCAGCTTTTATGCTCTATGTTGCCTGGGATTGGCTCTCCACATGACCCTGAGCTGGATAATGAGTTAGAATAGGATATAATGACTCAATAAGCTAGATCAGTGTTTTCCGATCTGGTCCTCGAGGACTCACAGACAGTCCACATTTTTGGACTGTGGGCTGTTTATGGATTGCCTGGCAGGGAGCTTGGAGTGAGCAAAAACATGGACTGACCGAGTCCCCGAGCACCGGCTTGGGAAACACTGAGCTATACAACATGGGTTTGCTTATGCCGTTATGGTGTCAGCGATGCTTGGAGCCGGACCTCTCACCTGCCATCTGTGATTGTTTTGGTGAAGAAGCGCAGGTACTGGTAAATCTCTACATTGTCGTGAATCTTCAGGATGTCCTCCTCTTTGTACTTGAAGATAGCCATGGCGTAGCGAAATAGCACCTATGTGAAGAGAGCAGAATGAGAGCCCGTCTAGTAATACGTGACCGCTGTCATCACTGGGTGCTAACCAGGGCTGCCCCAAACGCTTCTCAGGACCCTTAGTAAAAATGTATTAACTGGGTCGTCATTTGTCATCATCTCATTGTGGCAGGCTGATCATATTGGGGCACCCCCTACTGGCCACTGGGTCCTAAGCAGCCGCTTAGTTCGCTTATGCATTGGGCTCTTTCTGGCAGTAACAAGTGAGGCCAAGTTTAGTGACATAAAATTAAAGGAACTTTAATTAAAGGAAATTAAAAACAGCAGTAGACAAAGGGAGAAAAAGTTATAGAAAGAGGAAAAAGAGATTTATGGTTAGCATAAAATCATTTATGGTCACAGGAACAGGGGGGAGGGGTTTGTCTGAGACCAAGGCAGCACGTCCCACCTTGGTGCCCTCATACAGGAAGGCGTCCCACACTCGCAGCAGGATGTCGCTGGTCAGGCTCTCCACGAACAGCACCAGGAACCAGTTGAAGGTGACGAGGGAGACATCCACATTGTGCTCCTCGAGGTGAGCCATCAGTCGGGGCATCTTCTCCACCATGAAGTCCTTCAGCACCCGCTGGTCAGCCTGGTGGAAGGATGGAGCACAACCGCCAGTCAGTGCAGCTGGTCCCCCTGGTGGGATGTGCCCTGCTAGCCTGGCCCGAGCCCTCAGCTGTCACGGGTGATGATGTTTATTAAAAGTGCAGGCAGCCGGAAGGGCCGGGCAGGTCAGGTGACAGCTTGGCAAGGGACCAAGAAAGCAGAGGCTGGTTGGTGAATTTGATCTGCCGCTGACCTGAATAAATATCAAGACTGCAGTGGCACTCACTGCAAAGAGGCTTATTCCAAATCACCCACCATGTTTGTATAATGAAACATGTCCTCTTTTCTGACCCTAGCTTAGTTTCTGTATAAAGATTTGTCCTTGAATGAGAACTAATCAATACTGTTATCGTTAATGATTACTAATACTAAAACGAAAAAACCTTTCATCCAGCTTTCATCTTCTTACCCAGTGACAGGAGGGAAAGCCAGGGGGGCGCCGGTCCCTCGGTGGGCATATAGATGTGCACACACACTCACGCATGGTGGGCAATTTCAGCCAATGCCGATCAGCCTAACTGCATGTCATTAAAAACTCATGAAAGCTAAGGGAACTGCCGAGACACAGAGGAGAGCCTGGATGTATGAGACAGGAATGTTACTCGCTGCATCATCAGTACCCAGCCAGGCCTCCCTTTTACCTCGTCATTTTGATATATGGTAACTAACACCAGCAGAGTTAAATAGGAGGGTGACATTTATGGTGTAAAGCCTCAATTGCAGCCAGCCACTCAGGAGGAGGGATTTTGAGTGCCTCTCTTTGATCATGGAATATTTGCTGAGGTCATCCACCAGCCACCAAAATTTACCCATCACCAGCAACCGTGTGAAATTTACTGATGGGAACCCCCTCAGCACTCCCCTGACCCCACCCCCGACCAGCAAAATGTATGAATCACCAACAATCATGCTAAATTTACCGATGGGGGCCCCTCAGCACCCCACCGGCCCTCGCCCTCAGTTGGCTAAATTTAGCAATCACCAACAAACAGGGGAAGTACGCTGTGTGCGGCATTTCAGCAACACTCTGACGGCAGACACGCGGTTCACGGACCTGCGAGGCCATGAGGGTTTTGCTGTAATAGTCCTGTGGCATGATGGCTTCCACTATGGCCACCAGGCACCAGAAAGCGTCTTCCTCATTCTCCAGCACCAGCAGGGCAATGGCAGCCAGTCTGGAGGAGAGAACATGGCAGATTAGATATTTACTGGTTCTTACTAGCAGAATCACCTGGCACCCTCATATCACCTGAACAAAACCCATCCTTACTAAGAAATACCAGAGAGCAAAACACAGCTATATATATATTTAAATCATCTTCCTGTTGGTGTAGAACTATGATATCACATCTGTCAAAATGTGTCAGCTTAGCTGTTTCAAAACCTCTCCTAAAATCATCACTATTTGTAGCAACCATCCAATATACCCATGAATTTTTTTGACTCAACCACTACCCAGTCTCGTTTGGCCAATCAAAACCCCATTGAGGTATTTAAAAAAAATCATTCATCAATTGAGCTGGTGGAGAAATTTAATACACACACAGAAAGGCTGAGGAGACCATAAGGGGGGAACCAAAGCAGAGGTTATCTACCCATCCAATGAGATACAGTGGAACCCACTTACACACAGATCAATTGCCTATATGTTTCAAAAAGCTTGGGACAGAATCATTCGTATACAAATACTGTTTAAATATGGTAATTCGAATATCAAGTAGTCCGTGTTCATTTTGATGTCAACATACGGGAAAAAATAAAACTGCTAATTCTTTATTTATTTAATTTATTTATTTACTTCACTTTACTTTGATAAGCCTGTGTTACCTTGCTGTAACCCATCCACGGACTGACATGAAGTTGTTCTGTCTTTATGTTACCGCATAACAAGCAACAATGACAGGAAAGCCATGAATGACGGTGAAACACGGGGAAGTTACACTAAGGACAGTAAGGCACACGCACGGCGGGTAATTACACAATGACTAAGACACGCGAGGATCAGGCTAGAACCGAGTACAACCACCGTTAACAAGTACCTACACTAATAATGCCTTATATTCATGTAATAAATATACAAATGTCAAGTAGATGTTAATCTTCCAGTGACAAAGAAAAAAAATAGCTTATAATGATCATCCGCATATAGCGATCAATTTCACCCAGATAGATGTGATCAGTACTCATGGATTTCACTGTAGCCTTAAACATTTTCTTTGACTACCTTAGACTTTTGCGCAGTACTGTAGGTCCTATTAATGAAGTAATTACTTTGGAGAACCAGTAGGGGGCACTATTTCTCAGTGGTTTCTCCACCTATAATGCTAACGACTCGAGGATGTATTTGCACCAGTTTCAGCCAGTACTGCACTTGTCATGTGTTTAGTTTAGAATCAGTAGAGCCTAATAATGGAGCTATGGTAGCCCTTTAGTTGACAATGGAGGAGCCATGTTACCTGTTGAGGCCCTGGCAGTAGCCAATGGTGGGGTTTTGCCAGGAGAAGGCCAGCAGGATGCGGTGGAGCTGCTTCAGGGTGGGGCTCGTGGGTGAGGAGAAGTGCCAGTTACTGGATAGGGTGCGGTGCAGGTCCAGTTGAATCTGGCGGGTGGCCGCATGCTCTGAGCTTTGGCCCCGCCCACACAGCTCACGGTACCTGTCTGGGTGGCGCTCCCGGAGCGAGCGTGTGCGCACCCCCACCACCCAGCGCCATACACGTGGACGCAGCGCCACAGGAACGCCACTCCGCATCAGCGTCTTCAGTTCCGGAGAGATGGCCAGCTCGCCTGAGGGCCGCCCCCCCAGGTACTGCGCCCACCGGCTGTCCAGGGGCCGGTCCTCTGCCTCCTGCTGCAGCAGGTTGTTGGATCGGATCTCCAGGGCCTGGATCCTGGCTAGCAACTTCACATCCTCCACCTCATAGTCTGGGACAATCTTGAAGCCATATTCATCATATTCCCTGTAGAGATTATAGGGAATTTCATATCTATAAAGATCCCATTAACTTCAGGGACAATGTCAGGAATATCCATTGTTTATTCCTTTGGACCATCGTTAATTAAATAGGTGTCAGTGAAATGCACTTGTCATATGGTTTACATCATGATATTGAACGTTACTTGAAAAATATATATCATCTCAGTAATAAAACAAAAAAAAATTCATCGTTTTTCATAATTTTTAATATTTCTAGATGACTTACTCATTACAGTAATAATGACAGAGTAATAATAAATGCTATATGTAATAATTTTTAGGAGCAATATATTAAATCAACACCTCAATCAAGCACAACTAAGTAAACTCAGCTGGGCCAAAAGCTAGGCATGACTCGACGTGGCGAGCACCATGCTGATTTATGACAGTAACAGCGCTTGTCTGAATGATCATCATCACTGTCGTAGCACTTAGGTGATGCTTAATGGCATCGCGCTGAGAATCCGGTGAGAGGTGTGAGCAAGGGCTGGTGGCCCTACGTACCTGACCGGGTCCAGCCTGAGATGGTCCTTCGCCTCCTGCTGTAGCGCTTCCTCCACCAGGTGGCGCACTGCCTCTCGCTCTCCTGCCTCCAAACCCTTGCACTCCTGCAACTTGCGCAGCACGCCCAGGTAGCGGCTTTCCATCTGGCAGCTGCGGGCCTCGAGATGGGCGCACTGTCAAATAGCGAAAAGCACGGGGGGGTGCTTGGTTAGTGGAGGCAGGCGGGTAACGTTTGGTAGCCTGCCAAGGTTGCCGGTACCCAGCCGTCCTTCCTCGAGACATGCTGGATTTCGGGCAAGTCGATAAGAGCGCCGGCGGCAAGTATAAACATGGGCACACACAGGTTGTGAGGTTCAGTCGCATGGCCGATGGTGTTTCCCCAGAGTGACTCATGCACACTTAACTTGGCATTGGATCAACACTGGGTGTCATACTCAATGCACCTACAGGGCTGTTCTTGGGATTTGGAGAGTCTATGAATCAGGCACCCGAATGCAGCCGTTTGCTGGATTTCTGCTCTGAAGAAAGAGCTGATGAGCCCGGGAGAGGACTTCACCAGACCTTCTACTCAGGAGTACCCCTCAGGCATGTCACGACGATGGATTGGTTCAATAAAAACACAGAGATGTGGTTTCCTCCGTCACTTCTCTACTGGCAACAAAATCGACAGAGAAAAGGGCCAGGAGGATTTAGATGGGCGTGTACCTACTGTTTGCCAGGTGTGGCTCGGGTTGTCACCGTCCATGACAAAATGTTGAAAGCGTCACTGTGGAATTGTCAAAGCCAATGGCATTCACTTTCACTATTGCCCAGCGGGATTCTTCTAGGATCTTGGAGTTCAACATTGCGTCTTCACAACAGGCCCCGTCGGAGTATAATGCGAACAAACTATTATTTGAAACAACTCGACGCCAAGGAATCCCACCACTATTGCACCCAATGGACACGTCTGATCTGGGATGACTGATGACGGCAGAGTGAAGCATAGCCAACTGGTGGCCAACTCACCTTCACCATGAGGCTCTTCTCCTGCTCAGAGCTGTTCCTCCACAGCTTGGTCAGTTGATAAATCTCTGAGTTCAGAAACTGGTTCTGTAGCTTGTAGGCCTCTATGTCATCCTTCGGGAAAGGGGAGGGGGTGAATTAACCAAAAGGATTTGGAATATACCCCTCTGGGAGAACGTTCCCTTGAAAGTTTATTCATGCAGCACCTGAGGTCAACAAACCAGCCACTTCCAATCCAGAACAGTCTCAAGAAGCCCAATTGTTTACAGTACTATCCCAGTTTGACAGAATCGCCAATGGGGTTCTGTTCGCCAAAGTTTATTCATTAATAATTCTTTATTCCTTATTTATCTATCTGAGCAGGTGCTTCAGCCCAACTTGATGGCTTCCTGTGTTACACCCTAAGTGGCTTCACAGCTCCGTTATGCCTTAATTGAGCTACATTACTTCAGAAACGTTCTCTCGAGGATACGCGAGCTGCCATTGGCCCAGCTGGTGCGTGCAATGTGCTAACTGCTGCCCTGCAGGTCTTGATTGCTGTTCCTGCAGCTCTGTTCTTCGCAGCTCACAATATCTCGACACCCGTTCGAGGGGCTGTGCTTCTCGCAGGTGAGGCCGACTGCATAAGCGGCGGTGCTGCGGGGGGCTGGTCTACTTCATGGTTGATATTAACTGGTGCAGCAATGTGCATCGTTCTCTGTTTGCAGGTAGCCTGTGGCTTCACACATCTGGTAATCTCTTACTGTTGAGTTGTGATACTGTCAACCCGAAGCATGCACATATGCGCACACGCACGCACGCACGCACGCACGCAGGCCCCTTACCTCAAGGTTCTCGATCTCCTCCTGCGTGGTCTCCGCCCTCTTGCTGTTGACTGATGCCATCTTCTGGACTTCGTTGGAAGAGGTGGCCACCTGCTCACTCAGCCTGAGGATGACCTCCTGCTTTGCTTGGTCTTTCTCCATCATCAGCCGCACCTGCTCCTGCAGCTCTGCCACGTAGCTTTCGCGCTGCATCAGTCGCTGCTGCAGCGCCTCCCGCTGACTGCGCAGCGCCTCCAGCCTGGTGCCCAGGTCCGCGGCGTGGCGCTCGCGGTGCCTCAGCAGCTCCAGGCGCTCCTGCTCGCCCTCCGCCGACAGGAACTGGGTGCAGGAGCGCTTCTCCTGTTGGGCTGCCTCTAGTGCCTTGTGCAGCAGCCACACCAGCTCCTAACAGGAAGTGACGTAGGTGGTAAGGCGGGATGCTAGGGAGTTATAGACAATGACATCACAGAGCTCAGGAAATGTGGAGAGGATTAGGGAATGTCAATTACAAACCTGTCAGTTATTGAGTTAATGGACCATAGAGTTCACATTTGAGGTTGTGACAGCACGCACATGTACAGACAGCACACACACATAGGTCCTTCCCAAGTGTAGAACCCACCTTCTGTGACTTGACCTCTTCAGCCAGCGAGAGCACCAAGGTCTTGTCCGAGTTGGTGACGTCCCTCAGGTCCGCGGGCATGGTGGATGACATGGCCCTCTTTTTCTTCCTCCTGCTCCGGAGGGACATGGATGGGGACAGAGACAGACAAGACGACCTCCGGTCCTCCTGCCACCTTTCGCCTGGTGGCTCTGGCAGCTTCGGGGACACAATGTCACCTAGAGAGACCAAAAGAAAAAGATGGCACAGAGATTGACATCTTCAGGTGAAGCTCTACTCTCTGTTATTCATGCTAACGCTCAAGACGCACTACTGACTTTCCTCACATTAGTACCTGAAAAGGCTGGTATTCCAAGTTAGTGAATTTCCATTTTACAGGGTGGTTTGGGAAAACTAATTTATATTCATGAGAAAAGTGCTACTTCATCGGCCAGCGAATGCCTCTGACTGAATTCATCAACCAATCAGGTAGCTTCTTTTGTGAATATTAAGAAATTTTACTGAACCACCCTGAAAAATACAGGTAGCACATGTCGATGTGACCATGTTCACTGGCCAATCAAGTAGCTTCTCTCAAGAATATAAATAAGCTTTCTCAAACCACCCTGTAAAACAAAAATTTGCTCCCCATTAAGTGCACCGTAGCCTGGTTTGGGGTAAGACTGAGCATCATGCAACTCTGGAAAGTGAGAATGTGGAGCGTGTGCAGACCTGGTGCCGGGCAGATGGTGGGAGATGGAGCTTCCGGAAGCTCCTCCAGGCGGAAGGCACTCAGGCGCAGACTGTGTACGGAGTTCCTGTCGGAAACACAGGTGAAACTCTGAGGCTTGGTGTCTCTGCCCCGCTACTCAGGACAATGTTCCTTGGACCTTTCCCATACTCCTCTCTGCCGTCATCAGACCCCAACCCCCACCCCCCACCCATGGAGACCATATTCTGTCTCTGCATTCTCACCGTTCCCATGATCTGTTTAAACCAGTGAGGAATACCTGAAATACAGACTTCTGCTTTTTATTAATGACCATTTCTTTTTTGTGTGTTTTCCTCTGCCACAGACAAGATTCACTTCCCCAGCAAATATTTCTCCTTCCAAATTACAGTCCACATTCAAGCTGTAAAGCCCCCCCCCCTTCTGAATTTCCCCTCATTTCACATCAACAAACTCAAAATATTACAGTTATGGGTGCAGATATACATTACCAATCAAAAATGTTCTGCATTTGCATATTACTAAAAATACACTCAATATTCTTTGCTAACAAATAAATCTACAGTATGTTCATTAGTAAGATAATGTTATATCTTTGATTCATCAAAGTAACTTCCTCTAGCAGTTATAACGACAGAGAAAATTCAAGGCATTCTTTCCAAAAGTGACATTAAATATTGCTCTGTTTCATGGGATGAGACAGTTAACTAGTGCATCTAAAGTTAAGGGGCAGCCTAGAATTTGACTATGCCATCACCAGGCAACCAATTAACAGGACGTCAGACATGCACTGTTACATACTCTTTCCATGATGAAAAAGAACATATGTTTTAATTGTCATATTTTAATTTATAGTTGTTCGCTCAGCTTTCCAGTGCTTAACAAGAATTAAGAAAAAATGCAGTTTATGAAATTAATGGAAACGTGGAAAAAACACTGTGGTGTGCAAAAAAATTTGACTGGTAGTGTATTCTAAAACTAGAAAAGACATTTGGTCGCACTGCATCTCATTCTGAGCCCAAAATTTGTGCTAAACATCTGCTCTCTTTGCCTCTGCGTTGTATTTCCATTCTTAGTGCTAAACTACAAGTCACCGAAAAGTGACAAGAAGTTAAACCTCCCCAAATGCACATGTAAAAGTGCATGTGAAAGTGCAGCAACTGGGTAATGTACCAGTGTTGCCTCACAGCATTTTTTCCCCTCTTGAAAACAGTGGTTTTTGGTCTAGGAAGTAAATTACAGCAAGCGGATGTCTGTTTTTTTTATGGCTCATCAACCTGTTGGTACGCGAACAAAGGTGTCAGTGGCAAAACGCTCTGACTGAGAAAAAACTATGTAGGACAAGGGTTCAGTACTGTGAAATGGCCCAGCAGTGTGATTCCCCTACGTGCCAGCGTGAGGCGGTGTGTATGTTAGACCTCATCCATGTCAGAGGGGACACTATGAGCTACATCAGGTTTTACAAACTACTTTCAAACTGAAAGGCTCCTGTGCTCGGCTAAATAGTTCAGCTCTTCTTGTGCTTCGACTGGCTTGTTTCCTTGACTGAAAGACTCATTCAGCTGTTTCACATTAGCATTAGTGACATATGCATGGTCATAGGAGACTGACCAATCATCACACAGCAAGAACTCTGCTCAAGTGAAATCCAGGTCTTTTTAATTGAAGTGGTAGGTTACAAACCCTTTCCTAGCTCAAAGTTTCCTCCCTGACATGGATGAGGTGGCCACCCTAGTGTATACGTCTCCACTTACTGGATCTCTGTCAGTGGGTGTTTGAAAGAAACGTTGCTGAACATGGCGCGTTGCTTAGGGGCTGGCAGTCCCGCTGCTGCCTCACCCACCAGCCCCGTGGGTGTCTTCACTGCAGGCAGGAAGTCGCCATCTATACCGGAAAAAAAGAAGGAAAAAAAACACTGGAGTGTAAATACACTGCACCTCCGTCGCCCACTGGGGGCAGTTTCCGGAACAGACAATGGCAGTAGTGTAATGGGCCAGTGGAAGCAATCTCTGCACGTGGAAAATGTGCCGGTCGTGGGTGTTTTCCTCATATTGTCAGACGGAAGCAGGAGCGGCGGACATTAAAGGCAGGAGATGCGGCCAGATGTTAGTTGCTACCTCCCTCGGCCGCTTAGCCACCTGCTTGTGTGACAAGACAGCACTGCGGGCGGAAAGAGGCCGATCTCTTAATGCTGAACCCCAACGTGAGACCTACACAGTAGCCTGACCAGGTCTTTAATCTTTACCTGTCACACTGCTGTACTTTGCAGTCACACTACATGTAAGAACATCAAAGGGATGAGAAAGAAAAAAAAAAAACCGGCAATAACATTCGGTCCTGGAAAGGAGGAGTTGCTGTTCTCTCTTTTTCCACTGTACTCAGAAGAGCCAAAACTGGGAAGTAGCTCTGTGTACACACATAATTGGATGCATGTCATGTGACGTGGGTCACATGATCACCGGTCTGTCTCTGGGATCATCTCTCTGATGTATATCTTACAGGCAGGTATGTGTCATTGTTACAGCTGCAGTGGCTGAGTACAGTGCATGAATCAGACAGGCCCACTGTTTTGATGTGCCTTCCATGTCGCCTAGAAACAGCTTTGGGGATGTAATGCTGTCCAACTGCCTACGAGGCACGGTGACGTTTGGTCAGGTCAGCACATGACTGAAATGCTTGGGGAACAACTCACAACGTTCTAACAATTTTATGTTATGGATGACAGGGAATGGAAGTGCATGACTTTCACAGTGTTGTTTTTTTTGTTCAGACAAAAGGGGACATGATTTCTGGTTCACCAAAACACAAAAACATCCAACAAAATGTTGAGAGAAACTACTGTTAAAACTAAATATTTTATCACTTCCATCTTCAACAAACACCATTTGATTCCCAGCAGTAAGGTTCCCTTCCACAAGACAGGATAGAGTTTAAAACAAATGAATGGTTTGGGTCTGAAAAATACCATCAACCCAAACATCATTTGCTGATTTTGTATACAGAAGCATTTTCTAATTCTGCTGGGTTTGCGGGTGTCATTCTCAAACCACCATCACCAGAGTCCATGAAAACCCCCAGATGATTATAATACCATTAACCTGCTGACGTAAAACAGATAATAGGGCCAATTTGGTCTTAAAGTGTCAGGCAGAAATGCAGATGTGATCAGTCCTCCATAAAAAGCACCAGTTTGTATCTTTGAGGGTACAATTGCTTGTCACTAGGGCTGTACCCCCCAGGATCTGCCAATTGTACCCTTAACTGTACCTTTACTTGTACCTTTTAAGGGATAGGAATGGACTATGAGGAACAGGGTTGTACCATTGGGGTACAATAATGTTGTTTGTACCTTGAGGATGTCCCTCAGTGTCCATAGGGTACAACCCCAGTGACAAGTACAGGTACAAATTGGTACTCTTTTTTTCTGAGAGTGTATACTGAATTAAAAACAGGTTAGCAGGTGTTAGAATGAGTGAGATGCTGGCAGTGTATGGGCGAGGGGTCAGGGGTTAGGGGTTAGGGGCAGGGCATAGGAAAGTAATGTGGGTGGGGCAACATTGTGCAGGTTATGCAAAATACAATCAATAGCAAGCCAGTGTTCGTTATACCCCAGTGTTGCCGAGAAATGTCTTTGCTCCAGTTCCAGCTCCAACCCCCCCCCCCCATCACACCTGCTTGCTAAGCATCTGGTAGCTTTTTGTTGTTGTTCTTTGTCTTCAGACCCAATAAAGTCATAATGCAAAAAGGTCCTTTATCGTCAGTCTGCTCTATTGCAGGATGTGGGGGGGATGAGGTATTTGTGTCTGTGGGGGGGGAGGGGGGTTGCAAAATGATGTCTGACGGAAGAGGAAGACAAAATATTTTTGGGTGCTTTACACTAAACAACAATATCCCCCCCCCCCACTGCTCCCTCCCACAGATCTGTCTGATTCACAATAAAACGCTTAATTGTAGAAAGAACAAAGACTAACACATGTTATGCTCATTATATTCTAAGGCCCCCAAAAAACACAATGTTCATTTATGCATTCAGCGGCCTAAGGACTTTTTTTTGGTGCATATGAGCCAAGTATTCAGAATTTGTGAGAAAAGATTACTTCTACTTTGAAACGTTTCAAAAGGACATTTTGTCAAACTGACCAGCATCTAAGTATAAGACCAAAAGTTTATCCCCTGGGCATGAGTGGTATCAAAACAGCTCCAGTCATGCACACTGCTGTTAAGGAGCATAACAAAATTCCCACTGGGATCCCATGTCAGACGGGCCCTAATCTCCCTAATTATGATGACTAAGCCTATCTAGGCCTATTTGTTGGCTGGAATGTGGTCATTTCATACAGTTACATCACGAATGCTAATGGTCATCTGGGAGTAAATTTCCTCTCCTTGATGGTTTATTTTCTTGTTCCTTTTTTATGATATTTGGGCCTCGCCCTAGTGGTTCACGTAGCTCCTGTACTATTGCTGTCCACTCTGACCGCCATCCTGTCTAGAGCAAATATAAACTATAAGTCAAGGTCCTTCCATCGTCATATTGTTCAATCAGAAAGACGTTTGGCTCAGGGTCCCTGGCTCAGGATCTGACCCCCCCAGGCATGAGCCACACACATTACGGTTAGGTTACAAACAAAGGAACAAGCTGTCATACTGTAGTTCTGTTTTTTTTTTTTTTTGCAAAATACAAATCAGATCTTTCAAGTGGGTGAATCTGGGGAACAGAAATTATTGCATTGAGGTTACACTGGTACTTCACTTCATGACTACACTTTCAAATTCAAAAGTGAAAGTCAGCAGTATCTGAAAGAATTTGCCCCTTTGTTACTTGTGTCTGAGTGCCATTTGGGTTCAAAGCAATAAGTGCAATTGGAAAATGAAATTAAAGGTGAAGCAGCTTCGCTAAAAACTATAACACATTGAGTCATTGAGCCAAATCAGCAGTAACTTAGGACCTCTGGTCATTTGTGGTAAAAGATAAATAAAAATGAAAAGAAAAGAAAACATCCTGTTTTATGCCATTGTGAGTTTAGATAAGAATGCATTTTAACTTGACATCAAAGGGAGGAGCCCCTCCACTGTTTATGTGACACACATGCTGATCAGGCTGTAAAGTATCAGATCGTGTCTCATGTAATGTACACTGCAAAGGCCACGTCAGACTGACCCTCTGCTCACTCCGACTCCCCACGTCCCCAATAACTGCCGCAGGCTGCAAGCAATCCAAACCATCTCTCTGAACAAGTTCTCTCAGTGCCTCCCTGTCACAGTCATTATGCAGTAAATATTTCTGACAATCGATGTGTGCTTTTTATTTTCCCCACCCACTCGCTACTATGGAAACGCACAACATCATCACAATTTGAGACACCGCCACACCAACTGCCACAGGCAGTACTGCTTCAATCATGCTTCTCCACCTTCTGCTGCCTTGCAAACCAGCTTCCATTCAGTGGGACTGAGAAATCAAATGCAGTTATTGTGATGCCAGAGGTCAAGGAAGCAGCCCACGCTAAGCTAATGGGAAGCCTTTCACTTATGCTTTGTACACGTCTCCCTAGTCAACATGAGCACGCTGTGAGCTTAACTGACACTTTTACCTAAAGCAAATGTTTGATTTCTGGTCAAAAGTTATCGCCACAGGGATTTGGCCTCCCTGAAGTGAATCCATAACCCTAATCTTACTCCATGTTTTATCACGTTCATCTCTGTCATTCTCCACTCATGTTTGAACTCAACCCTCCCACTTCTCATATGGTATCTGACCAAATGTGCTTTAGAATCCCTGCCCCCCCCCCCCCCAATGCTTTCCTCAAAAGAATAACAAGACCCCCCACGTTATGCTGACCTGATGCAGAAGCTGGATGGGGTCCCCCAGCTAGCTCACCTGCGCTGCAACCGCGAGTTGCCCTCCAGTCATCCGCCTCCGTTTCCCTGCAGGGCTGCGCAGACCCCGCAGATGTCCGCGACCTGTGCTGCCAGCGCTTCAGCTGCAGCTGCTGCAGCCAGTACATCATGGTCTGCCGGTTCAGTGCCTGGTGAGAAGATAAGAGAGGTCACTCGTACCTGTGCTTTCCCAGGCTAGACGTGCAAAAGACATGGACCGCACTCGCGTGCACATCCCGATTTACAGAAACCCACGCTAACGTTACTGACTGGGGCGCCGGCAGCATTTAAAACGCTAACCTGGGTGTCTGCTGCAAGAACATAGATGTTTACAGGATGTTTCTTGATTATTACTCTGGAGAAAATTCTGGGGAATAAACACCATAAACAAGCCTGCTGGACCAAAGACGGTGGTGAGACGAGAGCAGGGCATTTTCCCGACATGGGGAGTTAAAAGATAATTAGGAGATCTGATGGCAAACAGCTAGACAATCATTCACCCAGGGAGACAACTATAAACAAACCATTGCATCATATCAGGAAGAGGCAGGCAGTAAGACACTATGGCAAAGCAATTTATGTTTCCAGACGGAATGGAGGTCTTGTAGGGTTTCTGGCTAACCAGAGCGATTAGCCAGGGAATCTCAGCTTGATGTTACTCTAATAAGAGTAACAGTAACAAACGATCCCCATGGGAAAATTCTCCTTATACCTTCTCCAACTTGCTCTCTTTAGGTGAGAACAAGCTCACAAGCCCACAGACATGCTAAGGCAGGGCTTGAACCAGCAACCTTCTATTCGCAGGAACAGAGGCTTAGCCCACAATGCTCTGTAGTCCCTCTACACTCTGTACTCCTTCAATACTCTATAACACTCGTGCTAAGCATTCTGGGAAGACTACAGCTGGGTAATGGCTAATAATGGCTACAATGGGTTCAAGGTACAAGATTCTCCTATTGGCTGTTGAGGAGTTAAATTTTCATAAAAGAATGCAGGAAGACATGATCAATAAATGCATGTTTTTATCAGGCTGGGAAAGATGATGAATAAAATTTGAATATTTTACTTTTAAAACAGCTTCTGCAGTGAGCTGATGCAGCTGTTTCACAATGGGAATCCCTATTTGCTCTTGGCTGAGAGGTGAATAAGGTCATTCGCCCGTCAGGCCGCGTAAAAAGCAGCCTTTTGTCGCAGGACTGCTGTGAATCGCAGTGCCCGGGTGAATCTGACTCCCTGAAGAGGAACGGGCACAGGGGACACATTTAGATACATCTGCCCCACACACACTGTCAAGCTGCTAGTCACACCACTGTACCAGTGACCTTTATGAAATGGGAGACAAAAAAAAAAAAAAAAAAAATCAACATACTACAAACTCGATGATCCCGCAAAGTCTGACACCGGGCCCCATCTCCGAAACCAAATGTCCCCAGAAGGGTGGTGGAGGGATCCCTGTTAACAGTGCATGACAAGACCTGAAGGCTCCACAAATGCAGAGGGAACTGCAAATGTCTGACCACTCCTTTCCTCACCCCTGGGACACCCCCTACTAATTCCCTAGAGGCAGCTAAGTCTACAAAGCTAATGAAGAGGAAATTCATGCGGTACCGTGGCCCACTGGCAGATCTGACTGTGCTACTTAGCACTGTGATGCAAGACTGTGTGCAACACTGTGGCTTAACACCCAAGTAGCGTTTGTCAACTGTCAAGTGAACATTTCTGTGTTTATTCCGACCTTCCCGTTGAGGCGGAGAAACGGCTTGTTTCCGAGCACTGAATCTGCGTCAGCCTCCATCATCCCGGCATGTTTACTAAGCCACACGCAGTAAATGAAGGTGCTGTTCCTCTGCCCCGCCATGACCGCCGGAACGGCAGCTTCATGCTGTGTCACCATTGCCATGGCGATCACGCTGCACTCACTCATGGGGGCTCACGAGGTGCTCCTGACTGATTACTTAGACCTGGCATCCAGCATTAGCAACACGGCCCAATGACAAAGAACACAGGCAACAAGAGGAAAAAATGATTTAGAAAGACTGAAAAGATTCAGGCTTCACTTCCTCTTCTAAAGGAGGAGAAAATCCCTATATGGGAGGCTCTTTCCACAGGGACAGCTATCAAATCTTCTTGAAATAACTGAGCAGCTTCCTTCCCAGTTGAATGTGTTATTTATATCTCTGTCACTCTCAAGCATCATTTAAATAAAATAAGCTAAATATTCAAAGTACACTCATCACTATTGTATAGGTCAGTGGTTCTCAACTGGCTCATCCTCAGGACCCAAATTTTTCACTGCTCATTTAGTCACGACCAAATTTTTTGACAATTTTGAACTAAATTTATTGCAAATAAAACAGTGCACTAATAGAAAATAGAACGTAGTGTGCAGTGACAATGGCACAATGCCTTCATGCACTGTTAAAAAGCAAACATTTAGACGTATTAGAATTTAAATTAATTTTTTAAACCACATACTCTAATTTTTCATCTGGGTCATGACCAATCATTTGAGAATCAGTATCCCAGGTAACCTTCATCGTTTGACAAACACACAGAACATCATATGGCTGAGTGCAGAGGTGGAGAGTTCAGGTCCAGAAAGTAAAAATCCAGACCAAGATTTTGTTTCAACCAACCAGTTGAGCATAAAGAGTACTCAACTGGTTGGTTGA
>JAODKF010000018.1:8854727-8886535 GCA_026779585.1 Mormyrus proboscirostris
CCAGTCAAATTAATAGCCCCCCCCCCCCCCTAAAAAAAAGTTAAAACTTTTATTTAAATCTCTCTCAATATTGATCCCAATTTCAGTTTCATGAGTTACTCATGTGCCCAAATTAGCATACAAAGTTTAGTTAAAATCCATGTCGATGAGTTCCAAAAGTGTGGTGATTTAACGTGGAATGATCCAAGTAGGACATGTATGCAGTATGTTGTCAACAAAGTATTTATGCCTGTTTGTTTATATTTATAAAAAAAAAAACAGTACTGCCATTTCTTCACTGCAGGTGCTAACTGAGGTGTCCCTGACCGCTGACAATTATCTTGCCAAAGATGGCAGTGGCGCTGTTGTGGGGATTCAGGATTTACCAGATCAGGAGTCTGTGTGCATGGCGACAGCTGCTGGTGATGTCATCTTATACAATTTCAGTACCAGCCAGGTATGGACCAAGGAATCTTTTTATAGGAATGGGTTGAATATAATGCACAATGTGAAATGTGATGTTTAGGTCAGGTGTAGTTAATTACAAACTTTAGAATAAACAATGACAGCCTGGTTGTGATGGTTGTGATTATGGTTTCTAGATCAGTAACTCCAGTAGGAACAGCTTTGTTCCACATGCTATAATTCTTCAGATCTCTCCTGGAAGCTAATCAGTGCTGCTACTGTACTCATTGACTTACCAGGAGCCACATTGTATTACATTGAGGTGCATCATTTTCATACACATTGTAAATTGTACTGTATATTGTATTTATTTTCCGTATCTTACACTGAATGTTACAACTGAGCAAAAAAAATTCCTTAGATAAGTAATGTCCTTGGTGAATGAAGCTGATTCTGAAGACAGGAGATTTAATGCCTCATGCTGTATAAATGCTCCGCTCATTTTTAGAATCCTGATATTTGTCTCACAATTCCCTGCCGTTTAATGTTCGTCCTCATCCTATTGGATGGATTAACATTCTTATGATCAGACGACAGTGAGGAACGGAATGTTATTCTTACTGCTCCCTCATTGGATCCCCAGCTGGAGTGTGTGGGCAGCGTGGACAGCGGCCTGACGGGGATGTGCTGGAGCCCTGACCAGGAGCTGGTGGTCCTAACCACAGGTCAGCTTTCGCGTGAATGTCCGCTTCTGGTGCTCTTTGCTGGGAGACTGTGTGAGATTGCTGAAGGAACGCTGGCACTGCAGTCATGCTGCATGCTTTCTGTAGCATTCTGTCATGACTTACAGCCCATCTGTGGATGTAGGTCAGGAGACCATCATCGTCATGACCAAGGACTTTGATCCGATAACTGAGGTAGCAATCCAGCAGGATGACTTTGGGGAGGGTAGGTGTCACTAACTCCAACCCAGTTCCAATCCATCTTCTGTATTGTTTCCTTGCTTTTGAGACTAATCTTTACTGTCCTCTCTCAGACAAGTTCATCACGGTGGGCTGGGGGAAAAAGGAGACCCAGTTCCATGGATCAGAGGGCAAGCAGGCCGCTCAGCGCAAGGTTGCAGTAAGTGTCATTGCAGTGTATTATTGGATTATACGGATAATGGCGACCATGACCACAAGTACATTGGGTACATTTACATTAACTGCACTTTCATAATGCCTTTAAAATGTATTTTTGGAACAGTCATAAGCAGCATGTAAGTATTCCTTAACATTCTAACATAACAGCTTTAATATATATTAATAACAAAGATTATATGATTGTAATGTTTGTTATTAATGTACAATACAGCTGTCATTTCTTGTTCATTAAAGCATTATGAATTCAGTGCTTTAAGACATGTTAAGGTATACTTACATGTGGCTTATAAATGTTTTATGAATGTGTTATAAATGCATTATGAAGGTGCACTGAATGCTGTGTGAATGCATAATTAATGCATTATGAAGGTGCAGCTATTGTAAAGCATTACCGTACATTGTAATCAAAGATGTTATCCAATCATAAACAAATAAATATCTTACCATTCTAAGCAATCCTGAGTATTTCTTGTGATGACTGCGTGACAGGAGGTGCAGCCCGCTTTGCCCTGGGATGATCGTAGGCCTCGGATCACATGGAGGGGGGACGGACAACTCTTTGCCATCAGTGCTGTGTGCCCACAGACTGGTCAGTCACTGACTTTTCACCGCAGCCTGGCTGCCTTTTGCTATTCTCCTGTAATCATCAGTGTTTAGTCATAAGGGTTTAACTCCTGCTTCTTGATTTTAAACTCCATCATTAACCTAATGTCCTTCTAGGTGCCAGGAAGGTGAGAGTTTGGAACAGGGAGTGTGTGTTACAGTCCACCAGTGAAATGGTCAACGGCCTGGAGCAGGCGCTGTGCTGGAAGTAAGATCTGAGCCTTGGTTTGCATTCTGGGAGGGGGATGTTGCTGTTGGGTTTTCGGTGTTTGTGTATCACATCTCCTGGGGCTCTCTTTCAGACCCTCAGGGAGCCTGATTGCCTGCACACAAAGACAGCCTAATAAACATAGTGTGGTGTTCATGGAGAAGAATGGTCTCCTGCATGGAGAATTCACCCTGCCCTTTGGCAGGGATCAAGTCAAGGTATGGACAGAGCAGTGCATGCTGGGAATGAGATTTCAAAAATGTGTGAGGAAATGTCAGGAGTCTTGGTTTGAGGTGACAGTGCTCGTTGGTGGTGTGTGATTGGTTGACAAGGTGACACGCCTTTCTTTGTACTTCAGGTAAAAGAGCTGCTGTGGAACAGTGACTCCACCGTTCTGGCTGTGTGGATGGAGGACATGAACCCTGGGGAGGACGGCCAGCTCCAGACATACCGTGAGAGGCCTTTTGCTGCCTTCTAGAGGGTCCTGAGCATTCTCAGTTGCAGAGAAATGTCTCTTGTTTTTCCTGAGTACTACGTCTTTACTTTTGTACAGGAATTATTAACAGTAGTAGTAGTAGTAGTAAGTAGTTTGTATATGAATGTAGAAGGTGTGCTGTGATGCTTTATAGAAAGAGACTCATTTTTTTATGTGAAATTCACTTTTAGTTTATTATGCATTAAACCCATGTTTCCCAATCCGGTCCTCGGGGACCCAGATCTGGTCCTTGTTTTTGTTCCATCCAAAAGCTCCCCGTCAGACAGTCCACATTTTTGCTCCCTCCCAGGACAGGATTGGGAAACGCTGCACTAAACTAGTCGCTCTCTTTCATGAAGGGTTATTTTGGTGTGGCAGTGCTTGATGCGCCTGTCCGTATCCATGATTGCTGTCTTCCCAGTCCAGCTGTGGACAGTGGGGAACTACCACTGGTACCTGAAGCAAAGTATGAACTTTGGGAGGAGCCTCATCCGGGCGCCGGTCTGCGTGTGCTGGGATCTGGAGGTGCCCCTCCGCCTGCACCTGCTGACCCGTGGCTGGGTCAGCTTCACCTATGACTGGGCCTGGAGTACAGACCGTAGCGTTGGCGAAGATGCCCATGACGATGCCAGTGTAGCTGTGATTGATGGAGGTGAGAGCCAGTCGGGTGGAGACCCGCATGACAGCACCCAAGTACTGCTCAGTGATGGCGTCATAAATCAGAGGATGGTCTCAAGTGACCTTCAAAAAGAATGGGAGACATTAAGTGATGTGATGTGCACTGCTAGGACTATTCATAACAGACTTCTAGAAGCAAGGAAGAAGCCCTTCATCAATGAGAAGCAGGGAAGAGCCAGGCTGGAGTTTGCAAAAAAAATGTATATTTTGCACAGGCACATACAGAAATTAGTGAAACTGAAAATTTTGCTGTGGTATCTTAAATATTTCCAGAGTTGAATGTTTTGGAATTTCTCAGAAAGAGATTTCGTTGACCACTTGGGTGTGTAACTTGCAGACAAGGTGCTGGTCACCCCCTTCCGTCTGTGCGTGGTGCCTCCACCCATGTGTGCCTACGAGCTCCAGCTGCCAGCCCCTGTCACCCAGGTAGCCTTCCTCCACGAGTCCCAGAGGACCAGCAACATGGCTGTGCTGACGACTGACGGGCGTGTCTGTGTCTACAGCCATGGTGGGTTTGGGATGGATGCTCTTTCGAACACTATGAACTTTTCTTGGCTGTTTAGCGAAGCTTTACTTCTCTTATGGAAGTTAGTGATTGGGTGACTTTGGTCCGTCTGCTGCAGGAACCAGAATCCAGGAAGGGGAAGTGAGCACAGCAGCAGGGTTCAGAATGACAGCCCAGGTGCCAGAGCTGAGGAAGACCTACAGGTTTGGTGTGCTTGCATCTTGGTGGGGGAGGGTGGCAGACATTTAATTCTTATTTCAGTGTTTCCCAATCCGGTCCTCGGGGACCCACAGACAGCCCACATTTTTCTGCCTCCTGGTAGGGAGCTGGGATGGAGCAATGATGTGGACTGTCTGGAAGGGAGTCAGAGGGAGCAAAAAACCTTGACCAGCTATGGGTTCCCGAGGAACGGACTGGGAAATACTTGTCTATTATGAATGTTTTATGAATGTGTTACAAATGCATTATGAAGGTGCACTGAATGTTGGCATACTGCATGTGTTGTGCGTTTCGTTACATAAATACCTACATTTGTGTTTATGGGTGTGCTGTACAGCGTTGACCTGGACTGTGAAGACCCCTTAGTGTTTCGCTTGTTCCTGTGGCTAAGAGAGGATACCTTCCTGGGTGTGGCCTGTGGGGATTTGCCCTCTCAGTCCCGCCTCCTGGTGCTAGGCCCCTCCCATGGTGCAGAGGACAGCCTGTGCATTAGGTATCCCAAAATATATATATTCCTCTAAAATATTTAACCTAATTTAGCATTAGTGCTTATGCCTGGCTGTTCATCCCTCTCCTAGATGGAGTACCTGTCTGGAAGGTCATGTGATCACCCTGTGTCAGAGCCCCAAGACAGGCACAGTGGCCTTGCAGCTGGAGGATGGCCAGGTCCGGAAGCTTCTCTGGGGTCAGTGTGGTCGTCCTCGCAGCGAGATCACCCGCCTTGTGCATGTCCGGGTACGAGAAGAGGGGCACGTTTGACGGCTGGACTGCCATGTTGTGCCTATGTGACATTTTTGAACCCTGCAGATTCCCATGAACCCTGTGTGGCAGAGTGGTGCAGCAGCAGTGGATCGGTGGTCCGCTTCCCCATCCCCTGTGTGCAGACCACTTTGGGGACTGTTGGAGAGGAGGTACGGTCTGTATGGACCCCCACAGTTTCTGTGCGGTGTGCTTAGGATCTACTGCTAACACTGCTCTCATGGAGGTTGATGATGTTTATACAGCAAATGCTACAGTAACTGTAAGGAGGGATGCAGTAAACACTATCAATTTGTGACTAACAGTATTTACAAAGTAATGCTACATTTACTGTAAGGACCCACATTATACACCATTTTCTGACTTGTGGTGTTTTACACCGGGTTTATTTTCACATAGCATAGGGTATAGAGGCAGCAAAGGACATCATTTATTTGTGACATTTCAGTGATACTGTGGGGAGGTATCACAGACAGTGACCGTGTGTTGGATAGCCTCCAGAGTGGTCAGATGTTCTCTCTCCTCACAGGAGCACTTGCTGGGCCTCACTGACCGGTCTCGCTTCTTCGTTGATAGCACAGAGGTAAGTTAAGCAGTGGTTAACCTGACCAGAACCTGATATTTATCTGGTGTTCTTAGCCTATACAGTTTGCTGACACTTCCTCCCCGACCGCTACCCACCCCCCCATCCCCCAAGGTGGCCTCGAATGTATCTTCCTTTGTGGTGCATGATGTGTTTCTCCTGCTCACCACCCACGCTCACACCTGCCGGTGCCTCAACCTGAGCTCGCTCTCAGTAAAAGGTGAGCCTTCTGGGTGTGGCCAGTGCTGTTGCCTGTGCAATAACTATAGTTATTGATTTTACATAAATGACTTTACATAAGTTATTTTTTACATATATGACGATTCATCACTCTCTAGAAGATACATATATTTTAACATTTATTGTGATTTTTTTTTTCCATGTTGCATTATTGAATCCTAGCAGAAACATGCAGTGTTGTCCTCCTGGAAGGTAAGGGGAGCTCTCTGTCATGACTTAGGCTGTGTTTCTGTGCCCTCAGGGCTCCAGGAAGCCCTTGGCTGTGACGTTGGACAAAATGATGAGACTCTGAGGCGGGTTGAGAGGGGTTCCCGCATTGTGACTGTGGTTCCCCAAGATTCTCGTCTCATTCTGCAGGTTTGCAAATTACCCTTACCCTGTTCCCCTGCCTTCTGTCAGAAATCTGTGATGGAGATTGTCATAATCTCACAAAAATCTTTAAAGTAGAAATCCTGGTGCATAAATGCAAGGGATCATACAGGCTTTGGGTACATTGTATGCTACGTCACACTTGTTCGTTATGCTCGTTTGGTCCGCAGATGCCGCGAGGGAACTTGGAGACGGTGCACCATCGAGCGCTGGTCCTGTCACAGGTCAGGAAATGGTTAGACAGGTGAGCAGCACTCTTCCAGAGCTCTGACTTTATACTAGTGTACTCAGCCTTGGCCGAAGCCACTGACCTCTTTCTTCCTTTGCAGCCTAAAATTCAAGGAAGCTTTTGAGTGCATGAGGAAACTGCGGATCAACCTCAACCTCATTCACGACCACAATCCCAAGGTGCTCGGATACTGAAGAGTTCTACTTCTGCTCTATATATTCCCTTAACCTTGTTCCTCATGCTGTTAGCCTAGTGTGCTGTATAATCAAGGTCTTTTAAGTATCTGTCGACTTATAATGGGTGTGTTATCTTAAGTGGTCAGGATATAATCATTGTGTTATCAGTGCAGTGTGGTGTTATAAAGTGACGGATCCCTCACCTCATCATCGATAGATGTTTCTGGAGAACGTGGAGACTTTCCTGAGGCAGATCGATTCAGTCAACCACATCAACTTGTTCCTTACAGAGCTCAAGTATGAGTGCTTTTTGTGTTCTTTGGAATGCAAACAAAAATACCACAGAGATATTATTACGTCTGTTGATCTCTATAAATTTGATTTCTAAATAAATAAAGGGAGGAGGACACCACCAAGACAATGTACCCCTGTCCATCCCAGACTGCTGGCATGCCAACTTCAGAAAGTTCTAGAACAAAGGTAGACACGGTGTGTGATGCTCTTAGGACAACCATGGAGACTTTAGACCCACACAAGTAAGTATGTGTAACATTTGGCTTTCTGTTTTTCCCTACAATGGAGAGGGGATTACTTGTCAAATCCTTGCACTCCCTGATATGTTTTTAGAGTTTTTTTTTCTTTTCCACAGATACTGTTTGTCAATTTTGACTTCACATGTAAAGAAGACCGTTCCAGAGCTAGAGATTGCCTTACAGAAGGTCCATGAGCTTCGAGGTAAAATGGATACATCTGCTTTGAAAAGTGAATCTTTGCCTTTGTTGAAGAATGACCATTAAACATGTGTGTACTTGTCTGTCTGTGTATGTAGTGAATCCTCCCACAAAACAAGACTCAGTTAGTGCAGAGGAGAGCCTGAAATACCTGCTCTTCCTGGTCAATGTGAACGAGCTGTACGAGCACTCGCTGGGCACCTACGACTTCGACCTTGTACTCATGGTGGCGGAGAGGTCACAGAAGGTCAGTGAGGATCCCTGGGAAATTTATTTTTACATCCTTTCACCCCCACATTTCGCTTTTGCCACCGATGGCTGCCATTTTCCTCTTCCTCAAGGACCCGAAGGAGTACCTTCCATTTCTTAACGCCTTGAAGAAGATGGAGCCCAATTATCAGCGATACTCTATCGACATGCACCTGAAAAGATACAGCAAGGCCCTGCAGCATATCAGCAAATGTGGTGAGGGGAACATTTGGCTTTCTGTGCAGTTTGGAGCACCTTACCTTTGACCTTATGGAATGTTCAGTAGTGCATGTATCATGCAACATTACCCTCATTGTAAGGAGAACATGTCCATTACTTCCTGCTCGTTTCGTCCAAAGTGCTCTTCGTGGACCCACCAGACAGGCCCCATTTTTGCTCTCTCCCAGCACACCTGAAACAACCTATCATTCATTCAAGAATATCTGGTTGGGGAGCTAGGAGGAAGCAAAAATGTGGACCGGCTCAGGATCCCTAAGGACTGGGTTGAGAAACATCAATCCTAAGGGAAATGCATAAACTGTACATGCTGTTTATCACACCCTTGTCCCTCCCTCACCCCCACGTGTCCTGTGCTCCATGACTGACAGGTGAGGAGCACTTCCCAGAGTGTCTGAACCTGGTGAAGGACCAGGGGCTGTACAGAGAAGCCATGCAACTTTACCCATCGGACAGCCCCCAGTACAAAGTAGGAGGCCTGAGTGTCAGAGGCCTACACGCCTAAGCACACCATCCCCGGGGCACAAATCACTCTGCTGTCATGGTGACAGACAGCCACGGTGTCTGAGATTCAGTGCAGATGCTCTTTGCTTTTATGATGGTCCGACATGCGATAATCTGACTTTACACATGCAGTAGTCAACTTTGAATTTTGGCCTGCTGCCAGGCTAGTGTTATGGCATACGATGCTTTCTACTAATGCCGGGTGATGGCAGCATCCATGCAGCCGCACTTCGTCTCCGAAGTGACCATAAGAGCAAACATCTCATGCGGTGTTTAACAATGTCAGCCAGTCGTAGTTTTTTATTTTTCTTGTGTTTAACCAAATTTTGTATTACACTTGTATTTTTATTTACTTTTCAGTTGCTGATAGTTAAAGTAATTATTTGTTTACTTATTCAGTAGCAATTTCTAAAAATTTATTTATCATATCTTATTCTTATTTGACTTACAATATTTTCCACCTGCGATGAATTCATCAGAACGCAAGTCCATCGCAAGTCGAGTAACACCTGTACTTCATTTAAGCATTTGCAATGATGATTTGGATTTTACTTCGATTTAACTTAGTTCTACATATCAAACCATCTTTCTTTGACATGTGAATGTTTTGACCTTTGACCCCTCCTGTCTCCAGGCTGTGAGCTGCGCCTACGCAGAGCACCTGGTGGAACAGCAGCAGGCGGAGCAGGCGGGGCTGTTGCTTTGGCGATGTGGAGAGACACACCGTGCCCTGCAGGCCTTCGTGAGCAGCTGCGGTTGGCGGCATGCCCTCTGCGTGGCGGCTCAGATCCCCCTGCCCTCTGACCAGCTGGCCCTGCTAGCTCGTGACCTTGCAGGTATGGCACCACCAAGTGGCAGGATGGTGATGGTGCTTCATGCCTGTTATGTTCAGAAAAGACTAGGATGTTATTGTTATAATTATTATTACAGTGCTTACATTAGGCTGTTAAAATTTTCATTGCTCTGTCCGAGAGCCTATGATATTATCTATGTTTATATTTGCTATTTCTGCTGTCCAGTATTAGAAGTCCTGTTATCAGGCTTAACGTTTCTGTTGGCCTGTTTAAGTCTCTTTAAGCTGATCTCTGATATTCCTCTCCCACATCAGCCAGGCTGATGGAGCTTAGACGGCACACAGAGGCCTCCCTGCTGCTGGAGCAGTACGCTAAGGTAGAGCACGGCATCCAGCGGCGCGTGGGGGGGATGTATGTGTATGCGTGTGCGCATCTCAGGGCGCTGTGTGTGGCACAGCTTCACTGCTCCCCGCGTCGGCGTTGATACAGTATGGCTTTTCCAGGACTGTGAGGAGGCCATCTCCGCTCTGATTGCTGGGTCGGCGTGGGAGGAGGCGCTCAGGCTGGTGGGTTCGCCTGCTTATTCCTTCATTGGCCAGGGGGTGGTGCTTGCGAGCACTGTTTTCTACCTGTCCACACAACTAAAAATTTGCTTTTTCTGTTGCAAATGGCCATTTTGGAAGGTTTTTTTTTTCCCTTTCTCATAGGTATACATGTACAACAGACTGGACATCATTGAAACAGATATGAAACCAGCCATCCTGGAAGGTACATCATCTTGCATAATATTGTTTTTGTGGGATTAGCCCCATAGAGACTCTACTTACTAATTAAATTTGCCGTTAATCCACAAATGGTTACAAAGGGTCAAGTCATTTACTAACTGAGAGACTGAACTTTAAAAGACATGGACTTCTAGGGCATCAGTATACCTTCTCTTTGGTATCGCCCAGCGCATGGCTATCACATGACCTTCCTGGAGGCCCAGAAGTCCACGTTCCTGAGGCACAAAGCCCGCCTGGCCGTGGTGCGGCAACAGAAGCAGGAGGCCAGACTCGAGCTCCTGGGTATGTGTATGTTTTGAATCTGGAAGACGAAAGTCTTAACGTAGATTTGCGCTAAATGTCACAGAAGACAAACGGCCAGATCAGCTTGCAGATTAGTTTTGTTTTCCCGTCTCTCGGCTTGCGTATACATTTTCACACCCACTCATCTGACAGCAGATGCCTAGGATCTTTATCCGCAGCCATGAGCTGAAGGTGGAGGTGCTTTCCCTCCCTGAGCTGCATGTAGGAATGTAAGGCGTGACCGTGGCCTTGTCAGTCTGCGAAGACAGCCAAGTGTTGAGAATGTAATGCTTCTGAAGACGGTCTTTAATGTGTCACTGCCCCCAGATGAGGGCGTCCCCGACTGCCCCGATGCGGAGCTCTTCTCTGAAGCCAGCAGCGTGATGACGGCCAGCGCTGCAGGCTCCAAGTACTCGCAAAGCAACTCGCGCATTTCTGCGTAAGTCGCCACACACAATCAGCTGTTTCTCTTAGTCGGTATTTCTCAGACTGGTTCACGGAAGCAGAAATGTAGAGACTCTGGGGGTCCCCGAGGACTGGTTTGAGAAACAATGTTCGTAGTGAAAGAATTCATTCACCAACCTGCCTGAACTGCCTGTTTGGTAAAAGACAATACAAGAAGTGAAGAACAGTGTTGCGGTGTCTGTTAAGTAAGATGAAATGTATTTGTGTGTTTTTTTTTCTCCATAACAATGGGTATATATGCAGGAGGACGTCGAAAAACCGGAGGAAGGCGGAGCGGAAGAAGCACAGCCTGAAGGAGGGGAGCCCCCTGGAGGATGTGGCATTGCTATACGCCCTGACGGAGATCATCCATGCTGTGGATAAGCTGCGAGGTGGCTGGTTATGCCGGCGTCTCTCTCTCTCACACACACACACACACTCACTGAATTAACACTAGTGATGGCCAAACTAAGCTTCATGAACCATTTGCTGTATATTCTGACACCACTAAATAAAAATGGGCTCAAAGATGCTCTGAAGTAAATGGACTGCATTTATATAGTGCTTTTCCACTCCTATGAGTACTCAAAGCGCTTTATAATACATGCCTCACATTCACCCATCCACACACACACCAGTGGTAGAAGCCGCCATGCAAGGCACCAACCTACACAGCAGGAGCAATTTTGGGGTTCAGTGTCTTGCTCAAGGACACTTTGATGGGGTCAGGAGGAACCAGGGCTTGAACCTGCAACCCTCTGGCACTACCTCCTGCGCCACCATCTTCCTCAAGTAAGTCAAAAACACCATCTACTGGAGTTAGAAAATACAGAGATTGGTTCATGAAGTTTATTTTGGCCATCACTACTTAAAAGCCGAAATGGTGAAAGGTGGTTCAGTGAACAGTTCAGCCCAAGTTGTCATCAATTTGGGGACAGCAATGCACCTCCCGTGACCAGATAGCTCTGCTGTTTCCCAGATGAGGTGCACACCCTGCTCAAGGCACTGGTGCTGTTTGGACTGGACCCACAAGCACGGCGTCTACAGCAGGACTATGGTGAGGTCCTGCTACTCCTCGAGTCGTCCATTTCAGCGGTGTGGCCAGAGGACCTACAGCAGAGCTCCGCCCCTGTGAGTCCTCCACGTCCTATCTCCAATACTGTACCAGTTGATTGGTTGTGACAGAGTGGAGTATAAGGAGCTCCACAAATAAATGTCTTTGTAATGTGATTGTAAAGCCAGCATTTTCCCCTTTAAACTTATTTTTCCTGTATTTCCTTTTGCATCTAAGGTGATGGGACCTAACTCGACAGCAAACAGCATTACGGCCTCACTCCAGCAGCCAAGACCGCCGCCTATGGGCACTCAGCAAGGTGCGTATCCTGCATCGCACGGGGCTACCTCAGCGGCCCTCAGCTCCATGCAGTGTGTTTACCACATGCTGTCCCTCTCCATCTGCTTCAGACGCGGAGATCTGCATCCCACCAAAGATGAAAAGCCACATCCGATGGGAGCTCAGCGTCCTGAAGTAACTGAACTATGTACTGCTGATAAAATGTTTTTATCGGTGATACTTGTATTTTAAAATTTAAATAAAAGTAAATTTTCTTTTATGAGTGTCCCACCTGTCACATCCTGATTGACATGGAAGAACCATCTATCCGTCCATCCAGTCTTCTATTTATCTTGGTTTGATTTCCAAGATATGTATGTGGTACGTGGAAAATGATTTGGTATCCAGTACATCCCTGTATGTCAGTATCATCACAGCTTTGGTGAATTCTGTTGCCTGGAAACGTGATGTAGCTGCTCTAGATTTAAGTGCATTCGAGCTTCTCAGATTTTTATGCTTTTTGGTGATTGCCTTTTTTTTTTTTTTTTAATAAAACGTAATTTAAAAAGTCTGCCTTGAGGACAGAAAGGCTGTGACCTCCACTCCCACTTAAATTCACGTGCATTTAATCAGAGATCGATGCTGTAATGCCCTCCAACCCAAACTAAATGTTTGTCTTCCCATGTCGTACCTGCTTTGATTAAAACGGTGACAGGAATGAGCCTGTCTGTAGAATCAGGCATACCTGCATAAGGCCGCGTCATCAGTGCCTGGCACAAAGATAATGTGCCCTTTGTATAGAAGTATCTGAAGTATGTATAATAAAGCATAGAATTCATATTCTTTATGAGCTCTTATGAAGGGGATTACTGCAAGGTAAATACGGGGCCAAATGAAGAGTCAGCCAGCAGAGAGCTGTTTGAGCTTTCATTTGAACAGCTGGGAATTAATCTGAGACAAACAGGCATGCTGTGAGCATGACGCTGAACATTGCCCAGTACACGCTCACTGCTCCCTCAACACACCATGCCCATATTGTCCGCCGGCGGTCCCTGCTGTGCCGTTCATTACCCATCACCTGCTCCCGAGTGAGACGCCCGTGACCCATACTGCAATTTCTTAACCGTGTGGCCTAATTTAATTTAAAAAAATGTACCAAAGATCCAATTCTTATTGTGGTCCACAATAAGAAAAATCTGATTCACGACTTTTTCGACCAATGGACCGTGGGAACAAGCATTTTTATTCTTTAACATACAAACAATGAATGTCTTGAGCCCTTGAGTAACAGGTTGCTATTTAACAATCTATGGATTTATAGTTTAACAGCCTAATACAAGGATGATGGCAAAAAGCAGCATAATCAGAAGGATATTACAACTGGATTAGAGGACCTTTCATCACAGGTTATATGCAATGCCAGCAGCTGCCTGTAGGTGCCGTCATTCACAGCCTTTTTAGTAATATTTTCCCGTCATTGCTGGTGAGGATTTGACAGACAGCTGGGGCAGATAAACACCCAGAACAATGACATATCTTATAAAGTTATAAAGCAGTATTAATGAGTCACTGTGCTATAACTATCAGGGAAAAACATGCAGTCCCAACTTGTAATGCATCCATGAGTTTGCATGCAGATGAGGTTTATAACTATGATGCAGAAGACAGCTCTTGGTTCCAAACACAGTTAGGGCCTTGTGAGTTCACATACTTAGGTCAATTTTCCTGGACCATCACAAATGACAGTGAACTCAATTTCAAAAATAATCTGATACACCACTAAGGATGCACACAAACATTAACCACATTTTAAGGAAACAAAAGTCAACATGTACCTCCAACAGCTAAAAATATATACTGCATTTTTACTTAAGCAAGTGTCCCAGTTAAAATAAAGCTAGTTTTACAAAAGGCAAACATTTCCATCTTATCTACTTAATATGAAATATCACAAAAAATAACTCTGTTCGGCTTTTATGTTGTTTATAAATATTCCTGAAAGATACACACAATGCATTAGTATACAACCAAATTAACACCAAACAAACAAACAAACATGCAATACTTCAAAAACAAACAAACCTCCCAGTCATTCTAAGATAAGGCCGAGGTACATCGTAATCAGCGTCATGCTAACTGCATCTTCTGTAACACCATTAAACAGTGGTCCGCATGCAGGCGGATGCTTCAGAATAGGAATACACAATGCACACAAATAATGAGCATCTGGTACGTTTCACACCTGCTATAATATAAACGTTCATGCATTCAGGCGAACGGCGAGATCGCAGTGAGAACTACATCCCATCTGTCATGAGGATGCTGTCAGATAAACCCAAAAAACAAAGCAGTCCAGTGGACTTTAGCAGAAAATACGACCAGATGATTCCTAGAAAACACTTTACTTCCAAAATAAATATGGATTATAAAGGTCTGGAACCAAAAGATGGTCTAAGTAATAATAAATAAAATAAAGCTTGGGGCAACTCCACTCCACGTCAATCTCAGGGCCTCCACAGTTTCAGGAGGCCATCCTCACTGTAGGTGGCGATCAGATTCTGATGGGGATGGTGAGCGATGCCGATCACGTCCTTCTCATGGACCTGCGGGAGTATGCAGGGAGACGGGTCACCAGCAAGCACTCTGAATCTGTCCCGGCTCACACACAGCTACCACTGTGGGAACCCAACCAAGTGAAATTAACGATTCACTCTTAAGCCAGGAATCCTGGGTGTTACTCAATACAAAGAGAGCAAAGATCGCACTTGCAGTCCTGGCAAGAGCGGTCTTGCCGACTCACCTCCCAAGAACGAACTTGGGATGCAATGAATCATGAGATTGGTCTCATTTGGCGAGGATGAAACGAATGCGTCCGTGAAATTTGGGGCAAGGCAAGAACGACATCCAGGGATTTTTACCGTCCTCTATACTTCTGTTCTTAGTATTGGAACTGGTCTTCAGCAATAAAAGATGACGTAAAACAAGTATGCAAGAACACAACATGGTCAAGTACGCATACCCATGATAACAGTCAAGTGCTCACAATACTGACCTAACACTACTGACCTAAGGCCACGCCCACCTCGGTGCCCAATGGGTGATTACTGTGGTTCCAGGGAGGCCACCTCAGGAATCAGACTCTTAATTTAAAATAAGATATGAACTAAGGCAGCGGAACAGAGGGGACACTGACCCCTTACCAAAGACCACATTGCTGTAGCACACCTGGGACGTCATTCTCTGGATATTTGCTACTATACTGGTAAGGAATTTGGGGTCTTGTCCAGGATGCCTGTCTGCTTCGCCAACACTAAATAAAAAGAGCTAGACAGACCTGGCAACCCGCCACACAGGGGTGTGACTTGTGCTGCCGAGATGGAACCACCCAGACGTGCGCGGACCACAAGAGCGCGTGAGGCTCTGAGGAAGGGAACTGAGAATGTCGGGCTGGCCGGCAGGTGCTCACCGTCAGGGTTCTCTCCAGCTTTCCGGTGATGGTACTGAAGCAGTAGAGCACAAAGTCCTCCCCCACGCAGTAGATCCACTCCCCCCGCGGGGATAGCGTGCAGCACACAAAGTCTCCCCCTTCCCGTTTACCAGAACTGAAGCTCCTTACAATCTGTAGCGCAAAAAAGGGCAAAATTCAGAGGCCAGGCTAGGCCTTCCTCGAACACTGTCCAGATCAGTGAACTGGGCCGAGTCAAATACCGCTTCTATGTAGACGGTAGTTTGACTGATATGAAATAAGAGCTATTTTTTTTGTCTGTATCTTTTCTATTGCTTTTTATTTACTGGCTGTTGCAACAAGTAAATTTCCCCAGTGCGGGATCAAAAAAATCTTATCTTATCTTATTCATAATTTGGCAAACCAGTGGGCTCACCTGGCCCTGCATGTTCATGATGACGACCGTATTGGAGCGGTTGCACACCACGAAGTGTTCAGGGTTTTTGGGCAGAATGATCACGCTGTTGACGGTGATGTCCGTGCCCGCCGACGTGCCCAGGGACTTGAAGGTGTTGGTGCATTCTGTCGTCTTTACATTCCAGATCTTGGTGTGTGTATGAGAGAGATGGAGAGAGAGAGGGACCAGCTGTGATATCTGGCAGCTCATGAGAAAACACACATTACTCCAAAACTCACACATACCTAAAAAAAAAAAAAGAAAAAAGAAAAAAAAAACAAAAAACAATAATAACCCTTCATAGCTAGAGTATATGCTGTTTCCAGCCACAGCCCACAATGATGAATATCACACATTACAACCAACTGTAGTTTGTGTACATTTCTGTGGATTCCACCCAGTGCTGGGGGGGAATCCTGCTTCAAATGGCGTGAAGCCCTACTTCAATTGGGGGAGGAGCCTTGCCATGCTTGGAGCGGTGCCCTGCCAACATTGGGGCAGAGCCCTGTCTCACATAGGGGTGGTGGAGCTCTGCCTCGCCTGGGGGGCGGAGCCCTGCCTCACTTGTGGGCGGAGCCTTGCTGTGTACCTTGACGGTGCTGTCAGAGGAAGCGCTGATGATGTAATGTCCATCTGGGGTAAACGTGGCCTCGTTCACAAACGATGTGTGCCCACGAAATTCTTTCAGCAGCTTCCCTGACTTCAACCCATGCACTCTGTTTGAACCGAGGGAACAGGAAACCAATTTAACTGCACGAAAGTAAAATGCAGCCAAACACAATTTCCCTTCTTCAGTAAAGCAATTCAAGGCGAAGCCATGCTGCCAGAGCCTGCTGTTAAATGGGATTTTAATGAAAACGCTGCATCACTGAAATGATGTTTTCAAAGCCTGTTCATCGAAGAGTCTAATCTTTGTATCTGAAGATGGAGTATGTCCAGCCTGCGGCAGGACTGTGTGGAATTTGTCGATACCCTGCTCTGACCGCTATCTCCGCTTCCCTCCCTCATTGCTCGAAGCCCCAATTCTCAGAGGGAATCATGGAGCAGGCGTTTCTATGGCAATCCGTCGCAACGTGCTGAACCAGCTGTCTGTTTATTCCAATCCTCATTAAATTCCAGCTGCTGCCTCCTCACTTACTTCTGTGCATCTACTCATTCCAGAGCTGAGTTTTCATGGGAGCTAGTGCCAGATTAATGACCAGAGAAGGATGGGGTGCTCTAGCATTAGATTATGCCTCTGTAATCAAGCCTGGCATCTCGTAAAGGGGAAGAGAGGACAGATGTAATGACATTGTGTGTGTGCGCGTGTGTGTGTGTGAGGCTGCTATAGATCCCGGCAGCCTGCTCACCTGATGGTTTGGTCAAAGGAGGCACTGAGGATCTGACTGCTGTCTTTGCAGAATGCGATGCAGGTGACACCCTTACTGTGAGCGCGCTCAAACCTACGCAGACACTGGCCGCTCTGGATCTTCCACACCTACCGGGAGATGGAAAGGCAAGTCCTCCTCTCAAAGATGCATTACGGGCACCACATACAGCCTATCAGAGATTGGATTTTCATCAAGCAGTCACCAATCAGGAGGCAATACTAAACATAGTGAATATAGAGTGCAGTGAATGTAACGGTGAGTGAAACACTGTTGTTATGTTTAGTTAATGCAGATACAACAGAGAATCCCGCCACCATTTTTGCCCAGGAAGGTACGGACGCATGGGTCTCCCGGACCTTTATCTTGCCGTCCTGCGCGCCGGAGGCTAACATCTCAGTGTCGCGACTGAAGCACATGCAGAGCACGGCATCGTCCATCATCATGAAGTTGTCCTGGGCCTGGTACTTCAAATCCTGTCCTCCGCCACCAACATTCCGGCAGGCAGGCAGAGAGAGAGAGAGAGAGAAGATGGATGATGAGTTTGCCACCCACACGCAGTCACGAATCGGCTCCGCCCACACAACCGGGGAAAATTTGGGCCCAGCGCATCGGCCGACTGCTGGAAAGTTTGCCGTGCCAAAACTCCTAAAAGCTGTCGTTTCTTACAACTGGAGGGGCCGGCAGGTGCTTAACGGGGGCCTGCATTACGCCAGCCATTCACAACTATCCACTTTCATAAATATTTGTTCCACTGTGGGGGTGGGGCTCCCTTGCCATTTCTTATACATTTGGTGCTCCGTCACAAAGTTTGCACCTAACTCATCTGATTTACTACTCATTAAGGCCCCCGAGTAGCTGATTCAGAGTCCAGCGGGGGCCCAAACAAATAACTAGGAGCCTGGAAACTACATTGCAGTGTTCTGGGAAGTTTAATTAGGTCCTTTCGAAAGTAGCCCCAGTTGTGCCATTAAATACGGGTGACACTGCAGGACTGACATGACTCATTTTATATGCTACAACAGCAGGGGTGTCAAACTCCAGTCCTGGGGGAGCTGGAGCCCTGCACACTTTTGGGTTTCCTCTAATTTAACACGCCAAATTCATCTCCACGCAACTCCTTGTGCTAATTATCACACAGCTCTTCACCAGTTTGTGGTGGAACAGGGAAAGAACTAAAGCTACACAGGGCTCTGGCCCTTTAGGACTGAAGTTTGACACCCTTGCACTACAGGGATCAGTGAATAAACAAAGCAATGCTGAGGTGGCAAATTATACAACTACCACGGAAATAGAACACAGATATTTAGGTCTGACGGCTGACATATTTGAAACTCAGTGTATCCCCGCATTCTGCTGGTATCTGAAATGATGCGAGGTTCCCTACGCCATTGTTATTTCTCCCTCCGCACGCAGAGATACTCACACACCTTCCGGATTTTGCCCGTGGTGAAGTTCCACACCTCGATGAAGCCGTCGACGGAGCCGGTGACCAGGTACTGCCCGTCGGGGGAGAAGCGAGCACACTCCACGTGGGATTTCTGCCCAAACTGCGGGGGACAGAGGGACACAGAGGGGGCCTGAGACGCAGGGTCCACAGGGCAGCTAACGCCCCTCTCTGCAGCTCCCACGCTCGGTAGGGAAGAAGCAGTGAGTCACAAAGCAGCGACTTAAACGAAATACACAAATGAGTTCCCAGGACGCTTTCTTTAAGGCGCCCACGCCGGTTTTTCAACGGACACAAAACAGCTGTCAGATGCGGTGCGTTCGCGAATACCTCGCAGGATGGAGGCGTGCGAGCCAATGGGTGTGCGACGGTGCCCCCATGTGGCGGGGTACCTTGATGTGGCGACTGAGCTGGGTGGGGAAACGCTCCTCTTCCACATCCTTCACGGCTGCTTTGCCCCTGAACAAGTCGATGGTCATCCCTGGGGGCAACAGTCCCTGGTGTTGTTGCCATTTCAGCGACTGCGTGTAGCATGGGTGGGAATAGCAACCAAACACTGAACATCTCCAGGAAAACAGAACACAAAATGTGACAGGAAATGCAGCGATGCAAAAGTACCAGCATGGAATTCCTGATGGCAGAATCATGCTTAATATATAGGAGGGTAGGAGAAAATAAGGGAGTGCTCTCTGGAGACCTTAAAATAGCAGGGCAAAACGAGCAGAATTATTATATTCTATTTAGTGACACACAATTGAAAAGTCAGGGTTGACAGTGCCTGGAGTAATTGGGGCCTAAGGGCCTTGCTCAGGGGCTCAACGGTGACATCACTCAGCCACCCCTGAGATCTGAACTGATGACCTTCCGATTACAGCTGCCTAACCCTCTGCGCCAACCACCGCCCCCATTATAGCCTTGAAATTGTTCTGTTGGGTAGGTGTACAGTATAAAGCACAGAAAGAAAGCCTTTCACAGTGTAATTAAGTAGCTTTGGGGCAGGACAAACTAATGGCACGGAAATGTCCGGTACGGCGTCTGCTGATGACATGGGCGGCACAGACCTGTGCGAGCAGGGCCATGAGACGCGAGGGGGGGACCACGCTGACCTCGCCTGCCAGCGCCTGGGCGATGGCTGCTCGTCGCTTCTCCTTGCTGCTGCTATCTGGGTAAGCCTGAACATGGAAAGGACAGGGCGACAGCTCCGTTACTGCCAAAGGCATCCCTATCACCTGCAGAGATAGGACTATACTGGACCCAATCCAGGATTCGAGATCCAGCAGACAATCTATTCTCCACTTTACTAAGATGCTGTTTGGTAAACAGTTGGACTAACAAACAGCCTCACAATGTAATTAACCTTCAGAATCATCAATGCTGCGTGGCATTTTATTCTGGTAACTTCACAATACAGTTTCGCTTATGAGCACAAAATGAACCTCTCAACACTACAAGAAATCTCACAGTGTGAGAGTCACACAGAGCGAAGCAGGGAGCCAATCAGGATCTGCCTACAGGGAGCCAAACGAACCAGACCAAACCATGCCTACAGGAAGGGGTGCTCACCTCCCGCGGGTCAAAGTAGGAGCGTGCCAGCAGGTTCTCCAGGTGGATGTAGCGCTCAGGCTGGGTCTGCTTCAGCATGATCATGGGGTCCGTCTGCCGGAGCAGGGAGCGGGCCGCACCCAGTTCACGCAACTCAATCAGCTCCAACACAACCTGAGGAGACACCTGACAAATGCTACAAACACCCCAAACACAGACCTCTGCTGAGTGAATAAGCAGATCACACAAAATCAAGTGTGAAAAGGTTCCAATGGCTGAAATCAAGCTCCTGGGAGTTTTACGCACACAAAAAAATGTTCTGAGGGCAGAAGGAAAATGATTGGTTCAGAGAGATAACCAATTAGATTGTAGAGAAGATGTATCCAAGTAACTAGAGGAGGTGGGACCAACCAATCACATATCTTGATCCTGCCTCTTTTAGTTGCTTGGAGCCACCTCCTCTACTAACTGATTGGCTATCCCTTTGAACCAATCATTTTTCATTCTTTCATTTTTGTGCAAGTAAAATTCCCAGGAGCTGAAATCAATTCTACATCATACAGCACTGGAATAACATTCATAAACAACAAATAATCTATAAACGTCAGATTTAGATACACTGGATTCAACAGCAATATACTTGTATGAACGAACTTAAACATGAACAAAAAAGTTGGGTCTTTCAGATTTGATCCAAATGACTATAACAGAAACTAGACAGACTACCCCAGTTCCCTTGGAATACAAAGTCCCTTAAGATCCCTACCTGCTCATACAGATCAATCAGGGTCTTGTCCGGGAGCTTGAGCGATTGGATGGCCTGAAGGACCGTGTCCCAGTGGCCGTTGTTTATGTCAGCCACAAAACTCTCGATGCTATCCACGGTGTTGAGAGACACGGTGGTCTCCTCCTGAAGCGTGGCCAAGCTCCGGTGTAGGTTGTTCTCCTTAAGGTACTGCATGATGAGCCGGATCACGCTGCCAAGGGCAATTAACAGCGCGTCATCCGTCTGACTACTAAGCGGCTCCACAAGGAAACGGACCCTCTATTCATTTAAAGCCACATTTTTTCATTCTCTCCTTGGAAACCTCTGAAATTCATTAAAAACTACGCATTGAGCTCCTGTGCATGGAAATTATATCGACGATAAAGACACTGAACTTTTCGAGCTTAACGCCTTAATCTGCATCGCAGACAACACACCCTCGATTGCAGTGAATGAGCAAATTAATGGTTGAAAAACAATACATTTAAAAGATTATGTTATTAAACAAGGTTTAGTACTGTAGAGCCGTTTAATTACCCCAGTAGCATTAAGAGATGAAGTTCACTGACCTCGTCAGCAAGTTACAGCATTAAAGATATTTAATTAGCCCATAATGATTTTACTAATTTATGCATTTAGCCAAGACCGGTAGTTTGCAATAAAACACAGCGCGCAAATAACGTACAAAAAACCACAATCAATAGAATTAATCCCTCATCAGTGAATGACACGGCTCAACAAGTACGAGGACAATAATAAATGATGAAAAATAATGAACAGGGGTAGGCCTTAAATAATCAAAGCATGCAGTGCAAAACGTTCATACGTTACTGCAAATCTTGGAATACAGAAAATAATGCAGGTAAAGAACTCACTCCGCTGATTCCACTTCCAGAGCCATGTTAAGGACTGCAAACCCTGCCGCGCATCAACAACAAACAGAGACTCGCGCACACCCCCTAACCGCGGGGATAGGTTCGAAAGTCTCGTGGTATGTCGTCGCCCCGCCCCCGTCACGTGCTCGTCCATCTCTGGCCACGTTTCCGTACATGAGATGTTTAGAAGTTTCAGATGCATGGGCGTCAACGTGGGCTGTCCCTGACAGTAACAGCGCGATCTCTGCTTTCCCGAGAACTGTCTTATGCTTGGATACAATCAACTGCCAATTAAAAAGCAAGGTAGCGATGGTTATGACATAACATGTTGTGTAGTCGGTAGTGCAGGATGGTAAAAATAATTCCCCAAACACTTATATACAGTTATAAATATGCGCCGGTAGATATATAAGGTATATGTACAAATTTATCCTGTACAGGAAACCATTTATATAAATAGAAGGAAAGGCCTTTATGTAGCGTAACATGTAAACATAAATTGACTGAAACCTAACTACATATAATTGCACCCACTAACAATCAAGGCCTCATTTTTGTACGCAATTTATGTATTACGAATAATGAGCAGAGATGCGGAAATGACCGTACAGATCTGCTATGAAAATTGTCCAAGGCGTCCAAAGTCTATAGCATTAATGATTGCATGCTCAAGTACGTACGAGCCACTTTAGTTAATTTAATTGGAAAGGTCTTTTTTAGAGTGGGACGAATAAAGTCAAATTTAATATCGGTAGATGTGCAACATTAAAGCAACTTCTCATATGTAAGTACGATTGGGACACTTCTAGTCATATCCTAGTTACTTATGTTATTTTAAATACTGTATAATACTTATAATTTATCACTCGGGGACTTTTTCAGGACATCCACTAGGTGATGCTGTTGTGCTGTTTTTGGACGTAAACACCCCGTTAAGTTTCTAAATTAGAAACAAATAAGAATAATCTACCCTTTCGCCTCATTAAGAATTCATAGTATCAGACATTTTTTACATTCAAATATTAATGTATATCAGTTATAAACGTCAGGTTCTTTGTTTTTATGTTCTGTTCATAAAGCATTTATATACATATGCTTGAATGTTATGGTTATTCACAAAAGGCATCAAAATTACAATGTATACACTTAGTGTACTCCTGCGTATTTTACGATGTTTGCACTTGTTACATTGTACAATGAAAAGATACACTGTAGAATGAAGAAATAAAGTTAAATAAAGTAACTTATTACTTAATGTATGAAATGTAATATGTAATATATTATCTGAAATAATACTGTCCAGACCCATATGGATAAAAACTGAAAATCCACACACAATCAGTCTGCATGCTCAGGCATACAAACCCCCTGTAATTACTTTGTGTAGCGAGCCGTTGTGTATACAGTGACAGCATCTCTTCAATAAATAGATAAGTGATTGCGCAAGTTGTTAATAAACTTTAAACTGGACCACCCCCCCCCCCATTTGGATGTGCATCAAAGTCATTAGAGGAATAGCAAAAGGATTAGGCTTAGATTGCAGTGCCCGTCACTTTACACTGGCATCATGAGACCAGTATAATTAGTAAGTCTGTCACAGTAACAGGCAACAATCCTTGACTTTATCAAACATATGGCAACAGCTCGCAGCTAAATATGAAAGAGCAGCTTCTGCTATGACATGCAGGTGACAAGGAGCAAAGATACATTTTCAATTTGAGATCCTAGCTATTCCTTGTGGCCGGTACTGGCATGTTGTGCCCTGATTTACATTTTACACATGTAGTTGTCATTAGAAACTGGAGGATCATCTTGCACAAAAAAATCGCTTTAAAGTCGCCAGCATATTGCAGGTATGTTTGGAAAAATTAGCCTGAATTAAATGTTGGTAATTCAAATTCCTCAGATGCTTTGCCAGGAGAAGATATTCTCTCCAGCTCTCTCTCCTGTCTGTACTGTCTATGAATTGATCAATCTCTCTCTCTCTCTCTCTCTCTCTCTCTCTCTCTCTCTCTATCTAACTCTCTGTCTGTCTCTTTCACTCTCTCTCTTACATACACACACACTTCCTGGTCTAGTTCCCTGTAACACAATAAATACATCAGCCATTACGCAAGGGGCATATAATTTTTTTTGCAAAATAATGAGAAATCTGGTTGAAAAGAGTTTGTTGTGATTCGAGCTCTATACAAAAGAATGTTAATTACTTTATTTGCGTGCTTTTTGTAGTGGTGTTGTGTGATTTAACAACGGAAAGATTGCTGGGCATGTTGAACCATCAAATGCGTATTACATAGAATAATGATCTATTTAAAGAGCAATGAGATAATCTGGATTTAAAATGATAAATGTGCACAAAAATAAATGGATACAAAAGTACGGCAAGTTTTTGTGCACTGAAAAGAGACAAATTTGTTGGAAAATATGAATTTTTGAATGATGTGGTATATATCAGAGGCCAAAATGAGCTGCATGAAATGAACCATGTGTCAGATCAGTCATCAGAAATTCCAGGCAGACTAAAAGGTAATATTATTTTCCCACTGAAAGACGGTTTAAACCCCGTGGGATATATTTGGAAATATACAGTTACTGCCTCAAATATGACTGTTGTTACATTTTGAGGTGAAGGACAGTTGACCTTCCATCTACCTGTTTGTGCTCCCATCCAAGAATGTGTCCACATGACGGGCCTTGAGGAGATATGGGCAGGAAGATGGTGAAATATGATGAAACTTCATTACCATTTATAGTCATTTTAAAAGTTGATGTAATTTTCAAAGCATTTCCTGACAGTTTTCGTCAGATGACTTCATGAAGTACTTTTGGGGGCCAAGGACAGTGGATCTGTGTGCATTTTTAAGAAATGATTTACTCACTGTTCTGATCAAAACAAATGTGCAGTGACCTGGCATAATGGAGAACATGATTACAGCAAGACCACTGTGGAACACAAACCAGCCACCTACAGACAATGAACTTGAGTCCTTAATCATCACATTGCCTCTCGCCTTAGCTTCCTCCCATAGTTTCTGTTGCTAAACATGAACAACACCATCCTTATTATAAGTGCACCGTATGCTAAGTGAGCCTACCCCCACCCCCCCCTTTTGTGCTTAGCTAACGAGAAACTACTGCCTGTGTGTAATGCTGTCAGAACACACCACTTCCCATTCCACCCCCATTTTGCATTTAAACATTTAAACACATTCTTGGACCCTCTCTCCAAGCGCAGTTTCCCATTACTGAGATCCTGAGTTTGTTTAAACAAATCAAGCACAATAATATTTATACACCCTATCAGTAAGCTATTTCTGCCTGTATGTGGAAACTGGAGCAGCACAATGGAAATGAGCTTCTAATTTTCTTAACGATTTTAAATGCAACTGAATCCATGTGTGGCTGATATTGCACGTAAAAATTATTGAATGAAACCGAACCTATGTTTAGTTACATGCAGTTATTCGGTCACATCAAGTGATTACATAGGGATGGTAAGTCTCAGAATAAAATGCAATAGGAGCAGAGGGTTTGATTGTATTCATTGAAGCAGAGGTCCTTGGAGGCCGGTGCAAATGGACCTGGTTACTTGGCAAAGCCCGGGTATGATGACAGTGCCACTTAAGCTGTGGCATGATCATATTCCCCCCCAGCAACTATTAAATGTGTATTCGATGGGCCGAATGTTTTGACAATATTCCATCACACAAGGCTGGCCTCAGTGTTACGAGTCGGCTTCCGGGGGAGTTGGGGGAGGGGCAGAGGCGACTGGTGGGAAGTGGGAGTGGGGGGGGGGTGGAATTACTGAGACGCTGTTTGTGCTGGCTGGCGGGGGGCAGATATTTGCTGCAGTATTTTGGGCCACTGTTGCTGACAACCAGACAGCCCTGGCGATTATGAAATAATTGGGAACGATCTGAATTCGAGTTCAGGAGCAGGACCAATGTTTACAGAAAACAGCTGCTTAAAAAGGCACTTAGGAGGAATTAGAAAAGTTTTTTGCGTGAGGGCCTTTTTGGACGTCCAGACAGACAATCTCTTTGTTAGCTGAACCTGGGGGCAGGTCGGTGCCAAAAACAACGTGAGAAGCATGCTGCTCAAACGGCGGTTTTTCTAGGCCTTTATGCATGGACCGTCCTGGCCGGCGAGCAGGCGCTGGCCCATGTTACCTGCACTGGGTAAAAGCAGGGTGCACGGAGCGAGGTTGTAATCAAGCTGTAGACAAAGACTAAAAAAGAAGAGAAAAAGACAAGGAGGCTAAAGGCTGTGACCCTCTACCCTTCACACCCCTGCTTACTCCCCCCATCAAATAACTTTCTTTTCCACTCAGCTCGCAGGGTCAGATTGAGGTCACTCCCAAGAGAGCTGGGGAACAGGTGTCTGGCTTAGCGGGATGCACAAGTCAAAATCTTGCACCTGGTGAACACTTACAGGATGTCCTACCGGAACGAGGAGCACAGAAAGGAAAGCACACCCACCGGGCTGCCCCCCCCCCCCACCGACCACCAAACCAAAGCTACTCATGGGCTCCCCCTAGTGTCTGGGCCCGGGAAACCCTTCCCCTTTCACCCTCCCACATCCCGAAGAGCTAGAACCTCTACCAGCTCAAGACCCGGAGTCTTAGGCAAATGCCACGGCACATTCCATCCTGAACATCGATAGAAGAAAGGAAAACACAACCTCCCGAGGTCTGCTAGTCAGGGTTCAAAATGGAATGAGGTACTGTTTGCGAGGTACTTAACGCCTGGTCATGAAACAGCGAGGGGAGCATGTGCAACCGCAATCAGACTCAGATCGCAGCCTGAAGAGGGAGACCAGAACACAGCCGGGGCCCCAGCCGGCCCCTCGGAGCCCGAGATGGGGCCCCATTGTCCAAACAGAGCAATGAAAACCATCAATTATATATGTCTTCCAGCAGAGTCAGAGCTGGATCTCAGCTACTGTTCCTTTCTGCTCTAGTTCAATACGCAGGTTTAGTTATTGACCGCCCAGCAGCTGTATGTGAAAGCGATACTCATATATTGAGTTCCCCCCAACTGTTACTAATGTCCCCGCTGCCAGTTCCTCTTGCTGGAGCCTTGCTGTTACAATGGACCAGTGGGTTCCCAGCATTGACAGCTTTTGTTCCTTCTCTGATTCTTTCTCAGGCACTTGCCTCTCAGTAGAATGTTCCGGATCCCTGCCTTGTCAAAAGCTGATACTCCCCCTGGACTATTAAGAACTGGATACAGTTAGAATGGCGATATTTGTCTGAAAGGAATGCGACTGTCTGAGATTTGAGGAGAGTCAGCTTCGTTTCAGATGTGTTTGGGAAAATCGCTGGCCAATAACGCAACACATGTTAAAAAATTAAAACGATGCATATTATTTCTGACCCCTGAGGAAGAAAGGAGGATGTAATGTGGTCAGCTGAATATTGCTTCATTACTTGGAGTACTTACCCAAATCAGGCGAAGGAGGCTCCAAGCTGACCTCCAGATCACTGGCTGACCAGGCAGGGGATTAATGTTCATGCCGTTATTATTATTTTACCGTCTCCGGCAGGATGGCGAACTGAACTACGTGGCGTTAGACCAGGCGAGAAAATTGGTTCCGTTTTGCTCTCAGAATATTTTTGCGTAAGTAAAGCTCCCAAGAGCCTGGTTGACAGGAAGCTAACTTGCTTTGGGATTCATTTTCGTTTCCCTCACACCTTGCACCCTTTAGCTTTTCCATACAATCTTTAAAAGTCTGCCTAACAGTAACTGCTTTTTGAAGCCATGTGTAATCTTGTTACGAGCATTCACTGCTTCGAGACTACTTGTGATATCACTACATGTTATAATAAGCCCTCGGTGCCAACCTCAGTACGAAGAGGACCTTGTGAAAATAGGGGCCTGAGCCAGAATTAAATGTTTTCTTCACTGACAGCATGGCCACACTGTAATGCAGAATCGCAGCTGAGCTGCACTGGCCATTTCATATATTTATGCACCTTTACCACCAACTGGAAACCTACCTGTCTAGCACAATCAATCCTAAATTTTCCTCAGGATGAAAATGTTCTGAGGGCAGAACAAAAAATTAGAGATAACCAAACAGATTATAGAGGAGATGGGTCCAAGCAAGTAGAGGAGGTAGGACCAACAATCAGATGTCAGTGTGATTTGTTATCTCTCTGAACCAATCATTTTTCATTTTGCCCTCAGAACATTTTTGTGCGAGTACAATACAAGCCAGGATCAATAAATAATTTATCTACTCTGTTGCCATATTGTTTTGCCCTGTTGTACTGTTTTATATACTGCTTTACGGACTAAAAAATGGACCAAAGTAAATTGAATTATGTTGAACCCACCCTGGCAGGGCAGGCCACTGTTTTTTTTTTTTTTTTTTTGTTAGCTGGCATAAGTGAGAGATGGCAAATGCAGCTGGAGGCTACAGTTGTTGCCCCTGGGGGCTGGGTGTGGGTGAATTAGTGCAGAATATTTCCAGTGGCAAAAATGACCTGCTGTAAAATTGAAGATTTTTAACAAACAGACAACATGACCTTATCTGGTGGTATTACTAGCTGACATGTCCAAAAGTGTGAAGACTACATGAGAGCATTTTGTTGGCAAGCAGCATAGGTATACAATCATTGCAGCATAGGTATACAATCATTAGACTGGGCAAGTCGATTTCCCACAATGCTTTGCTTCCACAGTGCCATTAGCGAGCTTGCCTAGAAACTGTCTGGCCCTTAACCCTTCACTGTAATACACAGGGAATAGCATTAACATCAGCAGACCCCAAAAAGAGCACATTACCCACAATGCTTGGCAGTTCCCCATGGAACCATGCCTCATTATGCCAAAAGCAATGCTTTGTTGTCAGCTGGTAAAAGACCACAAGGGTTCAGATGAGGGTAAATTTACACACAATACCTACGATTTCGTAATGTAATCCATCCTTTGATTATCACATACATTCCCTCTACGAAATAAATGTGAAGCAACACGCTATAGTTTTGAACACATAACGATCCAGCTTCAATCAACCCTTTAACCCCTCCAGCCTTTGCTGTAGAAATTAATTCAGAAAAAAACCCCACAAAGCATTAAAAGTACAATTTACTGCAATCCATGTTTTAACTTCACACAGACAGGCTACACAGCAAATCCCAGCCTCGCTTCATTTTCAGTCTCAGTCCCTGAATATGCATTCACGGGTCATCCTTTGGGGAAATTCCAGTTGAAAGCATCATTGCCTTAGTTTTTAATGGGTTTTTGGGCAGATTAACAAGACTGAAACAGTACCGTGCATTGTATTTATCGGTGGAGCTACTGGTACAGTAATAAAATAATTTTAACATAGAATAGCACATTTAATGCATAAAGCATTGTGGATTACTGTCAAAAAGCCCATTTAACACCGCCTGAAAACTCTGAACTCTGGAAGATTCCACTGGAATTTCCACTAGAGGTCTTTATGCCATGTGGCTGGTGGCATCTGAGTACACTTTCAACATCTAAGTAAAAAGACCCCTCATTGTGAGAACCAGGCCACCCGCCACCGAGCACCCCGAACGTGAGGTATTTATTAATATTAGCGTATTGAAGCGCAGGCGATCCTGATCCCTCTCCTCTCGGTCCCCAGGGTCATGCTTTGACAAGCGGCCTCCAGACTCCTCGTCTCCCGTAAACAGCGGGCTTTTTCATGCGCAGGCCGAACGGGCATGTGGCCCAGGATGTGATTGCGCCTCATGATTTGCCCCTGCAGTAGAAATGGAACAATTCAATTTTTCTTCCACAGGTGAATGTTTACATTCCTCCGTTTGCCCTGTTAATTGAGATCAGGGCTGCATTCAGCCTCGAGTGTCAGACGATAGTTAAGCCAGTTAATACCTCACATGCCTGGACCTCTTTACTTGCGCTCAAAGAACATCTCGCTCCTTTGTAGCTGCGATAATGACATTTCCATGTGTGCATTTAAAAAGTATCAATATATTTCAAAGTCATATTGTTCAAAGTCACTGGTGTTAAAAAGTATATAAATAATACTGACACGGGTTGAACAAGAAACAACATATAGAAAGGACGGGAGAATAAAACACCTTACTTACTAACTTACATCTTACATTCTTATTGTGTGACCTGGTGTGTTTGTCTTATAAAACGAGTCTGCTTCTCGGCATCTCCCTGCACTGAATTTCCACTTCACACGCAGATGACTGATGAGTTAAGTAAACGCTTTCTGGATTAGCCGGAGGAAACGGTCGGAAAATGAATGGGAATTTGCCGGTTAAATACGGGGCACGCAAGACATCTGTTAATTGCTCACTGCAGTTGCTCGGTTCCCTCAGCAATTTAGAGTATTGACTGTTTTAATGTACGCCTGTAGATTAGCGATATGTAATTTTAAGAAATCGCAAACGCAAGCGATCGCCGTAGTATTAGCGTGTAATTCCTGGCAAAACAGGGAAAGGGTCGGCAAAAAGATTCTGTTTCTTTAAGAATGCAAGGTGGGAGAGCCCCGTCACTGACGCACGCATGGTATGCAAACATAAATTTAGCAACAACGTGTTCTTCGGGTACAAAACTCTTGGGAAGCAAGCATGCGGTGTCATGTCATTAAAAACAAACCCTTTCAATCGCTGTTGTGGAGCGGCAGAGTGCTTTAAAGGTAGAGGCGTGCATCACAGTTTCGGAGGCTCTTCCCACCCTTGAAATTGAATTAGCCTCCTTATTAAGAGTACCACCCGGTTGAAATTGACAACGGGAGAGATGGCAACTGAGATCCACAACGCAGCGTGGGTTTTCTTGCTTTCCTTCGCTTTGCTCTGTAAGGTAAGAAATTCTAATGACACAATTAAAACATCTGTGTTATAAATCTTTCGCTTATTATTTATATATGGTGTAAAACGAATGGCAGTAATAGTTAACTGTAACTGAAATACTAATTTAATTTGTTTCTCATAGATAATGTATTGGTGCGCATATACATCGCAAATGATATTAATATATTTGATAATACTATTAATAAATAATGCATTTAATAACTATAATATTTTAAGCACATGTTATTAGTAAACCTTTTAAATGAAATCTCTTTGCTTAATCGTCTCGGTAGGAGTAGTTATTAACAACTGTCAAATTTAATCTGTCGTACTGTAGCCCTGGACTGAATTCGCATGTTTCACAGTGCTATCGTGCATCTGTACTACAATCTCCTCTATACTCGCTTCATACTGTTCGAATAAAGTGAAAATAACTAATGGTATAACTAATTATTATTGGTGTGCGATGTGCAGAGATCGGAATTTTAGCAGACACGCGTGTCTATATTTATTTTCTGTACAGGTTGCGTTCATAAAACTGCTGCCCACCGAAACCGTATGACCGGCACTACTCGGTACGCGCGCTTTATCTCACATGTACTGGAGCGGTTGTTTAGAGGTACTGCGCGTGCACCAGCCGCTCACGAGATGCCCGGTGTGGGTGGGGGCAATGGGTCGCAGCTCGTGGCCGGCCAGGATGGGACTGGCAGCGCCGATGAGAAGAGCGGAGGTATGCTGGATCTCTGGACCTTCATCTTCCTGCATATTTTCACCACTGCTGACGTTCGTGCCTGGATGGCACGTAGAGGGCTCGCGCAGCTATACCCGGTTACAGGGACGTCATATTACTCCACATTTAAACGGCGCTCACAGAGCAACACGGGCGCTGCCAAAGCTGCTGGTATTTTCGCCAAGTCTAGACAGGAGCACAGGAGATGTGTGCCCACAGGGACAGTGTAGGGCAACTCTCGGACTTTGGGGGTGCGCTTATACCGACTGCGGCTCCACCAAGTGATTTCTGATAATAGGTTCAGTGTTTGATGTTTATCCTGGTTTGGCAGCTGCGGTCTGTATGGGGTGGTAGATGGAGCATTTATGGCGATAAAGCCTGAAAACTGCAGAGCTTCTGTAACTAAGCTTTTTTTTTTTTTTTTTTTTTTTTGGGGGGGGGGGGGGGCGGCCC
>JAODKF010000018.1:8890459-8901563 GCA_026779585.1 Mormyrus proboscirostris
CACTTCCTATGCGTCCTGTACGTTCCCACCCATAAACATCATCTTGGCTCACCAGGTCCTCTCCACCACCCCTGGGTACCGCAGTTCTGAAAGCTCAGTAGAGCGCTCTCGCTGGAGTGGGATGAGAGCTATTTACGTGAGCGAAGGCGCTAATTGACAATAGGAAAGAATGTGGATCACATTCATATGCCCAATATAGAACAGGCTTTATGGCTGCAAAATGTCTGTAAACGGAAGACGGTTTGGAGTGGAAGTAGCTTCTGTTTTCAGAGAGGTGCACTGCAGACAGTGAAAGATGTCACTGCGCTAGCGGTAGCCTGACTAGCAGAGGACCTGTTTGGGAAGCAGAAAAGCTGGCATAACTAAAACCAGGGATTTATATCTTTTTCTATTTTCATAATTTTCTCTGGAGGCTCCCATCTTCTTGTACTGAATGGTCAAGTGGTTGTGGTAGATTCACCCCAGCTGTTCTCTCCTTACCTCTCTTTGGGCTGGTGTGACCCCTCCTCATCCCTGTAGACCCCACTGTCGTCGGAGGAGTCAGACCCAGGGTCTCTTGTCGAGTAGGCAGTGGAGTATTTTGGGACCCATTTTATTTAGAGCATGACTTAAACCTGAAACACCTGGCAAAGAAGACTTGCTGTCCAAATAATTAGTTTAAACAATGTGGGATGAAATCCAGCACTGCCCTGTAGCCCCTGAGGACTGGGCTTCAACGCCCCTTGGTCTGAATCATCTGGATATGTTCATGTATGGGACAGTAGAGGTGGAGGCGTCTATGTTCTGTGTCCGTGCATCATTACCGCCGCTTCCTGGGAATGGGATTAACATTGGCACAAGCAGGATGGTGGAGGTGGTCTTGAGACCATGTTGGTTGGGCCATGTGAGAAGGTCTTTCATAATAAGTGGGCGAGATGCAGGGGTGTATGCTGGGGCAAGACCACAGGGGCACTGGCACCCAGCTGAAAGCTGATTGGCTCCTGGACTGCCCCTTCTTTGTCACTCAGTGATTCAAAACATGTCATTGGCTAATGATAAGGTTGGCTTCAGTGTATGAATTACGGCCCTTACGTCTCCATCTTAAAAAAATCCTAGAATAGCCCCTGGTGAGATGGCTGTAGGTTGGCATATCTTAGGTCTTTGGGCTCCAAAAATGTGTATGAGATTTTGACCCCGAACCGTGGTCAGCCTCTGTGTTGTGAATTGCATTTCCCATCATATTCCATTGTCCCAGCCATATGGTCTCTGTAGACCACAGAACTTTTGCTGGTATTAAGTGTTACACAGTCGCGGATGCATTTCAGAAGCCAGTTTCATCATCCAGAAAGCTCAATATTCATCAAAAGTTTGGTTGCAATCTCACAGAATGCTCAGTGTAATTAAAAGCTCCAGGATGATCTGTAGAACACTGTGCTTTATCACCTGGATGAATTGTCCACAGGCTAATTAGATTGCTTTGTTTTTATTTTTAAATCTATCTTGAGCTTTTAGTCCCACTCAGAGAAAGCAGCTCAGCTCAGCTCTGATAGTTATCTTTCGCTGTTTAAAAGGCACATAATACGTATCAGACTGGAATGTGTGCCTCTTGGCATAGCCCGCTGTGAAATATCACTCCTCCACTCCCCAGCTAAGACTGCCACAGTCTCCGATCAGGCAGGGGACATTCTTTAAGTCTGGGAAGTGCAGAAAGCCGCTTATCACCCGATTAACCCACTGTTGTCCATGTGCTGCATGTTCTAACATGTTTGGTAACTCTACCTGTTCACCACAATCAGCTCCAGAGCTTGATGCGATGTCCTAAAGATATTTTCCATTTAGTGACATGAAATACATGTAAAACTTCCTTGTTTTTTTTCTTTTCCTTTTGTTGATTCTTGTGTGGCTGAGGTACAAAGAAGGGCCAGTCCTTTTAATCTGGCCCTTGATGCTGGTGGCCTCACTGGTGAGGTAATTGGTACCATCGCCATGGCCTCTGGGGACTGGTGAACCTGTGCCACAGGGGCAAAGTGGTGGGGGGAGGGAGAGAGTGTCGATAAGGGGGCCAGCATTACCACATCATGCTGGTGGGTGGGCCTTCTTCTCAGAATCTCCAGTTAGCCACAGTGTTTCCAGCGCTCATTTTGTACCAGCCAATAGGAGAGTGTTGTTCAGCTCTGACATGCCCCTCCACCTCACCTCCTTGATTTATTGGCTAGGCCAACAAAGTAAACAGAGTCACATTCAAGAGCTCCTCTGCTAGCCCTTTGATACCAACTTGCAATTATTACTTGTGATAATTGATGTGTAGCTAGTTGCTAAGGAGCGACATCATTGTGATTTACGTTCGTCAGGCCTCAAATAATTACCTGAAGGCTATTAAAATGCGTACGAGTGTGAAAACATAAAAGCCTGGAGGAGCGACATGCGTATTAGCCTGGGGCATGACCTTTGTCAAGGTCTCACTCCCAGTCAATTCGAATCATTTAATATGCTTAGCTAAGCACTTTCTGTACAGGCACCTGAAAGCCCCCTCAGCCTCACAGCTAGAGCACAGCTAGTTTTATCCACTGGCCTTGTAAGGAGGGAAAACCTGCTGTCGCACGGGAATGTCCTGTCTGATTTTTATGCGGTGGCATGGCAGAGACTATTTAGGAAAATGTTACAAATCTCGGGTCACATGACCCGGCAGGCCCACGAGTCCGCCATTCCTGTACCTGGGGAGACTTCGGGGGAAGCGTTCCTGGTTTTGAGGGCCTCTCAAGGGATTCCAGCGAGGGCGTTGTCCTCCAACCTTCTCTTTTAAATGTCAAAACAAAAGCTGAACGCGAACGTGTCGACATCGCGGGGGAATTTTCAGAATGCGCCACCACGTCAGGAAAACATTAGATGCGTGATCCCTTAGCCTGTAATTAGCATTTTTTTCCCTCCCCACAAGGTGCATGCACATGTAATCCTAGACTTCACCCTCAATGGTAAGTGATTTAGGTTTTTTTCTGAAATGTAAGGCTGTTTTTAATGCTTACAACTTGCTTGGGCTGGGGGAGGTTGTTGTTTCATGCTGGCTAAGGATTGCTTCGTTACACTTCCCTGAAAGCTGATACATCACGTTTAGCAAGTACGGCCTGACAGTTATAGCAGGGTTCTTGAACACTGCCCATGGCGGGGGGCGGGGGAGGGGAGGAGGCTAAGAGAGCTGATGATGCCAAGGCTCATGACAGTAAGGATGGGAGTCATCCACGGCTCTAAGTTGGAGGGCTGGAGACTTGAACAAGGATGCCAAGCTGTCTCTTATCAACACTGGCGGTGCCAGGCTGTCTGGGTACTGCCTAGTGTCCACCCAGAGCAGTAACACCTTATGAGTCAGAACAGCTGGTAGGTCAACAAGGCCTACTGAGATGTCTGCTATCAGTTGAGTGCTTCCTCGAGTCTGTCACTTTGGGCCCTGTGGCGCTCTAATGGATGTTCGATTAAAAAAAAAGAAAAAAAGACCCTGCATAATTTATACATTTCCTGTCATGCTACCAGTTGATTGATTTATTTGTGTAGTGTACTCAGTTGTCAATTTCACCATGTGTGACCACTGACACACCATAGAACGTCATGTGAGCTCCCATTGGTTAAAGTGCAGTCTCCAAGATCTATTGATTTTATAATTGTCTGGGGTGGGTCACAGTCACTTTAAGAATCTGGGCCCACATGCATACAGCTCTGAAGCGCTGCTTGATTCCCTGCTGCCTCAGTTCTGGGCCAGAAGCCCCATCTTTCCACCAGATATGCCTCTGGAAATGCTTTGTTTTCATTCACAATACCTGGACTGGAGTTGGACTCAGTCGTCCATCACCGTTATCGCTCTCTGTACTTGCAGCCCACACCCTGGCTGCCACTGTCTTTCCGGAGATGGAGCTGATCTGCTTTGGCCTCTGTTCATATCCTCTCGGCTGCTGTAGTTGTGGACCACCCACTCCAGCATACCTGAGAATAGAATGGAACGGAACAGAATGGAATCTCATCTTCACTTTTTAGGAATTTCTTGGCCAGTGGATGTGTAAATCACATTCTCGCTGCTCTGGATATTCACCTGTCCAGCTTTATACCCCTTGTCTTCAGAGTCCCTTCATCACCACTTTCATGCTCCATCCATTTGTTGGGTTTTTTCACTTTTTCCCATTGGGTTGGGCGGAGGGTGTTTTCCTGTAGAGGGAAGAACAACAGATACTGGGAAGTCAAGGGCTGAAAATTGTGACCAGAGGGCAACATGCTTGATTTATATTTGCTCCGGTAATATCTGCTTAGATGACAATTTGTACAGCTGGACTTGGCTTCAAGGGTGTAAGGAAGAAGTGGACTGCGTGAGACGACATCCCCTATGTCTTCTGTGACCGACGGAAGGAATCACCGTGCACCGTCCCTGAGGGAGTCACTGAATCTCTCTGCTGATAAGACATCCAAAAACATTTAGCAGATGGGGTGGACTTTGGGGAGGTGCTGAAACTCAACACCAGTCCCAGTAGATTCAGAGACCCACGCCACATCAGCTCTTAGGCGACACATTTTATATTTTCATTGACATTCTATCTCTAGATTGTTTATCAGACGTGCCTCATCCTGCTGGTTGCTTCTTTGTGGCTCTTTGCTTGAGTTATTGACAGGTGACACGGCACCAGGAATTCTGCGTGTTCATGCCAGGCGGCTGGTAGCTTCCTCTTTTGGCGCTGGCAAGGTAGAGATTGTCAGGGTACATTGCCCTTTGATTAACTTGCAGGTGGGGTGTTGAAGATCCCGTATCACTGACGCTGTTTCCTTGAATGCTTCATCCACCCATTTTCCAGAATTGCCTTGAATGGCACCCAATAAAATCTCAGTGTACTCATACTGTATGTGTATATTTAAACTAGCCCACTGAAACTAATAATTTTAGATATTTTTTCTAATGATTCTTGGAGCATCGTTTTCTTGTTGTGCAAAGTGGTTTAATGTGATGCCTTTGGCGGTAGCATGTGTTAGCATGCACAACAGTCTCCTGTATTCTGTCGCTGGATTATTTCTGCTCTCACCTCTTCCCCATAGACTTTCTAAGGGCAGATGTGAAGGTGGGTTTAAAAGGTCACTGACTCACTGGAAATCCACAATCACAGACAGTTTTTACATGGTGAGTCTGTCAAGGTGCTTGTCTCCTGGACAGAACGGGTCTCCTGATCCGATTCGCCGTGTTCTTGGGATTGTGCTCGTGGCGGTTCAGGTAAGGACAGGCCCATCGTCTCCGTGCTTCTTTACATGCTTTTTAGCTCCCAGAATTCCGTGTGTGTATGTGTCTGTTGCCGTTTGTGCGTGCCTGTCCGTGCGTGTGCCTCACATGCACGTGCGTGTGTTTGTTCATTCCGGAAAAATTCGTTCCAGTCATTAGAGTCACGGCACTTCAGTCCCAGCATTCTCTGCCCTCTGATGGGTATTTGGTTGGCACAGTTAACCATCAGAAGGGCTTTATGTGTCTGTCATTGTGCCTGTTACTGCCCAGTGTCATTTATCAGCCATGAGCAAGGCTGCCAGCTGTCATGCATGTGGTGTGACACTCATGATTTCAGACTCTCACGCAAGAAATCTTACGACAAATCTATATTATTCCATCATACACCTAAAATTAGCTACACCAAAAGTGTTGGGGTAATTTGCAAACCCTACAGGCGATTTACAAGGTAATAAAACTGTTCCATACATGTAAATGTGTGTGCATGTGTGTGCAGACGTCCCGAACTGAAAATGTCAAGCCAGCTAGCTGACCAAATTGGCAGCCCTGGCCAGGAGGTAAGCGCTAGCTGTCATTAGCATTGCATCCTCCTGCTGGTCACCAGCTCTCATTGCTATTGCATTCTCTTCCTGCCTTCGTCCCACTTTAGCTGCACACTGCCCTTTTTCTTTCTTCCATGTTTCCTGTTACTTACTTCCTTTCAATATGAGAGTTCACTCTAATTTTAATGACGGACGTTTTGTTATGGCTCATTTAGACATTTTTTTTTTTTTTGTACAAGGCAAAGGAAGTTCTGAGCATTGTCCCCAGCTGAAAGTGAAGTCATGTGACCACTCCAGGTGCCCCGGGCAATGAAGAAGATTTTGAAGCATAAATTTGCATGTTTTTGTTCACTTCCCTCAGTGCGTCACATGCTCGGCTCGTTTTCCCAGCTGTTTTATTAGTGTCATTCATCTTTCACCATCCCAGCCACCCTGTGCTTCATCTGTGTTTATGTTTCTGACCGGCGTGGGGAGGAGAGGCGTCCGAGAAGAGCACCCCAGGCTGACACCACTGGGTTGGGTATTAGAGGGTCACAGTGGTGCTTCCTGTCTGTGGCTAATGACTCCCTTCCTCTGGGGCCTATCAGTGAACTTTAGTTGTCCAGGACTGGCTTGGAAGGCAGATTCCCAGAGGTGGAAAGTTCTGGTCCAGAAAGTACAAATCCGGACCAAGGTTTTGTTTCAACCAGCCAGTTGCGTATAAAGAATCTCGGTTACAGAGTACTCAACTGGTTGGTTGAAACAAAACCTTGGTCTGGATTTGTACTTTCTGGACCTGAACTTTCCACCTCTACAGATTTCAGTGCCGTCCCACTGTTATGCTGAAGCTGTCATTCTGCATGAAACATTACTCCTTTCCTCTGTTATTATAAACCATTATACTGTTGCTCTGTAACACTGCAAACATCCCACTGTAATGTGACCATTACACTGTTGTACTTTAACTTTATCACACTGTTACATTAAAACCAAGCATAACTTTTATGCTCCCTATGGTTACAATGAACCTGAGGAGCTATTTTATGAATCAATGTCATTGTACTCCACCATCTATCTGCTTAGCAAACATATTTTTCTCCATCAGGATGAAATGATGCTTTATTCACAAGGCTGCAGGTACATTGGAATGTTCCTCTTTGCATATTCCATCTTGCTCTCTGAGAAATACAGAGACAGTTGAGAAAGAAACCTGGAGTCCAAGCACACGGTCAGCCATTTATCTGGCACTCCTGGAGCAGGTTTTGGGGTTACAGACCTAATTCAAGGACCCAGCAGGCATGTGACTATTCTGCCCATATGGGATTCAAACCAGCAACCTTCCAATCACAGGCACGGAGGCCTAACAGCCACATAATGCCAATATTTCTTACTTCCTTTGAAAACAGCATCAAAATTAGAAGTATAATCATTACGGTGGATTATGGTCTATAATAATTTTTAAGTAATGAGTTGAGTTGTGTTTGTATTGAACATGCAAGCGGAGAGTACGACTCAGTCAGCTTAAATATATGATAAAATAATAAGGAAGGACAACATGACGCTCAGTTTTTTTTCGCTCCGCATTCAAGCATTGCACTGTAAATCGTGACCACTGGGTGGGTCTGATTTTTGATACGGGTCTTACTCAGCCCAAGCTGTCAGCAATTGCCTTCTTTAAGCTATTGGACCGAACCCAGTGCTACACCAGTGCCAGTCAGTGAACAATCCTAGTCTGTGTACTGGTTATTCCTGCCCTAATGGATTTTTCATCCCTGTCCCCCTAGAACACGTTGGAATGGCTGTAAACTCCCTGTCTGGCCAGTATGGTCACCAGTGGACCCTTAGAAGACTGGGTAATATGGTCTTATTCATGCACTTGGCCTGATTTTGAGTCTCAGTACCTGAGCGTGACATGGGGAGTGGAATCACAGCTATCCCCTTCAAAAGTCCACTGAAATGAGAAGATGTACCACCCCGACTTCAATATAATGGGCCGTTGTATATAATAAAATACACAAAGTTAATTTGGTGGAACACTTCATAACTGATCTAACTAAAGATTAGACCCATCTAAGATTCATCTACATTAGGCTCCGCATATGTATCCACCCTGAACCTGCCAAGAAGGGTTTGTGTGAGGTAGAGGGCTCATTTCAAAATGTGAGGGAATACCGTGACTAGGTCTGGGGGGGAGGTTTCCACCCATGCTGTCCTCTCCCACTGCTTTAAAAACATTATGTAACGTTATACCCGCCCTCCGTGTCTTAAATTAGGCCGCAGTCCTTCTACTGCGCCTTGCTGTTCTCCCCCTGGCACCGGGGCGTGTTCCTGTGGAGCCGTGTTGTGTTTTCCACTGCCCCCCAGTGCCTGTTTTCCCAGTTTAGCTCATTGGTTGCACAGGGCAGCAATGGCAGGACAGCGATTGGAGGATTTAGCATGCATGGAGGTTAGCATTAGCAAGTAGTGCTGCTGTTGGTGTTAATGAATCAGAAAGACGCTGTCATTGGCCACTCACTTGAAGTCACTTTATGGACCTGGCTTGTTTTCCATTGGTCAGTGAGGTCATGTGACATGTGACTGCTGTACTTATTTTTTTTTTTTAACTAACTTGTAATGAGACGCTAGATTGCCCTGATTCATTTTGCTTTGGCCCACTGAGGAAACCGCGTGCCTGACTTGCCCCGTTTCCCATCGCGCTAGTGATGGAGAGTGATGTAGAGTTCATGGTGTGAAGTGAGTTGAAGGCAAGCTGTCTTTTTCCTGGGGTAACACACCACTGTGAGAGGGGGGTAGCCAAGAGGACAAGAATATTCTCTTCCCTCCAAAAACAAGGTCCTTCCTCCCCCATGGCTAATCCTCTGTCAAAGCGCTCAGTCTCCTGTCCAGAAACCTAGCTGGTGCGAAGCTCTCCTCTCAGTGACCTATAATTCCCTCTTTCCGGCATCCCCTGTTGAAGATTAACAGAGCGCACACTACTCGTGCACCTGCTAGATGCATTACGCTCCTGCGTGGCGTCTGCTCACATGTGTCCAGTTGGTTTTCTAATCCGGGGCTTTCGGCATGTGCAGGGGTCTGCTTTGGGGCTCAGTGTCCAGGCCTGCTGACTTTTAGGAGAGATGGGGCAGGTCTTTGAGCTGTGGCATTATGGGTACTCCGCCCACGTAGGAGAAGTTGCTGTTATTGAGTTGCCTGTTTCCCTAACAGGGGCTCCTGATGCTGTTTATTCAGCTGGGTTTTTATAAGACCTGGGGGTACTGTATCTGGTTTGAGGCCCCAGTGGCTGTGGCTGACACCGGCCCTGACACCTTGACCCTCCACCCATGACTATAGCGGATTTAGCAGATTATAATGTGCAGGTGTTCAGTGGGAGGGGCATGCAGGCCCCTTTTTTGTTTCTACACAATCTGACCCCCACAAGGTCTTAGTGCCCCATAATAAACTTTACACTGCATACTACTGGGCCTTCACAACAAGGCAATCAATCTATACTACTCTCTTAAAACTATATAGCTGTCTGCACAATGCTATACTTTTTTTTTTTTTACTTTTTACTTCTATGCATAAACCGTAATACTGTACCATTATATTGTGATGTGTGTGTGTGTGTATGTGTGTGTGGTGACTACTTGTACCCCACAGAGTAATAAAAATCAGCTATTGACATTGTGTGGACCATTTTTTAGGTCCCCACAAAGATCCATAAATGCAAAAAACCAAAAATGCCAAAAGTTAAGGTCATCGTGTTGGAATTAGTTTTCCCCATAGAAATGAATGGAGAGTTCCCACAAAGATTATAATAGTTACAATATTGTGTGTGTTTGTGTGTATGTGTGTGTGCAAATGGACAAATTTTATATAAAATAATAAAATCCGTATCTATTTTTTTTTCCATGCCCTCTCAAAATAACTGGTCATGTGACATTATGAAATGTTCTGCACAAGGCCGTAGCAATATCTGTATATTAATACAATACACTGTCAGTCATGGATGTGTGCAGGGGTGCTGTTTGATTCTCCAAAAACTCAAAAGCAGTTCCTCATACCAGGAAGGCCTTTCATGACACAGGAAGACCTTCGGATAATGCTCCTCTCTCATGAGCTGTTTATAAAGGGACTCCTCCTGGCCTCTGTATTACAGCTACTGTACCAATCCACTCAGGTCCGCACGCCCTAAATGGCCATTACCCCCCCCTCCCCACTCATAGCTTCATCACCTGACATTGAATGACATTGCATTGTATGACAGTAAGCCAAACAAAGGAAGGCGTTCTCCTTCATGCGCTCGCCGGTAACGGAAGTCCGTGCGGCTGGCTAGTAGGGCGAGTCATTCGGTGTTATCAGATTGAAACGCAAGAAGCCTCCATCATTGGGTTTTGTCTGGAATTCCTTTGGAAAGTCCATTTCATTAAAAGCTGCTTTCAGGTGTGTTTTCTCCTTTCTTCTCCTTGTTAGAGGTCTGAAGGTTCTTGATTTTCTTAACCCTTTCGCATTCTTCAAGATGGGCCCATGAGGGACTGTCCGTCTGAGAGATAATGGCATTTATTTCAGTGTTGGGGTGCAGAATTTCATATGCCTTGGGTAAAAAGAACAGGCAAAGTCGGAAGCCTTCAGTGAAACAACGATCAAGGAACCTCTCCTGAAGGTCAGCAGCCTCTCCAGCCTTTGATGTTCACCAGTTCGTGTGATATGGGAGCTTCCACCCACGGGTAGCAAAATGATAAGGTGAATGATTAATCCAAAACTCAAGAGTAAGGCTTACTTGGGTTGCCTGCCTTCTTGACACTAATCATGTCGGTTTCTATATATCTGCACGGACAGAATGACCGATGTGAAAGGGTTAAGCTTGACACAAGAGTGTTGAGAGTTAAATAACAGTTCCAATTATTCCATCAGGTGTGGGGAAATATCATAAGTTGAATATGACTATAATATGATAAATCAATAAGCAAATGCTGTAACTAACTAAACACCAATAATTGAAAAGTAAAAAAATTAATACAAGTTTATTTCATTAAACACAGGAAAAGAACGCTATACGTTGTTTGTGCTTGGTATTGCAACAGAGACTGGAAGCATGGCTGCGTGTATGCTGCCATCGCCCGGCATCAGTAGAAATTATCGCATGCAACACCGCTAACCCAGGATCAGATCAAAATTGAAAACTGACTTCAGAATATGCATCGCTATCGCAACATCGTAAAGTTGAAATGTTGTAAGCCGAACCATTATAAAGCGAGGAGCATCTGTATGTGTATAAATTTCTCATATTTACATGATGTGTAACATTCAGTGTTGGGCATTTCAGGTCCATTAGCTACAAATCCAGACCAAGGTTTTGTTTCTACCAACCAGCTGAGTA
>JAODKF010000018.1:8901663-8922575 GCA_026779585.1 Mormyrus proboscirostris
GAGTACTCAGCTGGTTGGTAGAAACAAAACCTTGGTCTGGATTTGTAGCTAATGGACCTGAAATGCCCAACACTGGTGACATTATTCATCTGCCTTTCATAATTTTGTTTTTTTTTTTTGCTTTGCTTCCTGCTGGTGATTCAATGCTGGAAGGTTGATGCACTTTGTAAACCTTTCAATATTTCATGTCAAGGCGGAGGAAGCTTGGGGTCTATGACAGTTAGTCTTTTAGCTACCCTACCCTGGTTAGATGCACCCATTGAAATGTTTGAGTTCTTCCTCACAGCAAAGAAGTAACAACTATAAATGTATCTGCTTCTTGGTCTGTGTCCTGCAGTGGGCTTTGTGCTTGCCATGTTGAAGGTTTGTCACGGCTGCTCAGCACAAGCGCTGACCCCACCATTAAAAAGGAAGCTTTTCTGCTCATCTCAGTATTTTCCCGCAATGGCAAAGGCCTCAGTAAGCATAAATTATTCTTGACATGAGACATTTTCCATCCGCTTTGGCACGCATTCCCATCCCCACCCCTCCACCCCGCACCCCCAGTGCAAACTCTACACTTCAAAGTTTGGTCATTAGACCCCCCGTCGACTTAAACTCACAGACACTGCCACATCCCCCGCAGACATGTGTACTGGACTACAGGCTAGCATCATGGAGATGCTTATCTCAAAACTGGCTTGTGAAATCCTACTTGCTAAATTATAGTTCCTGTGGAGCATGGTGTACTGGCTTTTGTGCATTGACTGTTCTTGTCCACCAGGTGGAGCTTGTTCAGTCTTTGTTGGCAGTCACCTGATTTCTGAATTCTTTTTCCTTTGGCAGATGTACAGGACTTACCTTGGACACAGCCCTGTAGAAAGGTTACAAGTTGATTGTGAACTCACTGCAGAAAGACTTACCTGAATGTTACCTGTATTCCTAAGTTCCGTTGAGTGACCCATGAAAGATGCTTTGAAAAGACTCTGAAACCAAAGTAGGATGGAGAGGTGTCAGATTCAGTTGCCGCTTTAGCTGTGATCTTGTACCTAAAAAAAGACTCTTATGGTACATTTTTGTTAACCACAAGTGAAAGGAAACTATTCATTACTTTGCCTCAGATAAAGACCACAAAAATCATATGAAATGCTTTGTGGTGTTTATTGTGGCAGAGAAAGGTTTAGAAAAGGATAGACTGCATGTGCAACCATTTCATCATTAGTGTTATTCTCAAATTATTCATAAAACCACGGTTTTCTCTCATTAATGAAAGAATTCATGATATAGGTATTTTTAAAAACTAGAGAAGCAATGGTTACTAATTGCTTACCTTGTTTCTTGTAAATATGTGTCGCTCCATGAGGGGCTCTAGTAAACCTGAATACCCTGAGCTGCATGATAGGGCATCCTGCAGGTCACATGAGTGGTCACATGATTAGCCACACAGGCAGTGCCCAGTGTGATCTTGGAAGGCGCTGAATGCGCCATTGTCTCCCACAGGCAACGTGTGGATGGGGATGCCATTTAGCACATGTGGGAGTTGGGGGCCGAGGGGTTATGGCAGGTGGCACTGCCTTGCAGTTGGCGTGCACTCCAAGTTCAACAAAGGCCTTGCGAAACAGGATTGTGAGAGCACTGAGCCCAGGGCTGGCTTAAATGTGCCCTAGGGAGGGGTGGCGTTTCGCCGCCCCCCACCCCCAGCAAGTCAATGTGGGGGGGCACACCTGTGCATTGCTAATAACGTCATCCTGCTCTTTTTGTGACCTTGGCCCCATGAGACTTTTTAAAGTGCCTTTGTGGTTCAATGGTGCTATTCACACAGGTCATGCTCAGAACATTAGAAACACAGTACAGTATATGCTCTTTCCTCTATTGGGGACATGTCTCCTTCTGTGCAGGTCTTCTTAATGACATTAAAGGTCACCATGTCCAAGACCCCACATAAGAAAATAGTTACTGAGCACCGTACTTAGCATCGAATGTACTCATTCAACCTTAGTGCCATTTGCACCAGTACTATTGGTACCCATCATCTCAGCTGTGTAAATGAGTCTGAATAGAAATCAGTGTAGAAGCTCAGCATCATTTTCCCAGGGTGGATGGATGGCAAAGGTCAGCTTCAGAGGAGCACGCAGGTCTAGCACTGCTGGTCATTTCATTCCCTGTTCTGGGTTTTTTTGTCAACATTTCTGAGAAGCTAAACGAAGATATTTTGTACAAGAAAAACCAAAGACTATGAGGAGGAAACTGCCATTCACTCCTCGACAGGTCGACACAGACTGCAGGTGTTGCTCCACCATGTGGACAGCAACAGGTCTTACTTCAGATATTGTATTTTCAGTGACCTTTGCATATGAGGTCAGAGCCACCTAATGGTGTTACCTCAGGGCTGGTGGGAGCTCATTGGTTGACCAGACCCAGAACATGACATCTGAAAATGGGGTGATTCTAGGATAAGGTGGGGGCCCATAGTTCATACGGTGGTATAACCTTATTATTAGCCAATGATATGTTTTGAATGGGTGAGTGACAGGGGAGGAGCACTCTAGTGGACAATCAGCTTTCAGCAGGGGCAGTGGCCCCACCCCTGTACACGCCCTGCTTGAAGATAGAGGTTGAGAGATGTGTTGGCGTTACCATTCACTGGAGGCTGTGGGCTCCTCCACTACCCTTGCAAGTGCCTCCATTATAAATGCTCGTTGCCACTAATGGTCCCATAATACAGTCCATGTGTGCAGCGCTGGGATGCTGGGATATACGTGCACTGTGCTCCATGGGGGGGGGGTTACTGTTACTGTCTGTACAGTAGGCTTCTGTGTGTGAAACGTGATACAGGAGGCTGTGAGAGTACAGCTAGTGGGGTCACATGGGGAGAGGCAGTGGGCCTTCACTAGGGGGCAGTGTAACCTGGGGGCCAGGTGGACTCTGCTGCTGCTCATCTCTGTGTCTGCAGACCAATCAATTCTGGTAAATGTGTCATGACCGCAAGCACACATGCCTGGCCCAAAGCGCCCTGCTGGACGACCCATCTCCGAGCCCCCGGAGAGGCCCATTTGGTCCGCACTGCCTCCCGGGCCCTGGTCCTCGTCAGCCCTCCTCCCAGTGCTCGACGTGCCTCGGCGCATCCGCTCTCCCCGCCGCTGGCCTGTGCCGATCTTGGCGAGGAAGGCGGCCTCGTCAGCACTTGGACAGGAGAATCCCCTGCCGCTCCAGGTCTTCACAGACGCCACATCCTGGTTAGCGGGGAGCGGCTCGCCCTGGGGGACTTGGGAGGGGGCTGGGGGGGCCACTGCGGTCCCCCGCCCTGCTGTGGTGGGAAGGCGTTTTAGCCATGGTCCCGCTGGTCTATAGCGCAGATGGAGATACAGGGTGCAGAAATATGAAGAAACTGAGGCTCCTTCAGTGCGTAATTGTGAAAACAAAGAAAATGAAAATGAAGTGATGCTTCATCTGCCATTTGCTGAAGTACATCAGAATGCTTCTTTTTGCGTATCCCATCATGCCCTCCTTTGAGACATACATCCCCATCCCTGAGCCCAGCGAAAATGAAGCTTGGGCTCCAAGTGCACAGTCAACCATTTATTCAGTGTTTTGAGGGAGGGGTCTAATGGACATATGGATTTGAACGAGTGACCTTCTGATCGCAGGCACAGAGACCTAGCACACTGAACCACACACCGCCCCCCAGAGGACCACTAAAGACAGCAAGGTGGTCACACACATGGAGCCATAACGCCCAGTTTTACGGTTTCATTCCAGATGGGTCCCAGTTGTAGGACCACAGAGAGGGAGACATGATTAAAATGATATGGCTTCAGTTGGATATCTCATTAGCTAAATGCTTAACTACTGAGAGTAATAATAATAATGAATTCGAATTGTGAATATTACATACCTTTAAATTTACGCATCACTGCACAGGCAGTCACGGGGTGCAACTTTTCAGATATCTTCTGATAAGCTATTTCTCATGTCATCATCTCCGTCGTAAACATTTAGTGTCATTTGACTGATAGGCTTGACATTGTCATCACTGGTGATACCGTGTGTGCGTGGGCTCTGGGGGTCAGTATTTCATGCTCCGTCTGTTTCTGAATATTTCAAAGCTGACATGATTGGGAGGGACCTTTTCCTAATCACATCCAGTAACAAGTTCACATGAGCTGTGTGGGTCTTTTCCTCCGACCAGAGTTATAGGTTTGGAGTAAAGGGACTGGTTCTGAAAGAGGACTGGTTGGTAGATACCAGTTTCTTTGCTGTGTTTACCATGTACCAATGAGTCTCTTCTTCCGGATGATTACCGATATTCTCCCAATCATATGAGACACCCACAGAGAGAGACAATGGAATGGCTCCACACCGTATGGTGCTATTGACGTGAATGTAATTGATGTTAAAACATACTGATTAAAGCCAACTTAATTAAAAGCAAGGCAAGTGGAATGAGAGTTACAGTTAACATAGCTGTACTTTACGTCAAGTGCTTACAAATGAGATTCAGCTTCAGGCAGAACCATTCACCAGAGATAAATACAGACCTTTGGGTGGTAGAACTTTGAATCTTTCAAGTAATTTGAAAGAAAGGAATATGGCAGCGATCTCACATTTTGCAGAGGCCAGCACTTTGCACAAGCTGGTCTTTTGGGGTAAATTGCTTTGAAGAACAGAATTAAGCAAAAGTTATGGAACTAATTTGTTGGCCCTGTAATGGAATGTGAGTAACTTGCACTAGATTGTGTTTTTTTGTTTGTTTGTTGTTTCTTTCATAGTACAAAGTACCAAAACTTTTCTTCTATGTGAGCTTTAAATAAAAATTGAACCTGTCAGGCTGGTTCTGTGTCCTGTTCTAAGGGATGCATGTTTAGTTAGCAGGGATTCTGGGAGGTCTCTTCGTGCCACAAAGCATGCTGGGTAACTGCTGCAGCTAGCTTTGAGGACCAAGCAGTGCTAGTAACAGAAAGAAACCCCCCCACCCCAACTCCATTTACTGTTATGATTTTTTTTTTTTTAATTGTGAATAGTTTTGAGGCTCTTCATTGAGACCCCTGGCATAGGAGAGACCCATTTCTCATCATCTCGTTCACCGTGTGTATGGGGGGGCACGTTTTAGTGCATGTGGGGTATTTTTGCCCCATATATCCTGTCCACTGTCTTCCTTTTTGTGGGCAAAGAAATTACAGCTGGAGCTGTGGGCTTGGTTGGACCAGGGGGACGTATGTGTGTTTGGGGGAGGGGGGCTATCACGGGTGTTGGCGGGACTCCTGAATTGTGCCATGGAAAATGTCTAGTATGCGTGTGAATAATTGAAGCGAGCTGGTCGCCAGTAAAAATGCAGGATGGGGTGGGACACCCAGCGTGCATAACAGCAGCAGATAGACCGACCTCTGAACATACAGCTGCAGTCTCTACAACGCAATCACCGTCAAACATTGATGATTCAAGGTTCTGCTGTTCTTTTGGTTAGATCCTTTAATACTGCAAAGTTGAAAAAAACATGATTCCTTATGATTGTTTTACAGAAAAAATAATTGAGAATCAGCTTGTGGGGTATATAACAGCCATGCTATTTTTATAATGAAGGGACATTTCAGATGCTGGCTGATATGAATGTAACTTCATTTAAGCTTCAGATGAGCAAAAAAGCCTGATTGTAGGTGTTTAGGCTGTGACATAGCCATTAGTGAGATGCATTTACCATGTCGTATTGGAAAAATCTGCGCTCCTTACAGATGTGGTCTTCTGGAGAATTTCTGGTTACTGTCCTTGAGGAAGCCTTAAAAGGGGCTTCAATATAGACATGCTTTAAAATGGATACCACCTCTCCAACACTAAAATGTTTTTCCCTCCAGGGCTGACTCCCATTTCCACACTAACAGGGGGTCCGTGCTGTTTGACATGTGTACAGTTGTGGAAATGAAATCTGCCTTTGTCTTCCTGTCCCATCTGAAATTTCCCCAATATCTCGAACTTGGCACATCTCATGGCCACAACATTGCTTTAAATTGAACAAGACTAACAGAGATTATTAAAGTTTTGGGGCTGCCCTCGCTGCATTCCTGGCGCCTCCACGGCATATCAATCAGACGCTCGTTCAGCTGTGGAATAACCAGAGAAATCTGACGCCAAATCTGATTCTTAGCCTTGTAGACTATGGGACCTTTCAGACCCTTGTCACCATTCCAAGGCCTCAGGACAGGGTGTGAAGCCACTGTCCTAAACACCCATAACCAGTTGTATCTCATTCTCGAATGTGACATCAGCATCCTTTTCCCAAGGACCCTGTGTTGGGATCTCTGTGAACTCGTGCACTCAAGGGTGGATATGTTGACCATTCTGTGATTGTTGTGAGGTTCATGTAATTTTCAGTTAGCATTAAGTCAATGGTTAGAAAAATGTCCCTTCCCCTACCCCTCGCTGTCTGAAGTCTTCTGCTTGTGAGGCCCTGCCCAAAAACAAATTTTGGCCGCTTGGTTTCCAGGCCGGACGCACGCCATGCCCAAAACAAACCGCCATCCATTCATCATGGGCCTCTGAGCTTGTCAGTAAAATAAATGGCATTTGTGTCCTAAGTGGGTGTGATATACGATGTAAACTGGGTGGATAATCATAACCAAGCCAATTTATGTCAGAGCTGCCTATTTTGTTTTCATCCACAGCTTGAAAGGACAAGCTGTGTGATATACAAAACTGAGGTCAGAGAAACCAGGACCACAGAGTTAAAGGCCCTTTGTTCCTGGGTTGCTCTTTGCACTATAATTCAGTCAAATCCATTTTTCTCTCATGGCATTTGTCTCAGTGTTCCATTAGGGATCTCCAGTTGTTTGTTTTTGTTTAGCTTTAGACGTCTGGCTGGTTTGCAGACTATGCAAACACTTTAGCACACCTGTCCAACTATTTGACAACATTTGAAAAGCATCTCAGAAAAGAGATTATGGTCTAAAATTGGTAAATTTCTGTGTGCTCCAAGAATCAATAACTACTGAACCTGGATGCAGCAGAATGGATCATTTTGCCCAGTAAAATGTTCACAATGGGCCCATTGGTGGTAGAATCTTGAGAACTGATGATAAGAAGGGCTTCAGGTTAGGCCAATGGGTAAGCCGAGACTGTGCTTGGACCACATTCACTGTGCTTTGCTTATGGCTAATAGCTCTGAAAAATATAGAGGAGGTGACATCGACTCAGAAGGAGAGGATGCACATGTGACATTCACTGCCTTTTTACTGTCTAGGAAGTGCTGTGCTGAGGGAGGGGGGGGTGGTTCACGATCCTGGTCTTGGCTGGAGTTGCACTCTGCATTCCTAGTGTCAGGTTTGATTCCCTTGCAACTTACTGTTTTTTGCCGTCTCCAAGCCGTTAACCAAATGTACCATGAATGTTTCTTCTATGGAAGGCGGATGTAACCTTGTTTTTTGTCCCCCCCGCCCCCAGCCAAAACCTGATCATGAGCTTTGCCGCTTCATTCAGTTTGATCCTCATGAGCAGCCATCTTTCCACTACTCCTGAATGATTGGCATCTACGGGCTCGTGCAGTTTGTTGAATTGTATCAAGGATCCATTTTTACAGTCTTACTTCATATCTCGGCAAGCCCCTAAACAGCTAGCCTTGAAACGACAGCATCTGCCTGAAACTGCTCATCTGAATTTTGCCCACCCGGCCTGGGGAGTGACACAGATGGCATTCCCGTGGATTTGTTCTGGTGGCCCGGTACATTTCTGGGCTGAGTCGGTGCCCACAGACGGGGAAGAGCGGCTGCGTGCTGGGCAGGGATTCAAGCAGGATCCTGCGGATCTCACCTCTGGCTTACCCTCATCAACGCGTAATATCGGTCTTCTGGGAGTCGTTACGAGCTGCCTGGGGGTCTTGGGTTTCACATCTGTGCCGTGTCGAGAAAGCGTTCGGGCTGGATATCGCTTCTTCTGCACTGGCATTAGAAATTGCTTCTTACTCAGGTCTCTGGGCTGTCGTGTCTTGTTGAGAGGCTACGCTTAAATATTAGGGATTAAATTTAAAACCAGTCATTGCCGGAGAATGGAAACTGTTGAGTGTCTGGCTTGCCATTTTATGATTGGCAGGCGGCTTGTTCTCTGTAAAAGTTAGCCTAAATGGGACATAAGAGCTTTTAACTCTGCATCTTATAAATCCTTCTCCACTCCTGTGCTTCTTGTTCTTATTTCCTTGCTTATGAATTTGGGCCTGCATGTACCAGGTAATATTCAGCCAATGAAATCTGTTGCATATAATCACTCATCAACGTGTCTGAGAACTTCGTTGACCAGTGGTAACGGCACAATGATCATCATGTCTGATGTAGAGAAACGTGCTGTGCTTCTGAATTCTGAGCATTTGAGGAATCTCCTCGGTGCAGTAACATAAATAAAATGCTTATTCAGTGTCTAAGATGGTCTCAGGGGGCATAGGGAAGCTACCAAACAGCTGTGGGAACCAAGGAGGTCAAGGGAGGGCCAAGGTTTGAGTTAACGGCGGCTTTTTGTTCCAAGATGGAAAACATCTGTTGGCCGAGGGTAGCATGGCAGTCCCCATCATGGAACCTGAGGGTTTCTGGTCTTACTGGGCAAACAGGAAGCCTGTTGGAATGCAGACTTGAGCATGGACATATCTTGCGTTGATATAGGCGCCAACATTTGCGAGCTCTCAGATGTGATTAGACTTTTTAACACGGCGGCTGCTGGAGTTAGTTGGTTGTTAGCGATCTGCTCCCTAACGACACGTGTCTCTGATGAACTGCATGGCTAAATAAACCTACAGTCCATTCATGCTTTTTTTGTTCTGTATTTCCGTACTGCAGTGTTTTTTTTTTTTTTTTTTTTAATTAGTTATAACACAGCAATGGGCAACTTTCATATTGTAAATCCACTTAACTGTCATATTTTTCATGCATTTTTTTCTTTCTTGTTAAATACGGAATATATTTTAAAAACAATGTATCCTGTGTAATCCAAATGATTAGTCCTACCTTTGACATTCATCAGGTGGAATAATAATTTTGTGGTCAGGGGTTACAGATGCTATTGAGACCTCAAGTTCAGCAGAGTGCAAAGCTTCTAAATGTATTATATTTGCAGTGTTTGACCTGATGGAAGAGTTTGCTTGGGTATAAGAAATGCCAAGAGACGTATTTATGATCTTATCCCAGTCAAAAAGCCACAACCAGTCATTTCCAGTTATCACTGTCAAGGAATGAGTGGGGTGGCAGTGTCCCGGACCTTCAGCTACGCCTGTAACGACTCCCGCAGGCTGTGCATCGGATCATGTATCAACCGCATATATTTTTGAAAGAGTGCTGTATATGTATGCAGGGATTGCCTGGGGGTAGCACTGTTGCCTCACCCATCCAGGGTTGGGAGTTCAAATGTCACCTCCCCCATGTGTGGAGTTTGCATGTTCTCCCCATGTGATATGAGTTTCATCTGGGTTACCCGGTTTCCTCCTGCAGTCCAAATACATGCACTTAAGTTAATCGATGGATCTAAATTGCTGGTAGAGTATGATTGTGGGTGTGTGTGACCCATACTGCCTGGTATAGGCTCCACCCATCCGAGACCTTGACCTGAATTGGGGGTTGGAATATGATAGTGATATATGTAAAATATTCATGTTTGGCTTCAGAAAAAGACAACGTGGTAACCCTTTACATTAACTGTACCTTCATAATGCCCTTATACTGCATTTATAGAACATTCATAAGCATGTAAGTATACCTTAACACCTTAACATACATTAGCAGCTTTAACATACATTAAAAACAAACATTATATGATAAGAAACATTATAATCGTATAACTATATTTTTTTTATTAATGCATATTAAAACTGTTAAGGTATGTTAGGATACTACTTATGAATGTTCTATGAATGTGATATGAAGGTGCAGTTAATGTAAAATGTTACCGATAGCTTTAGGTTCAGCTTTACATCATAACACATAATTAGAGACAAGCAGTTAAGTCATCAGTCATGCAAATTACTGTCACTGAGCAAAACTATAAATTGTGTTTTGTTGCAGAAGCAGATAGCAGAATATTGCTGCATTTTGTCCATAGCATACAGAACTCTGACTGATACAGGGTGGAAATGCAAAAAGATCTGGGAAATGTCCAAGGAGACCCATACTATGTTTGATGGGGAAACTCTTTCCAGAAATATCATTCAATCTGGCATCTGCTTCCCTGTCATTGAATGATGCAGTGTTATGAAATGCCAAAAGCTACCAAAAGCCTGAACATGCCTGAGGTTGTGGTGTGACATGATGCTATAGATTCCCAGAAGCCACTGGTCCAGCCAGGCTCCATGGGGTTATTCCAGAGTCATTCGTCTCTCACTGGTTATTCTCAACAACTATAACTAATTACCGATTCCCTACCCCTGCCATAACTCAACACATTTCTCAGTTACTGAGCTTCTGTCAGCTTCATACTCCAGGAATTACATAAAGTAAAATAAAATAAAGATCTGAAATACAGACGCTCCTCTACTTACGAATGAGATTTGTTCCGAACGGCCATTCATAACTTGAAATGTTCGTAAGCGGTTATTCAACATCATTTTCACATTTTCAGGGTATACGCAAGTACTAAGAACTAGGATGCTGGGAGTACGCACGCTACGCTGCTGTGTGGCGGGAGTAGCGGCCAGAAGTCGTACTAGGTGGAATTGGCGCGCAGGAAAAAAACTTGATGTTGCGGACAGGAATCGGGAGCCCAGTAAACACCATTTGGAATTGCAGTCCTCTTCGTTCATATGTCTGAAAGTTCGTAAGTTGAAAGTTCGTAAGTAGAGGAGCATCTGTATTTCCTATTCAGAAATTTTATAAATGTATTTTTCCATCCACCAATCCTTAACCCCTGGGGCATCTGAAATGAGGGGATGGGGGGACAGCCTCCCCCCATCTCTCTTCCTCAAAATAGAAAAATAATTAAAAACACATTCCTAATCCGTTCTTATGAATCCATGTGTTACTGAGGTCAATTTGCTGAGCATTCAGAGCACAAGGACAAAACAAATACCTAACAAAGATTGCATGCAGTCCTGTATCAGACAAACTAATTTAATTATATGGATTGTTTTTTAGTGTTTGTCTTAATGATGAAATATTCAGTATTTTCAAATTATTTGATAAACTTTCTTATATCACATTCTTTCACATGTGTACATTGCATGTGTGCCCACTGCGATCTCACGATATACATTGCACTTCCCTCCCATGTCAAACTCCTTCTGATGCCACTGCTCCAACCATTTGTCCCTGTCAGGGTGACGGGGGACCCAGAGTAATTCCCTGGTGTCACAAGGCTGGGGACCAGTCAATCTCACACACACACACACACACACACACACACACACACACACACACACACCGTTCAAAACCAGAGGTAGAATTCCAAACACACAATTCAGCATGCATAATCAGAATCTGAATCTGAATCAAAATCGGAATCACAATCAAAATCAGTTTTTTTTATTGGCCAAGCAAGGTCACACAAGATTTGACTAAGCGTTTGCTGAAACATTAAAAAGTTGGATTCCTGAATGATTGTGCAGCAAATAGTGTATAACAACATGAAGACAGTGCAGCTGTGGGTTACAGTTCAGCAATGAGGCCTTGGCCTGTCGGGATGTGGCTGCTCAGTCACTGCAGGGGAGATCCGTGGATGCTACCATTGAGTAATGCCACAGCCCTGGAGAAGAAACTGCCTCTCTACCTTGAAGTTCTTGTTTCAATAGTCCAATATTTCACTCCTGAAGGTAGTGGCTGATAGATGGGATTGGCAGGGTGGGACGTGTCAGTGGCAGCAGTACAACAGCATTTAAGTCTCTTGCATGGTGTTTTGTGTGTGATGCTGTGCACATGTGAAACCGTGAAGGATCGTGTGACTTATACCTTAACCTTCATAAACCTCAGATTCATCCCAGTTTTCAAGCAAATTAAAATCTGGCATAGCAAATCAGTTTCCCCATGGTCATGTCATCATTCAACAACTGCTTAATGATGAAAGTTGACTATGTGATGCATGACATTCTTTTACAGTAGGACACTGATTTCATACCAATTTTACCCTTAAAAAAATCCTCTACACCTCATATGGAGAAATGAATTGCTGGCTTCATTTTTCCACTCTTTGTAATTTTACTTTGCTTCAAGTAAGACCCCAATTTGGTGATTTTAAGAGTCTTTCAGTAATATCTTTGCATCTCCATCACAACTAATTTTAGTGGCACACACTGATGATGCCGCTAAAGGTGTTCAAAGCTGCACTGAACATAAGAAATTTACAAGTGAGAAGATGCCATTTGGCCCATCAAGCTCGTTTGAGGAGAACTAATAGCTCACAGTTGTTAAAATCTTATCTAGCTCTGAGTTAAAGGAATTCAAGGTTTTAGTTCGTACTACATTAGCAGGAAGACTATTCTATACTCTAACTACACACTTTGTGAAGAAGTGCTTTCTCAAATCCAGTTTAAAATGTTCTCCTGCTAATTTCCCCTGATGTCCATGAGTTCTTATATTTGAAACTTTTTCAAATTTGTGTGAATTTCTTCTCTTTTGTACTCTTATATACTTTTAGTATATTTTTTATGCTGGACAAACTGAGCTGCAGAATGTAGGGCCTGGAATTTCCCCCATTAAAGCTGTTGAATGGAAAAAGGCCATCAAGCTGCCAAAACTGAAGCTAATGTGTTGGGCTGCACCAATAGTCATTCTCCTCTTTTTCTTCCAGTTTAAACAACTGCCATAGCACTGTTTATGTATCAGGGGAATTTAGTTTTCATGCAGTCAATGCTGGCGACTCGTGTTGGGCAGGTGACAGCTTGATTTGTTCACCCTCCAATATGTGGACACGGTACCCAAAGTGAGAGTGGACCCACCCCCAAGTTTGATCATCAGATGCATTTGTTAGCCACAGTTCTGGACAGTCGAGTGTGTGACCTTTGCACAGCTTGAATCGAATACCAGGCATGCCAAGGTGGGCAGCTGTTTGCAGAGTGAAACCCCTCCAGGAATGTCTGACAGTAAACATCCAAAGATAAATGAGCTGCAAGGTACAAGTAGTCTAATGGATATTTGCAGTAGTAGACGTGCCTCTTTAAGTGCCTTTCCATTGAGCAAGTTTTTTTCCCATAGTTAGTTATGAGTTTCAAATCCCCCTACCTATTCAACTACTACCGTACCTGACGTACACTGATGCTTAGGAATAGGTAAGGCTTTGGACAGGGTCTGATTGGTTGGTCGGTGAAGTCACATGTTCATCACATTTAGATGTCAAGAGGTGAGGGATTTTTGCCTGCAAAAGGAGGTTACAGGGGAGGTAAAAATATGGAACAGACATTACCCAATATGGGGCCAAGAGAAGAAAAGGGAAGCTCAAGATCTTGCAAGATGCGGAATAATAACTGATGACAATGTGCTGGATGGAACTCTGTCCTATTTTAGTGCATATGCAAGTTTGGGTAATTATACATGATGTAGGAATGCAAATGCAACATTAAAGGCGCCATGATAACTACGTAAAGTGGTCAAAATGACAAGAACATCTGCTGGCTGGGTGCTGACACTTTGACAGCATTCTTAGTTGAATTCCATTAAATAAGGGATCGCTAGATCTTACTCCCGCTCTCGCTCTCCCTCTCTGGCATGACTGGATCAGGGCCTCTCTGCTGAACGAAAGGGCTTACCTGTTCTCTGGGGACCGGCCCAGCGGGCACAGAGGGAAGAATTTGGCGAGGCGAAAAGGTGCATCTTCAAAGGGATGAAGGAACATATCGGATGGCTAAGCAATCTGTCAGGAATCAGAGAAAGCGTTGAAAAGGGAGTTTCTGTGCGTTTGCAAGCTCCACCGGCATGTCCTCCGGCACGTTGCTTGAAGTGCAAATTGTAACCAGGAGATGTTTTAACTAGAAGGTGTAGTGTTGCCCGTGGGCAGCCAAGTGTCTGTCACAGCATAAAGATGTGTTCCTTTATCAGTCCGGGGTGACCGTGTCTGTTGTTAATTTGTTTTTGCTAATGAGTAAATATTGAGTGCAGTACTAATAAACACTGAGTTTGTGTTCTTTGATTTGTGTAGAACATTCTCCAGGAGAGCACTGTGTGGTCTCATACTACACAGTGGACCTCAGCACGGGTGTGAAACATCACGGCGGGATGGAGAGGGTGATAATGAGACCGTTTCCTCTTTCAGTTCTACATTGGAAACGTGTAGAAAAGAGAAGGCCAGCTGAGGTCTTGATGACCTCGTAAACCCAGGCTCACAGGGGGCTGGTGAAACTCAAAGCCAGGCCTTATCAAAACAGCAGAAGGGATCTTATTCGTCAAAGTAGCAAAAGCCTGAAATAGATGCTCCAGTTTGTGCCTCCCTTCGTAATTTCCACCAAAAGTGGAAGCTGGCACCTCCTCCCAGGAAGGCCCAATTATGATATCAGGTTGATGTTATTACTGCTGGTTCTGGGTCTTGAAAGGCCACGCTGTCCTGGGTTTATTTCTCCTCCCGCACCCTCACCCCCCCCCCCCCATCTCGCCCACATGCTTTGAAACTTGAGTCTTTTGCAAGGGATTGGCACGGTGCTTCATTCCATATCACTCGCACATGCTCACGACATGTGGTACGCAGAGCATTGTGGGGTAGCTTTGAATGAAGGCCTGACAGCTTTCATGGTGGATCTTCATGGTGGATTACCCATCAACCCTTGCTTTATAATTCCCAGTGATGAGGGTCAACAACCCCTATGAGCATCCCAGATGTTTCTGAGGTCAGAGACCTCATCTTTTGATGAGGCTCCTGGAATACCCCACTACAAGTTTGAGCCTGATTATGAGGGCGGATGATGGTGTACGGATGGGGCAACACTTTGCTCATACTTGGGCAATGAGCTGTGGCCCTGTAGGCTGAACGCCTTTGCTGGAGGACCGTGCTAACATCTTAAGACCATTTGCAGAATAAAGACCCCCAACTGTGCTGTTTTTATTAAACACAACTTGGAAGGATAAATAAATTACAGTTTCCCCATAAGAGATGGAAAGAACATTAAATTAGCTCAGAGCATTGACCAGAGTCTTGGTTTGTGACTATTAACGATGACCCGTTAATAGTGGTTGCAGTTTAGAGAGAGCACAGATACAAAGCATGGTAAAATCCACTAAAGGTGTGAAGATTGCAATTATGTTGTTCATCATATCTGAGTTGATGGTAGGCCATCGTATATGAAATGAGCGCTGAGTGTGTTCAACGCTGGAATGCTGGGAAATGCTCCATTGCGGATTTATATGTGCCAGGCAGCTAGAAAAAACACTAAACAGTCCCAGTGCCTCCAGAACAAACATTCTGCTTTGCGCTATGGTCAGTTTTTAAGTTTTCATCACGCCTGTAACCGCAGTGTTTTTCCTCTTCAAAAGGGTTCAAGATCTTTCACAGTGTATTCAGTTGAGTAGATGGGTTTGGAAGCACCTAATGGCAAGGCGTGTAGGATCAGCGCAAATTGAAAGGCCTGAGCTGTGTCGAATTTAGGACGATTAATGTAGACTGGTGTTTGAAAACACCTTGCTAAGAAACAGCATGGAGTGGTGTTGCTGTGGTATCACATAGAAGGTGAGAATGTGCCACGATGGGGACCTTCGATCATGTGGAACCGATTCCTGCCAAAAGCCACATTCACCTTTGTTCAAAGAGGCACCACTGATTAACATAAATTCACTGTATGATAATATATAACATTCGATAATCCAAGAGTACACACTGCTCATTTATTTTGTGCTACATCTCTAAGGCATGGTTGGCATCTGGTTTAATCTGAAATGTTTGAATAATCATTAAAGTGAAATGCTACACCAGATCGAGCTTAAAATTATGGTAATGGAAGTTAAATTAGACTTTCTGAAAAGAACCAACTGTTCTGCGTATTTTAAACTTGAATTTTGATGATTTAGTGTTTAGTTGACAAACATTCTGCTCTTTTGTCTTTGTGAAGCTTGCAGTTCAGCCAAAGTTTTGTCTGCTGTGCATGGCGCACTGCTGTGAAACTCACCACTAAGACACCTATCATGACCCCTGCGTTGGCAAATTCTGCTCACATTCAGTCACCCCTCCACGGGGACTCACCAGGGGGGTCGCTGGTGTCAAGACTTCAGCTCCCCCCCCCCGGAGGACAATAACTCCAGTAGCATCGCCAGCAAGCCCAGTCCTGTTAATCTGTCTCTTAGCTTCACTGCATTATTTCTGAGTAATATTTTTGGTTCTTACATCTTCGCAAATCGTCTGGACATTAGCTACACTTACCGATGATGTATTTGTGTTGATGCTATCTGTTTATTATATAAATGCTCTTATTATTTGCTCAGACCTGTAAGTCACTTTGGGGTTGGGGGAGAAATATAAATCTTTGATTGCAGCCAGTCTAAGCTCTCAGTTGACAAGCGAAAGCTGAAAGTGGCTCGCTGGATGTGAGGTGGTGGCTGTAGTGGGCAAGAATTGGCTGTGGTTCCATACTGGAACAGGGGCTGCTTAATTCGATCTGTTATTTCATTTTTATGTGCTGTTGTGGCTCTGGAATTAAGTTTCAAATAGACTGAAACGGAGCTGGATTAGGACTGGAATTAATCTGTGAGTGGAAAAAGCGTAACTGTGGAATGGCTGGACAGAGGAAGCCTGTTATATTCAGGCTAACGCCCACGTCGTTACTCACGCCAGCATTAATGAGAAATGCCTGTCCAGTTTTTGGGGCTTTTTTCGGGGTTGGTGTTGACGCCGTCCCACCCATGTGCCCAGTAGCTCTCTAGCCCACATGTCAAATTTGATGGGCTTGGTTGGGGAATGTCTCCACGGTGATGTTGCCATATTATGAGGTGTTTTCGGTTGGGTTGTCTGGTGGCTTTCTCGCCGGTATTGACTTAAGCTAATCAGAGCTAAGCCAGGGTGTAAGGGAGCTGAGTGTGTCTCGGGAGAGGGGACACAGCCCTGACTAATGAGGCAGCAGAAGATTCTGGAGTTACAGTGCATAGGGCTGAGTGTGTGCTTTTTTACTCAGCATGTGCGCTAGGCCATTGTCCACCCCATCCTGCAGCCTTTTACGTGCCCTTTGGGAGTTTATCAGAATGGCGATCTGTTTATTCAGATGTGGCTGATGAAAAGCGAGCATGCATTGATTGCCGTCAGCGCTGCTCGGTCTGGGGAATTATTGCAGATTTCACTTGTTGCATTTAGCGCTGGCTGAATGGCCGTTCCCACAGTTGGGCAGTGTGTGTTTTTGCAAGCGTTGCCTAGCAGAGAGGGACCTGTTTTTTGCCCCGGAGCCACCCTGACTCTGGCCCTCTGTGGCTGATGGTCAACGTCACTCTCAGTGGAGTTTTTATGACCCACTGGATATGGCGAAGGTGCAGGTTCTGTAGTTTGTGCATCCCTGATTACTTGGTGACACTTAACTGCAGTCTCTCGGTCAGTCTGTAGTGCTGTATATCTCATAACTGCAAAAAATGGGAATTGCAGAACTGAGGGCCGATCACGAATACGGGAAAATCCGTCAGTTCAATTTCCAGTGAATATTTTCTTTTTTTAGTGAATGTGACGAGATTTGTAGAACAATTGAATATTTTTGATAAACCAGTTAAATCATTCATTTACATGAAAAAACTCTTTCTACAAAATCTGATAGTGTTTTGATGCCACTGATGCAGCTATATTATTTTGATGCACTCAGGAAGTACCCTGATTTATATCCTATTCTTTTGTCAGGCAAGCAATACTGTGGTCCTGTTATGAGAAGAGATAATTGAAAAAGTATCAATGGATGGATGAATTAATTCTGTGGGAACATTATATTTGTCACAGTTAATTATGCAATATAAATTTATTTCACTGGAACATTGTCTTAGGCTACCTTGCAGCATTTATCGTGACGTTCCTGACTTAAAGACATGTTATTTGTATGTTTACAGGTATGTGTGTGAATGTTTTCCTAGTTAAATGACTTGCTTTGTGATTTGTGCTGTCCTGTCCCAGGTGGGGGCAGAGGTCAGTGATCGGAAGGTGTTCCTGAGGGAGTTCACACTGATCCGCAGGGACCCCCTCCCCGAGGAGTCAGCCACCGAGGTTCTAGGGGGACACAAGCCTGACGATCCGGTGAGTTCAAGCCCAGAATGGCTCGACCCGCATATTCACCTCTGCAGAATCGGGCCTCACACATTTACAGACGGTAGAGTGGCTAAGCTGTCTGGCTGAGTAAGGCTATGGACAGGCACATTGAAGGGGCATGGATACCCTGGCAGATTCAAGGGGCCCCAAATTCTACCATGGGGGGGTCTGAGGTGACATTATGTCAGAGGGCCCAAAATATCTATCTACACCCATGGCTATAGGGGCTGGATGGTGTTGGGAAGTTTGTGAGATCAGGTCCCAGATCATAATCTTCAATGAGGCCAGAAGCTGTCTCTACATCTATACAACATGCTATAAACTTTAATTATATGTCAGAGGCACAGTGCAGCTGGAATTTGTTCTCTTGTAGCTATGACTTTTGTCTGTTCCAATGCTTATTGCACAGGAGATTGGGTAGTTTCTGTGTGGGCTAAAGTCCCTCCTTAATCTGGGTCCACTTTTACTTTCAGCGCTTTAATGTCGCTGCTGTGTGGTTTTCGCCGGTGATGAGTGAAACTTCACAGTCAGTCCTTGGAAAATTAGCCACCCAGCTTTTACCTCCAATGAGGATCTAGCCTTGTGGCGCCCGTGTGAGACCAAACAGGCACCCTTGAACGGGCCTTTTTGTGCAATTTGTAAGCCATTTGTAATTTATGATTTTTGTATTTGATCAATTCTGGTGAAAGGACGTGACCTAATGAACCAGAATCTCAGACTTAATAACTCCTTCTGCCGCACGTTTATTTTTTTAACTGCTATAATTATTGTGAAATTATGGCCGCAACACAAACCAGAATCATCGCAGTCAGGTCGGCTGCCATCTTTTTAAATCAAAAAGTGAGACACGAGTCAGTGCTTTCATTTATCAAAACCAATTCAGTTTCTTGGTTAGCTTTTTTTTTACCATCCGTGCCAACTTCTGATGTTTGTATTATTCTACGCCGGTCTGCACTCGATCATTTGATCGCATTTTTAATCGTATCAACGCTGACAGATTTACAGACATTTACATAAATGTATTGCCTGGGGGCAGTGTTAGAATTCTGTGCATTTTTTATGAGCTGCAAATTTATGCGCTTACACAGGGCAACAAGTATTCTGGGAAGATTCAGGGGTATTATTTGAGACATGCAAGGTATACAGTCCAACTTTAACCTGCAGTGATATGCAAGGTGGTCAATAAAGAATAGTGAATTCAATAAAACATAAAACTAACAGTATAATAAATATTTAATAAATAGGGCTCAATAATGCTATGCTGAAAAGAAAGAAAAAGGAAAAAAAAACGGAAAATCAGAGATAAAGTGCACAGCGTAGGAGTAAGGATTGAGCGAGTGTTAAATTATAACTGTCAATTAAATGTTAAGTAATCTGATGGCCTGAGGGTAAGCCTCTCACTTCTGACTGACACAGCAGAAGTGCTTTCTGGACCTCAGTCTGGTAAAGAGGTAGTTGTTAGGATGGAGACAGTTTTCCGCCCAATACCCTGTCTGATTCCGCAGTAGAGCTGTGGAGGTGAGGGGACAGAGTGATTGGCTTACAAAGAGAATGTCCTTTTTGTTTTGTGTTGTTTAGCTAGTTAGACTGCTAACTCTGGCCTGCTTCTGCTTTATTGACACTTTAATTAGGGACGGGAAGGCGAACAGGTGGCCTAATTAAGTGGTGCGCCCCCCATACCTGATCGTCTATAAAAATACAGCTTGTGGCTCCGTTCAGCTCAGTTAACCTGCAGTTTCAGCATAAGGTAAGAAGCATGACCACACTAGTCCAAATGGAACAGTGTGATAGTTTTTTCCCCCAGTGGCTGGAGTGCTAATGCTGCCACCAACCCCCAAATTTTGCCGGGAAGTTGGAGGACCTGCCTTCAGGGCTTGATGTAGATTAACGTACCCAGGATGAAGTAATTGCAGGTTAAGAGCCTTGCTCAAGGGTAGCATTCACAAGATTAGAACCAGCAACCTTCCGATTGCTGGGATGGATCTCTTGCCTCAGAGCCGCCACTCCAGCCTGGTTTGCTTCCAATTGCCATGGTAGCATATAAGTAAACATGAGAAATGAGCTCCGATGGCGTGCTTTGACATGTGTTTACTACTCAAGTGGAAGAAATGTTCTCGGTAATTTGTGTTTGTTTATTTAATTTTGTTTGGGGGGGTCCTCCCCCATTTCTGTCCCACTTGTTGCATGTGTGCGTGTGCCTCTAGTTCCAAAATGACCTCCTGGGGGAGCAGAGTGTGTTCTTCTCTGCTTTTAGGAAAGAGCTGTCAGTCCCCAGCTTGCTTCCAGCAAAACAGATAAATACTTAACTCTTGAGTACAGATGTTGTGCACAGGTATATGTGTAGACATGGGTGCAGCTATACACAGTGTCACAAAAATGTAAATTTTTTTGTATGTGAAATTCAGAAATATTTTCGTTTCAGACCTGTATTCCTCATCATCGTGAAATCCTGTGAGTTGTTAAAAGCTTCCTGTGCTCATGGTTAGAAGTCTACTTATTTATACATCTTGTGACCGTTAGTAAGGGTTCATTGCTATTTCACGAACACAGATAACAACTAATTGTTTCCATGTACTTTAAGGAATTAAAAATCGCACAGCAAATAGACCATAGGTTTACTGTATTTTCCATTTCAACATCATTCTGAAATGACGTTTTTAGCAATTAAAAATAAAATCACTGTAATCACAATGAATTAGCTGCAATGTATGCGGTTGCGCACAATCATTTAAAATATATAGTTTATTGTTAAACACCTGTTCTTAAGAAACGTGAAGCTGGGGGGGGGGGTG
>JAODKF010000018.1:8949978-8960285 GCA_026779585.1 Mormyrus proboscirostris
TGAGATTCTCTCCACCGCGGATTTCCTGGTACTGCGTAGAGTGGTGACTCTGTCTCCTCAGGAATGTCAATGTCACCCTCCTATGGGACACTGTGGGGGGAGTCAGATTTCGATTATCTTCCGTGAGGAATGTCCCATTTCTCCTTCTGTGTCACAGTCGCTAGATTTTAGATATACGAATGCAATAAGGCTGGTATGTTTCAGCAAAAAAAGGCTTTAAGAGATGTAACGTGACCTGCCTAGTACAATATGTCGTCCCGCGGTTGGTGGCAGGCAGACTGTAACCCTGGATGGTGTACCAGCATCTCACTTCCCTCGGAGAGCTGTCTTTACTCATTTTGGAGCTGCAATCAGATTAATATCCTTCTGTTAGCATAAGCATTCTTAAGCTAATTGTCTCAAGGCTTTTGTTAGTGGTTTGGGTGAAAAATGAGCAGTAAAAACTCAGTGTGTATAAAAACAGTAGTATAGTCTCACTCATCTATATATTTAAGTTCAATTATCTCATAACGTTACCCTTGATTAAAACAACCTTGAAAAAATGCTTGCACCGGCAAAGAATTTCCTCTGCGCAGAGATTTAGTGCAATTCTTGCAGTACTTCTAATGGAAAGAGTTTTGTTCTCAAAAATCAGCTCGCAGTCCAGTGTAAATAAAGCCTGAGATGTAATGTGTTGGAGAGGCGGGCGGCACTTTAGTCGTACATCCAAAACTTTATTATACCCAGGCATGGCTGGTGGATCTTGGGTTAGGTTGCTTGCTGCGATTTCCCAAACATGAAACATGCCGTGTTATAATATCTAGACGTCTTCAAAACCACCACGCATGCACGTACCTTTCATCGCGCGATTGCACTCGGCAGCGACACAGGACGGCAGAGCGATGGATTTTCTTTTGAGGCAGATGAGCGCTCTAGTGACGGCGGGTTTCTGTTAATGGTTGGAAGCCCGGCGTCGACACGGAGACCGCGGCCTCCGCCGTTATCTCACTCCCGCCCCCTTTACTCCACTCAGACCCCGCTTTCTCTTCTTCTTTTTTTTGAGCTTTCCTCATCATCTCGTGTTGACAGCTGTTTATAACGACCTTTTACTATTGCATAACACCAAATATTGCCATCCAGCCCAAGGAAAATAATTAGGGAGTGTTACTTTTGTATCTTATTCCCTTTCAGAACCCACTAGTCATTCAAATCTAAGCGAGACGCCACACCGCTGGGAGAGAGCCAAGTTCTGAAGTGAAATTGGACTTTCGAGTACTTAAGAAATAGCTCCGTTTTCCCAACCTTGGGGGTAAAAGAACCCCCTTCTTTTTAGTTTGTTTCCAGACTCAGATGTGCATCTCCGACAGACTCGCTTCTCCATGCTAAGCTTTGCTTTCGCCTGTAGTGTTGCCACCCCAAACAAGCTGCAGCCTTTTCAGCCCTGAACCTCGGGACGCAGAAAGATTATTTGACAGAAAACATCACTGGGGGACTTGCTTGAAGCTTGAATTGCATTGTCAAACAGTATATACACTAATTTCATTTATTTAAATTTGTGTATTTGGTAATTTAGGACTCCAAATGAGTGGTTAATTGAAAAATGTGTAAAATATAATGAATATATTAGACTAGGCTAGCTATTTAGGAATTTAGAAATATCTTAATAAAATATATTTAAGTAGGACGGTTGGGATGTACCACTTTAACAGATGGGGAGGAGGGTCTTTTATTGGTCTGTTCCGCGCTATATTTTCACACATAAAAGTCTTGCCACAAATGAGAGCCCAGTTTCAGTCTGTTGTGAAAGTCACTTTCTACACCCAGGTGATGGGGCTCTCAATGGCCGAGGTTGTAGGACTTGTGAGCCGTGACACTGTCCTGTATGTGGCGGGGCTCGATGACCTGTGTGCCACAGTCACCGCATAAACATTAAAATTATTAGTCATTTATGCCACAGTAGCCCTTTGGTTGTTTCATACCAGAGAGGATACCCTTCGTTCAGATCCCACATTTTTAAGCCTTGGTTGCTTAACACCCTGTTGGCAGTTCATGGTTTTTCCCTCTTCAGATCACTGTCAGTAGCTTCTTGCCACGGCCAACCATGAGCAGCCCACAAGCCTTGCCATTTCCAAGATGCTCTGACGCACTTGCCTGGCCATAATGATTTGGCTCTTGTCAAAGTCATTCAGATCTTTATCTCAGCCCATGTCTTCTGCATTCAACATGTCAAGTACAAGCACCGAATATTAGCATACCGCCTAATTTATCCCAGACCTTGACATGCACTGTTTTTATAGGACAGTCATTATTCACTTCACACGGGGGTGGTCATAACGTTTTGGCTGATCGGTGTATAGTTTCTTTGAAGTTATTCTTTGAACGCTGCCCATCTATTAAATATCACCGCATGATTTCTTGCCCATGAAAAGTCCCTGCTCTTATTATTGAAGCCGTCTATTGACTAGTGGGCCGTTTCAGGTGCTCTGAATGGGTTTGGTGATTGGAATGACTGTAGCTTTAATATCGCTGCGCGCCCCCTCCGTGTCATATTCCATTACTTTGTGTTCACTCGGCCCACCATGTTTTTTTTCCCTTAAGTACCTGTAATAGCTATGGAGAGCTTTCGAATGGGAAAACCATTACCGACTTCAATGGCCTGAACACCCTTCAGAGCAGGTGTTTCTCCCCCCTCCCACATCCCCCTGTGATGGGGGGTACGGGGCAGAGGCCTAGGCACCGTGCTGTGAAATCTGGTTTGGGGGAGATTAGGCGGCGGTTTGCCGTGACGCCCCGCTGGTCCCAGATGAGTTTCCCAGCTGCTATTGGCTCCCACTGAATGTAGGGGAGGCAGGTGTCCTGCTCCGCCCTTCGGCCTCCTCACGGCTCTCTCTCACTCCCGCCGGATTACACCGGAACAGGCCTGGTGTTCGCCAGTCCCACACAATGGGTCTTCTCTGGTAATTCATATCTTTGGATACCAAAAGCTTTTGGATTTTCACAGCGCACCATGTTGGACTCGTTCTAACTCGGTCTACTTCCCCATGAGAGTGGCCAAGGATCATTCACCATTTTAAAACCCTTTTGATCTTTTTTAATCCTCCGGTTACTTTGAAACTGCTCCCCCCACCACCTCCACAAAAGCCTGCCGATGCTTTTTTATCTGGGCCCATCAGAAGCTGATGGCATACACGGGTGCCAGAGATGCATACGGGTGTAAATATGGTGCTTGTTTGGGTTTTACAGTACCCTTCGTTTTTGGAAACGGTTAACGGTGGAAGGGTCGCACCTACTCACCAAAGGCCCCTCATCTGCCAGTGATCACCTTGGAATGGGGGCTTCCGTCAGCTGTGCGTACCATCAGTCACCTGCTTCTTTTAGTTCTGTGGGGCACAGGCTAAGTCAAGTGTCAGTAGATGTCACCATAGAGCGATAAGAATAAGGAGAACCGTGTCATTTTTTTAAGCATATTTTAAACCCCATTGTTGGACTATGTACAGTAGCACCTTGATTTTATTGTTACTGTTATTTTACCATAGGAAGGAGGCTGATAATTTATAGAAATGTCAGTTTTCATTGTGAAGATATGCAGTTGTTCTTTGATTTGTACCAGAAAGGGAACATGGTAGGAACAGATTACTGCACTCAGCAGGGTCATCAGCGACTGATGTATGCTTTCTACAGTTCATTTTAATGCCTTACATTTTACTCTTTTATGTTGCACTTTTATCCAAACCAACTTTCACTAGAGGGAAGAGTTACAATTTTTGGTCACACTTTACTTGATGAATCGTGACGTGTCTTCTGTCTCAAGCTGTCACTATATTTGTTGCTATGTCTGTTTATTCTGCAAACCTTGAACTACTGAAGGAACAAGTAATGAATAACACAAGTGAAATACTGATCTCATGTTTGCTCATAAGTAATAAATCATGACACATCTTTTAACTCAAGCTTACTGTATCTGTTGATTATAACTATTGTAAGTACAAGTAACTGAGTTACTACTAAGTATTTGTGAAGTAAAGCCCAATTTATGAGTGCTTGTTGGGATTTGAACCCACAACCTTTGCATTGTTTCGGCAAGACTCTACTTATTGAGCCACAGGAGCTAAATGCGTCCAGGGAGACTGGAAACTGATGCTCGGTCTTTGCATCATTTTACCTTGCAAACAGTGAATTAAGGTACAGTAAACATACTCTCACCATGAATTCAGATCTGAGAAAATGAGTTAAATATGAGCAAACTGAAGCATGCTCTGATGGTACTTTAAAGTGTGAAGGTGACCAAGCAGCATGTTTGCCAACATAATATACAAGTGGGGAAGTGAAATTGCGGTACCTTCAGCCTTGGGTTTCATTACATCACAAGTGGGCTTGATGTAAATACCCAGTGCTTGTTTGCCTAAATTTGCTGAGTCACTCTGACGGCGATTAGACGGATTTACAGTTACTGTTAATGTGCGCTGCAAGCTGCGCGCCGTGAAGGAAATGCAGTGGGAATTGCAGCTGTACTGCAGGTACGGTTTCAGGCAAGTGTTTGTGATGGGGCCCAATTCCAGTAGGTTGGGTTACAAAGCAGAGCATCCAGCTGATGTTGATACGCTGAAGCACAGTGGTCAGTTGGCGCCATTTCCAATGTTTACTCTCAACTCTGAGCACGACTGGATTCCTTTAAGGTTGATCTCCCTAAGCCTCTGAGAAGCTGGGCCCTGTGGAACCTCAGGTCTAGAAAGTCACTGCGGGACCAGTCTGGTCCCACTTAGCCACCATAAGTACTTCGGTCAATTCAACCGCCCCCACCCTTCTCTGTGAGGTCAGAGGTAAGCAGAGGTCATGTGTTGACGGTGCGTCCTGCTCGCCATCAAAGGCTGCCGAGACCCTCTTGGGAAGCTCTCGAAGATCCAGCTCTCATAAAGTCACAGCGTTGCTCCAGCTCCCCGTCATCGGAGAGCACGGGCCACTCTTGGGCCATTTATTGTGAGCGAAAGCAGGGCCTGCGTTGCTTGCGGCTTGTCGAGTAACCCAACTCGTAACCATCATTAACCGCGACAGCTGAACTGGGGAGCCTGTGCCAATTTGCTATGTGGGTTTGATTAAAACGTGTCGGAGATATACATCAAAACACTTAAAATGTCAGGAACTGGCTTTTGGCAAAGGCAAAATATCTGGGCCTTGCGTTTTTTTGGATTCTCTAGAGCTTCCCACTGGATCGCTGTCAATGTCGGCCACATGTGTGAGCAGCTCTTATTGGTGCACAAGAGGTGTCCCAAAGCAGGAATGTTCTGGTAACTCTTCTGGGATGGTTTGGCCTGTACATAGCCTGCCAATGCCAGCCATGTTGTAGGTAACATATGTGGAGGTCTCTCTGCAGGCCTTTTTCAGCTGGAAATCTTGTTTGAAGTGAACTTCAGTATTCAGAAACAATAAGCTTGATGTTAACTACATGCAGAAAATGTCAATTGAGATCTGCCTCTTTGAACCCTGTCTGTGTTATGTGTTTATATATTTTAAATCCTTTTCTGAATTTGCTTGGGTTAATTCTCCCCTATGTACAGCCAGGATTTTGATAGTGAACAATTGTGTGTGTCAGTGTGGGTGTGCGGTGTGATATCTTGTCGGCATGTGGTGGCATGGTGTCACAACATTAGTTTCGGTGAAATTTCTTGTGCAACAAACTGACACAGATTTGCATGATCTTGTCATTATGACACATTGTCGTGTGTGTGTGTTTCTGCTATCGAGTGTGGCATTACCTACTTATGTGCTGACATATCGCTGTCTGAGTTACACCTGATCTTGTCACCTCTGACCTCATTTACATCTGAGGTCTATAGTAAATATTCTACCCTGATCGAGAGAAGCAGTAGGACATAGCGGGTGTATCGCTAAGTGTAACAGGTTACTGAATTAGTACAGTTTACATACAGTAAACGTTTATGTGTTTCTGGCTCATTCAGAATGCGTGTGTGTATGTGTGTTTATTTGCTTATGTGTGGCTTTCAGTGTGTGTAGTTATGCCCTAGTGTGTGTCTGTTTTTATTTGATTGTGTGTGTGTGTGCGTGTGTGCGCGCGTGTGTGTGCGCGTGTTTCTGACTAATTCTGTGTGTGTTTTTATTTGCTTGTGTGTTGTTATGTGTCCATGTGCTTCTGGGTCATTCAGCCTGTGTGTGTCTCTGTGTGTCGCGCTCTATCCCGGACAGTGTCAGTTGCTTGTGCTCAGTGTGCAGTGCTGTCAGTGGCCTGACAGTGTCGCCTGGTTCCCTCCGCACAGAGCTCACGGACGGCCCGCTCAGAGGAGGACCGCGACACACTGTGGGACGCCTGGGGCTCCTGGAGTGAATGCTCGCGCAGTTGCGGTGGCGGCGCCTCCTACTCACTGCGGCGCTGCTTGAGCTCCAGGTGAATGACGCGCCGCACTCCCCACCATGTTGCGCTCTGCACTGTTGCTAATGGTTTCCGGCTTTTGGGCTACCACCGTCACGTTCATCAGCTCGCTTTTTTTCCCCGCCATTTATGAGGTGAAGAATCCCAACCTCGGTGAATACCATGACCTTACTGTACATTAAACACCAGGTATAATGTCTTTCCTGGAGATCAGGCTGGAAATTCTCCTCAAAAGGCTTCAATAAAACATCTCCAGATGATCCACAGAAGGCTGGAGGTGATGAAAATGAAGCTGTAACGATTTCACAGCCTCACCCACCAATTGACATACAGTACCGTGCCAAAGTCTTAGGCAGTCTAAGAAAATGTTTAAAGCTATTTGTCTGGGTAGTAAGTGTATATTTGCTCAGGAAAGAAACACAATTTAACATTGGAACATATGCAAATGAACCGTAACAATAAAAACTAACAAGAATTCCTTCTGTTCTCACAAAAAATCGTAGATATCTTGTTGGATGGCTTGAAGAACATCGATTCAGTTCACATCTCTTCACCCCAACCATTACATATATTTGTTAAATATATGTAAAATTTCTCCACCAACTCAATTAATTAATTAACTTAATTACTTTAATAACGCTGTTAAGTTCTGATTAGCCAAACAAGATGTGCTAGTGGCCGAGTCAAAAAATACCTAGGCGTATTGGTGAAAGGTTTCGAAATGGCTAAGCTGACACACTTTGACAGTCATAATACTGTGGTTTTACACCAACATGAAGATCATTTAACATGAGGGTCATTTTCTTTAACCATCTAAGACTTTTGCACAGTACTGTATGTAATATCATGAAGCAGCGTATGGCCACACATACAATGCAAAGCCACTCCTCCCATCCCTGACTCAGGTGGGATGGGTCTGTAGCGTACAGTCAGTCAGCCAGCGAAAATCTCCGTCTGTGAAAAGCTTTGGCATCACAAATGTTTTCCATTAACTGCCCTCAACAGAACGGCATCCGTTTTCCCTCGTGAGGTTTACGTCCTTCCAAATGGAGTCAGACAAGTCCCTAATGGCACGAGTAAATCTCTAAACAAGCACTGCTCCCACCCGCAGTAATGGGGCAGCTCAAGGTAGTTTCTAGGGACTATTAAGGTCCCCTCGACTGTTGACAAAGAGCCGTATTGTGCCCTCTGCTCTGGGACTCGTGCTGTGGTTTCTACTTTAAAAAGCACCGTTGGTAATGTGTGGTGAGCAGTTTAACCAGCAGATAAAGGGTGCCTCATTCCACAGTCTTTACTCCCCTGCGGCAACCAATACATCATATACCTGAGATTTGACAGCAATATGAGAAAATCAGGTCACATGTAGGAAACTGTAGGATGTGCCGGAGAGGGGGGGGGTGCATTTTCAGTAGGAATGCTGCCACATTTATGGGCTGAGACATTTCTGTAAAGTAACTTCATTCATTCTGTTCTTTAGAGTTAATGCGTCCGGCACTTCGTCTCCATCCGTTTGGCCTCTTTGAGAGCATTTGCCTTCGTAGCTGAGGCTTCTGCAGCCATGTGACTTGCATGTCTCCCGCTTCACATGTCGACGAGGGTCCAAGAAGTACCAGGGTGTTTACGGTGCCTGATCTACTTCCCCATGGACCCCTCCTGTAGACCGTCTGTGGGCTTGCTCACAGATCTTCGTATTAGATCCTGAATTAGAGTTACACAGAGATTTCAAGAAGATTGCTCAAGATGTCAGAGCTGGTGAGGACTGAACTCCACCCTCAGAGATACTTGGCTGGGAGAATTTATATAGGATGAGCAGGAGGGAGGAATATCTGTCACATGACTTAGTCACATGTCGCTACACGCTTTTAATTGTAGTTTTCCCCTCAAAGTTACTAAAGTGTTGTACATCATCATTTCCGTCACACAGAACGACAGCAGCCACATGGCTGACTTTTACTGGCACACTTTAGACACTTATAAAACTGACCTAAGAGGATGGAGTTCCCTGTGTGGTCAGCTTCTGTGATTGTGCGGGGATTTGTGTGAGTAGATAGGGATTAGGGAAGTGTGGATGGAGACAGAGGTGGTTGCTGGGGGGGATGGAGGGCCTCCCCAAGAGTGCCAGACTGGAGATTTGTAGCTCCCAGTTAAAGTTGTGCCGCTAGAGCCTTGTCCTGTGACTGGAGCGGGGATGCCATAAACTCTCTTGCACGACTTCTTTAGGGCAGCCTGAATAAGGAACATAAACATCACGCAAAAACAATGGTGATGTCACCTCATAAGTGAAGCGGGGGTGAAGGAAAGGCGAATGCATGGCAGTTTAATGGTTCGCAGGTTCGTCGCGATCTCCCACGGGACAAGTATTTATGTGCTTTTGTGGCAGTTAAGAAGGTACAGTGGAACACAGCCTTGGAGGATGAGTGCTAAAGTATGATCTATTACGTCTGTTCGTGGAGAGTTTCGGCGAAGCAGAAACACAGCACCAGTTTTTATTGTTCTATAATCCTCAGAAAGCCCTGTGATGAATCCCAGCTCAGTGCTATCAGCCTTTTATTGTCTTTCCACCACCTGCCCACATAAGCCAGGTAATCAAGAACCTGATAGCTAGATGACTGAAACATCAAGTGTATGCTTGGTGGAATGTGAAAAAGATGACTCGTTATTGAACCTTATTGGCCAAAGAAAACCAGTCTCTTTGGTGTCTGTGCTTCTCAGGGATGCACTTCCTCTCCCTGCTATCACCGGCTGATCAATCTCATGATCCGCTGGGTTGAGAGTCCGAAGGGGGAAGAAGTATAGTGGCTCTCTGTGTTTGATGCAAGGGGCTGATGGGTACCGACACCAGCTGACTAGGTTTGTTGCTCATAGCTTTCAAAGGGAAGATCTAGGGATTTCCGCCAAAAAGACCACTATTGCAAAATTTGCACCATGTTATCATGCCATTCAAAGTGTTGCTCACTGCCCCTGCGGACATCACTCTGCTGACCAATCAGAGACCACTGGATTGGCTCCAGTCCCCGTATCAGATTTCTTCCTTTGCATTTAGGGGACTGGCAGGAGATGGAAAATTAGGCGTGTTCTAGACATGATCTATCAGCCCTGTTCTAACAGGTGGCAGTCAGGGGACTGCATTGAGGGAGGGAGCCATGCAGCATCCCATTCTTTTTGATGTTATTTATAATTTATTAATATCATGACAGGAGTAATGTAACGCCACACAATCACACATAATAATTTATAATTTGCAATCTGAGTCAACTTTATGACAAGTTTATGTAACTTATAACTTATATATATATATATATGTGTGTGTATACACACACACACACACACATACTGTACACACACGTATATGATTAGGTGCATTAACGTGTGTCTAGGATTGTGGATATACTGATATTTCACATGTGGGAGTTTTAATGTTTTGACCAGATTCAAGGCCTACTCCTCTCACTTTAAAAGCTCTTATAAAACTGGGGTATTTTTCTTGTTCTTGTTTTTATCCGGCCCCAGGAGTTTTTTTTATTTTTATTTTAATATTTGCATCCCGGTGTTATGGATCCTGAAAGCGTTCTCTGTACCGTGCGCCGGAAGGAAAGCGGCCGTGGTAGCTGTGTGTGTTGGTCGCCGTTCAGGAGTTACACGTTGACTCCGGAATTCTGGAATGCGAGCGGCCTCCTTCTCCAAGCCCATGATGTCAGAGTGGACTCTCCCCGCTCTGCCCCTGCAAGCACCAGCAGGCCTCATGGGTCCTGACCAGGGACTGGATCTTGCACCCACTGGGGAAGATGTGGAATATTTGTGTCCTGGCTACAGTAGATAAAGTAGATAAGACATAAGTTATTTGATGCGCTGCTGTTGATTTGCGGCACCTGGGGGGGGGGGGGGGGGGGGGGGGGGGGGGGGGGGGGGGGGGGGGGGGGGGGGGGGGGGGGGGGGGGGGGGG
>JAODKF010000018.1:8968534-8985120 GCA_026779585.1 Mormyrus proboscirostris
ATTTTGTTTCAACCAACCAGTTGAGTATAAAGAGTCACAGTCACAGAGAACTCAATTGGTTGGTTGAAACAAAATCCAGGACTGGATTTGTACTCTCTGGACCTGAAATCTCCACCTCTGCATATGTGTGCTTGTGGGAGTGAACGGTGTGTGAGCATGCCCTGCGTTGGGTTGGCACCCCATCCTGGGTGGTTCCCTGCCTTGTGCCAATAGCTTCTGGGATATTCTCTGGACCCCATGTGACCCTGAATCAGACAAGCGGGTATATTAAATGGATGGATGACCTATAACCATACTGAGGACATGTGTGGATATAGGGCCCCCTTGTGATGTAGGAATGTGTGTAGTTCAGGTCCTGTGTATTGTTGTCAGACTGACAGCTGGGAGAAGCAGGAAAAAGGGAATCAGGCAGTGTTTCCATTGAGTTCTTGGTTGTCCCCCCTGGTTTTGGAGCAGGAGTGCAGCCACAGATATGAGGACTCTGCGTCAGTGTGAAAGTGTGTCACTTTTGAGGTATGTGGGAGGAGAATCAGGTCAAAAACACAGCATCTGACACCACCGGCGATGATGTCAGTGCCCCCCTACTGCCACAGGTTTTGTTAAAGCTGATTGGGGCTTACTGCTCCTGCCAGGTTTGATGAGTGTCCTCACCAGGCCCATATGAGTCCTGATTAATCAGGATTTTTTTGGACTGCTGGTTGGTATGTGCTTGTTCGTTCTGAAAAGTGGAGGGTCCCTTTAGAATTAAACAAAATGTCTCTCTGTAATTTCACTCAACCTGGCAAATTTTGGGCCTGTTCCTTGTGGGGGCGTTAGATCCAGTTATAAGCTGTGTAAATTTCTCAGTGAGTCTCCACGAAAGTCTTGGTGTGAGTCGCACTGAGTTGAACTTCTCAGAAGCTCTCTTACCATTCCAGATATTCAGCTGCATATGTAGGTCCTGGTGGGACTACTGTGACCTCAAAATTAGAGCTTCCACACAAGAAAAACAGCATGACCTCTCTATGGCCTTCTGTAGCACAGCTGCAGTAGACATGGTCATTGCAGGATCTCAGGTACTGCTGAAAAAATATATCTGCGGAAATATTTCAACCGTATGATTTATTTTACAACATATTTGGGCAAATCGGTGGATTCGTAAAGATTCAACCTCTTAAAAAAATGCCGAAAGAAATGTTTTTCCTATTAAATTAATTGAGTGATATTTTATGGTGTGGCTTGTAAGTGAACCTTGTTTGGATTTTGGAGACATTTCTTTAACCTGATACCCTTAATTTCACTTTTCTCACCTGAACATTTGTGACTTTAAAAGTGGTAAGCGTTTTACATTTTCATGTCGGTTCATGGATGTGGAAGTTGCTGGCACCTCCTCATAACCCCTTGCTAAGTAGCATGTCATCAAGTGATAGTATTGCCTAAAAATCCAAGTGTTCTGCCAGAATCCCGCAGTGAAGGTGTGGGTCACCGAACTGTGCATGTGTTTTCACACATGGACCGTCAAGATAATGCAGTAGTGGAGCATTTCATTTGCCCTCTTGGGCCGGTTTTGATTGCTGATGTCCATTAGTGCTGTTTGCTATTTATTATGGTAAGATGACTTTGACACTCCATGCCTAAATACCTGATCTCAACAGGGTCTGTTGTGGGATGTCAGCACGGGGGGTGGGGGGGGTAGGGGGTGTTGATTCAGCTATTCAAGCCAAAAACAGGGCTGGTGCTGATCATTCGTCAACCTAATTGATGTTATTGTTAGTTATAGCAGGAAGGTAGACTAATGGTCAAACTTTTGGAAACACTTCTATTGTTTAGAGATTGCAGCACTTTATTCAACTGTTGCTCTAGTCGCTTATTTAATCATCCAATGTATGATATTTATTACTGTACATGCTTTGATTATTTATAAACATTGCCGCCAATATTTGTGTAGTAATGCCAGAAATGCTAGGTGTTTCCACAATTTTGGCCACTGATATAGCTAATTGTCTCTTTAGTAACTAGCTGCTTTTCAGACCATCTTCTGTAATGGCATTGTAAGCTGCCCTTGCGCAGCATCTATCACCAGATGTCTGTGTGATGGGGAGACCAAAGCTCTGAGTTGGGAGCATTCCCAGAACTTGCCTGTAAAACTCTGTCCAGCCCGGGCGGCTGGGGTATCTCTGGAGACAGCAGCCTAGTCAAGGCTGAGATGTTCTACTGAATTCGCTTGGCAGACATGCGGCCCAAAACTTCTCCATTTCAGGAGGAGAATCCCCTTTTAATGTTTTAGAATATCAACTGAAGAGACCGTGGAGGAGGCTCTCGATGAGTTTTTCGGAAGTCCGCCCGACCATAGTGCCAAACAATTTCAGTCTTGCCATTGGCCTGGGGTGACTATAATTTGGATTAAATAGGTATAGGAGTTGCAATTTCCTAGCTCTGGCCATTAGATATGCATCTTTGAGTAGAAAACTAACCAATCAGATATAATGGTGATGGACAAGCATCTCAGTTGCCGGTCATCTGATTCCTCTTTCAGATCCGTTCTGTCGCTAGCATGGACAGCATCGTCCAGTTCATCTTTTACCAACCTATAATCCACCGCTGGAGGGAGACGGACTTCTTCCCCTGCTCAGTGACCTGTGGTGGAGGTAGGAAATTCTGTCTCCATGCTAATTGAGGTAGATGCACATGCCATTGCTCTGTGTAACTGTATTCTCTGGCATTGCTTTTGAAGACCTTCTCTTTCTTTGTTTTTACTTGATGCCAGTTTATTCTTCTCCTTAATCCAAAGTTAGCTTCTGATTTTTCCTAGTTATGAAAATACAATAAAAGAGGAAACTATGGGCACAGTTTATGAATAAAGCCTCCCATCTCAATTAGCAGGCATATGACTATTTACTGCCCTGAATGTGACACTGTAGTGCTTTAAATGAGAAGATACTACTTACCTAAAGGATTCAGATGTGGGGGATGAGTATAGTGGAGAAAGAAATGGCAAAACAATCAGTTATATAAACAGTTTAAGGTTGCTTTAGATGAAAATCGATGGTGGGAAATTAACAGTAATAATAAATTAAAATAAATGAAAAGTAGTAACAATCATAATGTGTGTATGTGATTCCTTGGCTGTGATTGGCCGCAGGGTATCAGCTGACATCAGCAGAGTGCTATGACTTGCGTGGAGGCCGTGTTGTTGCAGACCAGTACTGCCACTACTATCCTGAAAATGTGAAACCCAAGCCCAAGCTGCAGGAGTGCAACATGGACCCTTGCCCTGCGAGGTTGGAGCACAGACTCATTCACACCTTGGCAACACACATGGACATTGAATCATAGCCTCAAAAATTTTGGAGGCTCACAGTGTGTGAACTTCTAATGCCTTTTATTAAATTAAGTGTTTTATAGCATCCGTGGGAGTCTGTACATCCAGTGGTTTGACTAATTTATATAGAGCTGGTAGATGCTGCTGATTGGACAAGGGCAGTCAGAACCCCTCAGATGTCCGTCAGGCCTGTACGCTCATGAATCCTATCAGTAGGCAATTGGAAACTGAAACACTTTTCAGTTTACCAGTTTTTAATCTTAAGACGTTTCCTCTTATTTGTAACAGTGACGGCTACAAGCAAATCATGCCCTATGACCTCTATCACCCTCTTCCAAGGTACGTAAACCAGGTCAATTTTCACTTCCTCACTGTCACAGAGAACAGTGAACTTTTCACATTTTCTCACGGTCCAAAACACAACAGAGGGTAGGGAGTGGGTGTTTTGAACCATTTCACTTACCCAGTTCATTGACACCATTTAGGCATGTGAAGAAAGCATAGAATATTCAGTGATTGTAACTGATACAATAAGAGGTGGTGAAGTTAATCTGACACACATTTTGTTTTCATATGAAGTACAACGTTCCACTGCAGTGTCTCCCATCCTGGTCTTCAGGGACCCCCAGATGGTCCACGTTTTTATTTCCGCCCAGCTCCCGGTAATGTGGACTTTCTGGCAGTGAGCTGGGAGGGAGCAAAAACGTGGACCGTCTGGGGGCCCTGAAGACCAAGTCAGGAAACACTATTTACTGCATTTCTGGGGTTTTTTTCTGATCACGGTTTTCTTTAGTCCATCCAGCACATTATGCACAGTTCATAGATGGCAACTGAAGATATACTTTTCGATATTGTTTTCACATGTAAGTTTGCTTGCTTTTATATAGTATGTTGTGTTTGAGTCCATTTGTGTGTATGTGTTTATGTGAGTCTAACCTGACCCTGCGTTTACAGGTGGGAGAGCAGCCCCTGGACGGCCTGTTCCATGTCCTGTGGAGGGGGGGTCCAGACTCGCACTGTGTCATGCGTGGAAGAGGACATCCAGGGTACTGTCACCCCCGCGGAGGAGTGGAAGTGCCTGTATTCAACCAAGATGGCCGTCATGCAGCCCTGCAACACCTTTGACTGCCCCACCTGGCTGGCGCAGGAGTGGTCAGCTGTAAGTTGTGTCATCGACGTGCTCGGATCAGCGCTGCAGCCGCAATGAGTAATACAGTGCGGGCGAAGCATGTTTAGACAGACGGTTCACATTACACAAATAAAACATAACATCCTAACGCTCACCCTATAAATACGTAGCACTAATCAGAATGTAAAATGCATTACAAGAACAAATGAACCGTACTTCCCATAAATATATAGTACTGAAGGATAAGTGTATGTGTTTGAGTTTTATGTGTATAGATTTGCATGCTGAATGCAATAAAATGTGAAAGTCATTTGTGCCTTCATTGCTAGGGAATTTCCCTTGGTCACTGGTGTATCCTAGTATGAATGAAGCCCAAAGATTTGTGTTTTACGGCCCTGGATGCATTCCAGTAGTTGGCTGGAGGTCCTACCAGAAGTTTGGGTCATCTACAGGCCGAGCTAATTGTGGCCTGTGGGTTGTTAATTGCTCATTTCTGGGTGCCCTGTGGTGTTGTGATTGAAGCATAAACGTGAAATGTGAGCGATGCGGTAAGACGGGGTCAGTGTAACCTAAACTTCCATCAAAGCTACACCACTGTAACCACACGTGACACAGTAGTATATTAATCTCTGTTACCACTGAACACATCACAGTGGTCACATGCTAACAATGTGTTAATTAGCCAAAAAAAGGTGAAAGGGCAACATAATTCGTCTTCTGGGCCATTCTCTGGTGGGACAGCCCACATGTGTGAAAACCCCCCTCCCAATCTGGGCAAAGCTCCAAAGCTAGAGAAATATGGCTACTAAAGCAAACAGCAGGTGAACTTCACACCCCCGGATAAATTATTCGCAGTGACCTGAGATGCCCCCAAACACATCCAAAACATGCAGACTATTAATTAAGGCCTCAGAATTTATCCACCCCACCACAGTCACGGCTGTTGAGTTACAGCTTTAGAAAAGCACATGATCCCTGTTGAGGATTAACAGGTGGTGGAGGTGAGGAGGGGGGGCAGGCTACTTCCTCAGGTTTGGCGGTTGGTCACAGGTCAGCGAGGCCCCTCCTCTTTTGGTCCTGTTCTGTTTTCATGATAAGGTTCATTTCCTTCCTACTTTCCTCTGGCAAACACAGCTGGAGACCACTGAACCAGACTTGTGGCTCGCTAAAACCCAGGGTGCTGTTTGCCCTCTAAATTCCTCTCATTGATCTCCCCTTAAATACTTAGCAAGGCATGTATGAAAGCACTGTCTCCAGGCAGACAGTCTATGGGAATTCTCATTTTTCTGTCTTTATTTTATATTGTCATGGCCACAGTCAAGGCATCGTCACCGAATATTCTTCCCCATGTTCATACAGACAAAGCCCAACCAAAACTGTTGCTGTGTGGCATAGTGGTGGCAAAGACAAGGGCAGCTTATGCACTTGATCTTGACAGCACAATAACTTAAAAAGTAATTGGATGATCAAAACGGATTATCTAATGACTATAACTATTGGTTGATTTATATGCTTAATTTTTTAATGTGAGATGGTCATTTTGATGAAGATTAAATGCCCTGGTGTTACAGTTTTATCATTTCTTTGTTATGAATATCCTGGAGATTTGGGTGTGTTATTAATACCTCAACACCAAGGCAATGCTTTGTGCTGTGCATAAGCCTGATTCTAAATCAAATACTTAATAACATAGCAAAAGTATGGGATTGGAACCTGAAATTTGTTTGCTCCCGGCCAGACCTGTAGCCAGCAGGTAGTGAAATAAAAAGTTTGACCCCCCTTGAAATTTGCTGGCCCCCCAAATTTCATTTCTGGCTACAGGCATGCCCTAAACAGGGTAGTGTTGCTGATGGTTGGTAACATTTTTCTTCACGGGACACAAGTAACTTGCGTACACTATTGGCCAAAATTGTGGAAGCACTTCCAAGTTATAGAGATTGCAGAACTTTTGCAGAACTCTGTTGCTCCAGTTACTTATTTAATCCAATGTATGATATTTGTAACATTCTCTGTTGTTTATAAACATTATGGCAGTATTTGTGTTGTGGAATAGCAAAAATGGTAGGTGTTTCCACAATTTAGGCCACTGGTGTAGTGACCCAGCTATTACTCAAGAACAAATTATGAAATACATGAACCGTCGTGATTGTTTACTGATGAACAAATATTAGTTAATTAATGCATTGAGTAAGCGTGTAATATTATTATATGTGTCCCCTAAAGTGAAGTGTTACCTGAAAGTCCTTTTGCTGTTGTCCCATGCTCTCTGTCCTCCCCACTCCCCCAGTGCACGGTGACTTGTGGCCAGGGCTTGCGGTACAGAGTAGTGCTGTGCGTGGATCACCGGGGTCTCCACGCTGGAGGGTGTGATGCCAAGACCAAGCCACACATCAAGGAGGACTGCCTGGTCACAGTGCCTTGCTACAAGCCTGCAGGTGGGTGGTCCTGGTCCCTTTGTGCCCATTACTGGCGCTAAAACGATACAAATACAACATTGTCTATGACCAATATATGTATAACCGAGGCTAATATGGTACAAAGCCTAGTTAAGCTCAAAATAAATAAATCGCAGGGCCCTGATGACATCTTACCTATAGTATTAAAGGAGATGAGGGATATTATTAGCCAATCTTTAACATACCTATTTAACATACTTATCTACTGGTGTAGTACCTTCTGATTGAAAGCATGCTAATATAACACCCACAATCAAAAAAGGGGATAGAAGTAATCCAGCAAACTATAGGCCAATCAGTTTAACTTGCATAACTGGAAAGGTAATGGAAGCTATAATCCAAGTAAAAATGGTAGATTACCTAGATTCAAATAACATTCTGAGGGATAGCCAACATGGATTTAGGAGAGGTAGGTCCTGTTTAACTAATCTACTTGAGTTCTTTGAGGAAGCTACAAGTGAAATTGATCACAAAAAGGCCTATGATGTGATCTACTTAGATTTCCAGAAGGCCTTTGATGTTGTCCCCCACAAACGGCTCTTGCTTAAGCTCAAAGCTGCAGGGATTTTAGGAACTGTAGCAGCTTGGATCGAAAACTGGTTAACAGACAGGAAGCAGCGGGTAGTTATTAGAGGCACAATGTTGCAGTGGACCTATGTTAATAGTGGGGTACCACAGGGTTCAATTTTAGGACCACTATTGTTCCTAATTTACATTAATGATATTGACGCCAATGCATACAGTACACTGGTTAAATTTGCAGACGACACCAAGGTGGGTGCAGCAGATCTACAGTAGCAGCAGAGAGGCTGCAATGGGATCTGGATTTAATTAGAGACTGGGCTGATATCTGGCAGATGAAATTTAACATAAATAAATGTAAGGTAATCCATGCAGGGAGCAGAAATATAAAGTATAGATATTTTATGGGTTGTACTGAAATAAAGGTAGCTGGTTAGGAAAAAGACCTTTGTGGACTGTATATGTTGATGCTTCCATGTTCCACTCTCGCCAGTGTGGGGAAGCAATTACAAAGGCCAATAGGATTTCTAGGTGTGTGGAGTTTAAGTCAAGAGAAGTGATGCTACAATTATATAATTCCTTGGTGAGACCCTACCTAGAATATTGTGTGCAGGTTTGGTCACCATACCTTAAAAAGGACATTGATGCCTTGGAAAAGGTTCAACATAGGGCTACAAGAATGAATCCTGGTCTTAGAGGAATGTCTTATGAGAAGAGGTTAGCTGAGCTGAATATGTTCAGCCTCGAGCAAAAGAGACTACTGTAAGTGGGGACATGATCCAGGTATATATGATTCTAACTGATCTGAAAGCTGTTCAGCCAAATGGCTACATTAATATTGGTTTAGATACTAGAACTTGTGGCCATAGGTGGAAAATACTGTTGCAGGAGACCATTTTAAACTGAATTTGAGAAAACACTTCTTTACACAGCAAGTACTTGGAGTATGGAATAGTCTTCCTGCTAGTGTAGTGCAAGCTAAGGTGGCAGCCCTTCGCGGACAGCTTGCTCTACAATGAGCAAGTTGAGGGAGGCGTAAAAAAAAAAAGAATTTCCCCAATATAGGAACTTCCCTACGGGGATCAATAAAGTTGTCATTAAGCTAAAATCCTGGGTTCCTTTAAATCAAAGCTAGATAAGATTTTAACAACTCTGAGCTATTAGTTAAGTTCTCCCCAAATGAGCTTAATGGGCCAAATGGCCTCCTCTCGTTTGTAAATTTCTTGTGTTCTTAACGAGCATTTATATATATGTATATATACATACACACACACACACACACGTGTATGTGTGCTTGCACCCAGACGTGCGCATGCATGCAAAAGTGAAACAGCAGACTGCAAAGTCCGCAAATAAAAGCATGTACAACTTTCACGGGTTGCAGAGAAGCTCCCGGTGGAAGCCAAGCCTCCCTGGTTCAAGCAGGCCCAGGAGCTGGATGAGGAGACTGTCGTGACTGAGGAGCCCACGTAAGTATGGCTTCAGCTACCTGGTCAAGGTCACCTGACCAGGAAGTCGGGAATTAGCACATGACTGTAGTGATAGGCCAGGTGGGAGGTCTGTAAACCTGTGTTTTTGTGAGAGGGTATGTCATATCTTTGGGTATCAGTTTATCATATGTTAGAAAAAAGAGTACGCTTGCTTGTCACTGGGGCTGTAGCCTCAAGGGTCTGTCAATTGTACACTAGCTCTAGGTAAACATACTTTTTAGTCTGATTCAAGGTACAGAAATAGATTCTGAGGAACATCCTCAAGGTACAAACAAACATTAATGTACCCCCAATGGTAAAAAATGTTCCTCATAGTCCATTTCTGTACTTTAAAAGGTACATTTATCCTTGAGAATACAGCCCTTATGACAAGCAAGGGTATAAATTTGTACGTTTTTATTTTTCTCACTGTGTATATGTATGTGTTTGGGATGTGCATATATGTTTGTATATATTTCACCCTGTGTGTCTCTAGGTGTTAGTAGGTTGTGACAGCATTCTGGAATTTTCTTCAACCCATATGGGAAGATGTACATATTAAAAGATGTAAAAATTATGAGAAACAGCTCTTCGAGGTCTGCCGTTGACCCTGTGTCGAGCTTCTCCCATCCCTGGCTCAGGTCACACCGATGCTGCCCTCTACCTTAGCTAGCTCCTCGCTGACCACTGACTTAACTAACCTCGCTGACCACCCACATCCCCCACTTACTGTGAGCTAATGAGCAGATGTATTCCTCCCAGACTCCCCCGACCTGTGAAAAGTCGCAAAGGTTACGGTAATGTCTTCCTTTTTGCCATTGCTGCGGTCCTCCGGGTAAAAGCTCCTGCCAAACAAATTATTGTAATAAATAAATAAGATCCAGACAGTAATATGATTTCCATAAATATCTGCAGAGGAATAGGTGGACGGCAGGTGTCACGCTCGCCGAATGCATGTTCTGGGGAAGCCATTATGTGTACAAGCAGGTGATGATTTACAGAGAGAAATCATGCTGGGCAGCTTTATCTCCAGATGCATTATATGCAAAGCCCAGAAACTGGATCATCAAATATCCATTTATAAATGTGTGTCGTGGGGTAAAAAAAAAAAATTGTGACACAGATATGTTTCCAATATGGTCCTAATCCCAAAGCTGCTGTTTACCTGGTGGTTTATTTTAGCCCATTCAACCATGACCTTCAAACCAACCACTCTCATTCGTGTCTCACTTAACCAGCTATATCGGTTTGTTTGAATTCATTTTTGCGTGGCCGTGACCCAGAAGGATAAGCGGTTTGGAAAAGGGATGGATGGATGGATTTTTGTGTTTACCTTTGACAATAGTCTCCTCCGGATACTCCGGTTTCCTTCCGCACAGTACAAACTGGAAGTTGCCCGTAGAGAATGATTGTGTGCGTGTGCCCATCTATGGACTAGCATCTCATCTAATTTGATCCCTAGCCTTGTGCCCAGTGCTGCATGGTTATTTAGTGCATTACTTAAGAATGTACTACTACATTATTTGTGCCCCCTCAAGTGAAGAGTTACAGTACCTATTATTTTTCTGTTTGTGAGGAGTTAATCTTTCAAATTATGAAATAATTTCACACAACTTGCTGTGGATAAGGAAGCAGCAGACATGTCTGCCTGCCACATGCTGAAGGATTCTGGCATGTGAAGATAGAAGGCAGACATTTCTGCTGTAGACTTACTGTTCCTCTCTGTTGGGACGTGAAGCCAGCCGCTGGCCCAACGCACTCGTGCGCACCCTCTCACACTCAAGCATACCCGCTCACACTCATGCACACCCCCTCATGCTGGTGCACACCCATTCACACTCGTGCATACCCGCTCATGCTCAAGCACATCCGCTCATGGTCCCGCAAGCTGCAGCTGCAGCTGCAAAAAAGCCACAGCTGGAAACACGTGCCGGTTTGCTCACGGATGTGGCACGAGAATGGCTCACTGGCATCAAAGATTGACTTTTTCTCAGTGATTTTGGCTTTATATCTTGTCGAGTGGTAATTTCGCTTTCATCTTCATCCATTATATGTGTTTCTATGAGCATGTGTGTCGCTGACAGTGTATAAATTACCATAGCTGCAATGAATAAACTTAATGGAAAAGAAATATGTAACATATAAAGCAAATCTACCATAAAACACTATGTGCCTATTTGCTATCTGCTAGCTTAGCCAAAGATATACTGTATACTACTGCTAATTAATTGCACCCTTTAGACTGTGTCAATGAACTTGAAGTTTTCTGTGTCTGACATATGTTACTCTCAGTGGGGGCAGACGTACTTGCAGAGTTTGCCTTATGGGATTCACCCAAAAATGGGGAAAATCATAGCATTTTTCATTGTTGTGGTTACAGCTTTCATAACGAGTGCTGTATGTTTGTGTGGTAAATCCCATAAAACACACATCATGAAACTCTGTGACTCAGTATCAGTCATCCCATATGACTGTATAACTTGCAGTATCACACATCCCATATGACTGTATAACTCACATTATCAGTCATCCCATATGACTGTATAACTCACAATATCACACCTTTCATATCACTGTATAACTCACAATATCACACCTTCATATCACTGTATAGCTCACAGTATCACACATCTCATACTGTATGACTATCACTCACAGTATAACTAATCCACTGATATCACAGTATCACACATCTCATGGTGCCACATGCATAACACTCTTCAAATAACAGAAATCAGACTTTTCCCAGGTTTAATTTTGAGCCAGAAGGGTTCTTTGATTGGACGATACAGTCACTCAGATGTCAGTCAGTAATCACTGGTGATTTTCTGGGAACACTGTGCAGCAGCCTGTTTTGGGGTCTCTCCGTTCTCCTTTTATTTTGTGATGGCTCTTCTGGTCATTCTGGTTTGCATGACGAGAGTATTTCTGTTTAAGTGGGATCAGGACGGCCGTGATGTAACTTTAATAAACATGGATTCCAGAACACCGTCCATGTGGTCGTCCCCCTTTATCTCTATGGGCCGAAATCCTTTACTCCTCAAACACCTGCTGCTTATGACGGTAACAAGTGCCACCCAGGTTATCGTGTTTATTGGGTGTATTTGCCTTCTCCCTCATTACCGAAAAACCACTGATCCCATGTCTGGTCTGAGTTTGGACCCCAAAAATTCTCGTCTATTTCTGCTTCACGACTAAATCTGTTGACTGTTCTCTTTAGCCCCATATTGTATTTCTGAAGACGCGCTGGCAAAAGAAAAGGCCGCTTTCACGAAGGCCAATAAAGGCAACCGATCTGAAAGTATTTCCCGTCTGAAATCCATTCTTAAATACCGAGCCTGACGAGGCATCAAACAGATCCGTCCAAAAAAAGGCCCAGCGTCTAATGCTTCACAGCTGTTCAATTAACTGTGGGAGGACTGGATTTCAGAAATACTTACTCAGTTTATGAACTTAGTGGCAAATGACGAAAATGCGTGGAGCAGTTTAGAAGAAAAAAGCAGATGAGAAATGGATGTCTTGGAACATTTTTTATTGACACTACGATTGAACATTTACTGGATCTGGCTGATAAATTAAATAGTTTATATGACAGATTTACAAGTAAACAGTGTTTTGTGTAAGGTGGAGTGAATGGCACCCTAATCAACTTAGTAAGTAACTACAGTACATTGCTTTTTTTATACAGGGGATGATGTAAATTAGTTTAGACTAAGTTTAGACTTAGACTTGTAATGAAGGCAGGAATACCTGTATGAGGTCCTGGTGGTGATCTGTGATGTGTGTACACTGTACATATGTGTGTACATGATGCCTGCCTGCATTTGTTTATATTTAGGTTCATCCCTGGGCCATGGTCCCTGTGCAGCAGGTCATGTGGTGTTGGCACGCAGCAGCGCAACCTGAAGTGCCAGGTCCTGCTGTCCTTCTCTCAGGCGGTGGCCGACCTCCCGGATGACGAGTGTGACGGTCCCAAGCCCCCCGGTGTCCGGCCATGCTACCGCAGCCCTTGCTGGGGCCCCGGGGTGGGAGTGTGGGGGAAGGAGGAGAGGCAGGGGGAGAGCCAGGACGGAGTGACCACGCGGCCGGACAGAGAGAACCTCCACGACTGGGAGTATGAGGGCTTCACGGAGTGTTCCGAGAGCTGCGGAGGAGGTACGGACACGTGCGTCTTTTGGATGAAGATACGGGAGATGGTAAACTGTGGAGGCTAAGAGGGTGATGACATCATAGAGTAGGTGCATGGAGATTAAGAAGATGTGTGAAGCAGTAGGCCACCACACAGCTGGAGTTGTGATACGAGGAATGTGTATGAGACCGAATATACAATGACAAGGGGGATGTAGGATGTACTGAGCCCTGGCATGTGTAGCTGACAGCTGGAATGCAATCCCAGTTTTCCTCTTAGCAAAGTCCCATTGCTAGGTAGCACTGTGGTCAGAGACAGGAAGCCATTATCAGAATGCTGACGTTGATGTCTCCGGAGAAGCCTTTTTGTTTTAGGCAATGATCCTGATTTTAATACCCAGTGAGCCAAGTTCAAAACTGTCCACAGTTTAAATAAAAAAAAAAACACAGTGAAATCTGAGAATATACAGTATAAGAGATGTTGTGATGTGTGATTGATATGTTAGCTCCCTTTGAGAAATGTTAGCATAAATACAGAAATATGTATAACGTAATGCATGAAACTTTCTGTGTTGTTGCACAGTCCATGTGTGTTTGAATCATTTTTCATCCTAATTAAAAACACCAATATCACATGGTGGCTCCGGTTGCCAGGTGTAGCAGGGATATAAAGGAATGTAGCCCACATGACCTACCCAGGGCTATGCTACTGCAGGGGGGGTTCTTAGTAGCAGACATAACCATGGCAACGAAGAGGCCCAAAGTGTAGCGCATCTGCCGTGTCATGTGAGGTTAATGTTCAATCCCATTCCAAATCTTCCCTGCACTGACGATCTGGAAGGTCTTGGTCTTAAATACAAGTCAGTTCCTCAGAAATCAGCCTGCAAAATATAAAGGATTGCGCAGCCGTGAGTTTTTCCTGAAAGAATAATGATCGTCAACAGCTTTTGACTATTAAGACAGGTTCCTTTGATGTGCGTTTAAAGCACGGTCCTCAGCACATTATAAAGGGTCTCTCACACGATTGTGCAATGCTCTCCTTACAACCTTATGTTTTTTTTGCATTTCAATTAGTATTTATGTGTCTTTTTTCGTGTCAGTGAGATTCTTTCATCTTTTTCAGTTAGGCAAACAGCTGCATATGATTACGCTCACAAGATCAGGGAGAGAATGGGACATGTCTACACAGCCTTTTCGGTTCTCATACTGTTACAGTCCTGTGATGTTTGTTCATGTGATAAGATGTGCCACTTTGGCCCGTATTCCTATGCCAACACATGCCATCTGGGCCGTAAAGCAGAGAGGAAAAAATGCAACGATGTCACGTTTTAACAGAGGTGGAAGTTTCAGGTCCAGGTTGGTTGAAACAAAATCCTGGTCAGGATTTTTACGTACTGGACCTGAAACTTCTACCTCTGACAACGAATCTTAGGCCACAAAGAATTGCAAGCAGTCATTCACACCCCCTTGGAAAGCTCATGCCATATTCTGTGAAAGTACTTTCTAATAGCCATCATTCATCATTCTTGTTTACAATTACTTGTTTATTTACATGTCACATTATCCCGGGCAGCATAGTTTAAATTTCACACATTTTTATAAGTTTACTGAGGATTAAATCCCTTCGCTCAGGGGAAGAACGCCCTGGAATTTGGGTCTCGTTAAGTCAGGAAGACAATAAACGAACACACCCGGCGGCATCGAAATAGATCAAGGTTTTGATCAGCCTAAGCAGATGTGGGCGGAACAGAAATATTTAATCCTATGGTGGTCCACAGAACGGGAACTGAAAAGCAGTTTGAGGCCTCTGGTTCACAATATTCACAAGTGGGGAATGATTTATATGTAACTGTTTGCTGCAATAATTTGGGAGTGTGTGCTTGTCCAGCATCTGGGGCCACGTCAGCTGTGTTTGTATGTAAATTCAATGCAAACGTATCTCAGTACAGTCTTGTCCATGCGTGTATGTGTACATACACGCATGTGACTGTTCATTTTGTTTCTTTGCCTATTTCTACCCCATGTGTTTATGACCCCGTGTGCAGGGGTGCTTCTAGAGATATTGGGCCACCAACCCAGACCAATCCAATTATCAGAAATGGGTATTTCAGGTCCAGAGAGCGTGAGTCCAGACCAGGATTTTGTTTCAAGCATCCAGTTGAGTGCTCTGTGATTGTGACTGTTTATGCTCAACTCGTTGGTTGAAACAAAATCCTGGTCTGGACTTTTATTTTCTGGACTTGAATTACCCAACTATGCCAATTATGTTCCAAATTTATTAGGCCCCCTGTCATTCAGCCATGTGTCACCCCATGTGGACATGTCTTCTTTATGGTCGCAGGCCTGCAGGAGGCAGTGGTGGTCTGCAGGAACAAACAGACCCGGGAACCATCAGAGGAGGCCCTGTGTGTCAGTGCTCGCCGGCCCCCCCAAATGGTCAGAGCCTGCAACACCATGCCCTGCCCCCCCAGGTAAATGCAACCACTCCCTTTAACCCGAACCAAATGAGTTAACCTCTTCTCTGACTTATCTGATCGTTCTTGGCACTTCACAACTCTCCCTACTCAGATTAGATTAGCCTCCATGCACCCAGGGGGTATAGGAGATGCATAATGACATAGTAATAAAATTTACATACATCGTCGCCACGGTGGAATATATGGTGGGAACGATAATGATAAAAATGATATATATCATGGTCATGTTTTTATATGCCGTTTGAACAATAACGCTAAAAATTATATAAATCTTTTGGCCACGTTATAATATGTCTTGGGAACAATATATCAAAATGTGGCCAAACTTGCCTACGTTTTACAAATTTGTTCCCTCATTTTAATGAAATCGTGGCAATGTTTTACTCTGGGAACTAATTAAAACATGGCCACAATTTAACTAAAACAAGGGAACAAGTTAGTACAATGTGCCCACGATTTAATACACGGTGGGAACAAAAAAGTCCACGAGCCCAGCATGAGAAACCCAGGATTCTTTGCTGTGTAGCACAATAAAAACAAAGGAATGAGCCTTTTGACAGCTATCAGTCCCTTAATAAGGAAGCACTGAGGCTTGAGCTGAGTCTCAGTACAGACATGGCCCCCTCCAGACAAACATGGAACATGGAGGAATTCTCTTCCTCTCACGGCGCACCAGCCAAGCGGAAAGCAAGAGTGAGTTTCATTATAGTCACTTTAATATCAGTGTTATCTGACTTATCCAGCATAATGGCCTTAATTAAGTACTTTGCTGATGACACAGAGCCCTCTGACAGCATTACAGGACTAATGTGACTTATAAATGCCAGAGCCTCAATTTCTCTATGAACTTCCCTAGAAGGCTATTAACAACGCAAACAAGACAAAGTGATAGTAGTAAATAAAGGGTCCTACGGTGGTGGGGGGGGCACACGGCGGCGGGATCCGAGCCGCCGCACCACGTGTCGCTGCATCCTCCCCGGCTCGCGCGCTCTGAGAAAACCCAGAGGCCCCTTTCTGTTTTGCTAAGTGTTAAGTTATGTTTTCAAGCACAACAGACTTTGTGTTCAGGTTGTTTCCCTTGGCTGTCAGACTCCCCATCCCCGC
>JAODKF010000018.1:8999297-9017613 GCA_026779585.1 Mormyrus proboscirostris
GGTTTCCCTGCTGAGACTGCTGCCCCCGCGACCCGACCTCGGATAAGCGGAAGTCAATGGATGGATGGATGGATGGGCACGAGGTAACGAGGGGGGTGTGGCATACAGGAGCAGGTGGGTTCTGAAAAACAAAACCGAAAAAAGGGAGTGGCGACAGCGACACATGGCGAAGGGACTGATTCTCCTTAATATTTGATGTTAATTAAATATAATAGTTTTTGCCCGTAGTCGCACTCCTGTACGCGCTCGCATACTGTTGCCATGGATTGCTTTTATGTAGTTTTCGGGAAAATGACGTGAAGGCCGGATATATTCACATTTTAATGTTAAACTCCAGTCATTTCATATATACGTATATGACTGAGTATTATTTGTTTTATTTTAGAACAGTATGCCTGGCGTTTCATGCAGTCTGAATTGTGTGGAAATCAGCTTGTTGTGAGGTAGGACTTAATTGTTAGCGGGTTTTTGGGTAAGAAAATCCCACCTGTGGCCAGGAAATATACACGTGAAAGTTCCAGAAACTCTCGTCATTTTCTTCATGCGCAGGTAAAAATAAGGAAAACTGCCCCATGTACAATATGCTGCTTTCAAGGCTGTTTCGAGTGAAGCCTACGTGTCCTTACATGGACTGTTAAATGTTAAAAACTGAAAGTCTGCTTGGGTATTTGATGGATATTTTAAGCTCGTTAACGTTTACAAAAATGTCCCAATTAAGTTCCCTAGATAGTGAATTGATCGGATAAGATAACAAGATAACACTTATTAATCCCACAATTGGGAAATTTGCATTGTTGCAGCAGCAAATGGACAATAAATATGAGAAAATACAGCGCAACCTGTAACCTATAGCAACTATACATTATTCAGTATATATGTGTGAATATATGTGAATATATACAAAAGTGGATATCTAGTAGCAGCAACATATTATTTATGACTGTTACTTGCTGCTTCATTAGTTTTGTTATTACTGGTCAGCCAAGCGGCATTACATGTAACACAAAACCTTTCATCTGTTTGCCAAGTCAACTAGAGTATCATTTTATATAGATTGTCTGGTTTTACCTTTCATTTTCTGTAGGAAGCCATTAATGGCCAAGATGATGATCGACGATATATAAAAGCAGGAATTGATTCCTAAGCCAAAGATGACTGTGGCAACAATCATAGTCATGCTAATTTAATAAAACAACATGCTGTATAAGATGTGTAAAAACAAGAATTTCCATTATGCAATCCATCTTTGTGTTTATCATCTAGTATAAGGTTTTCCAGTGTAAAAGTCTCATTGTAATTATGAATATATCAGACTGGAACAAAATGTACATAACTTCCCTGGATGTACTTCTTTTTCATCAAAAGCTTAAAATGTTTCATCATCAAGTGTTTTGCCTGCTTACGTCGCAACTTTTCCTAACAGGGAAGGAACAAGAAATTTTCATATATCATTTATCACCGGACAGTGCTTCACGTTTCCACATACCACTGAATGGTTGCATTACTTCCTCTTACTTGTTTAACTTAACTTAGGGGGGAAAGTTTCGTCCACTGAAATAGACCCTAAGGCCTCTGCGGATGTGAAGTGTTGCAAATACCTTGGCATACAGCATAACCAGAGAGCGTCACTGCTGCAGTTTCTGTCTTTTGAAGAACGAAAAACAAACGGTGCGGATGAGGTGGCTGTGGGCCGGCTTCCCCTAAAAGACACGGCTGCCGCTTCAGTCCTGAAGCAGTCAGCAGGAGCACGTCTGTGATGGCAGCAGGATTGTGGCTCGGCGGCCAGACCGAGCCCAGCTTGAAGGTGCTGAGAGAGTGCAGGGTCGTGCTTGTGGACCAGCTGGAGGAGCACATCGGCTCCCTGCTGGAGCAGCTGATTCTGAGGGACGTTTTCACCCGGGACGACCGGGAGGAAGTCCTGTGTGAGGGGGGACCTCGAGCCCAGGTCCGAAAGACGCTGGACATCGTGGACTGCAAGGGGGAGGAAGCCGCCGCAGAGTTTCGCCTTCTGTGCAGCCGCCTGACGGAGCCTAGATCAGTGAAGGAGCAACAACCAGATAGTAAGAAAGCCATTCCAGAAACTCCTCTATTATCGCTTATAATTGGGAATTCCTTATACAAAAGCTTTTTTTGCTTATGTTTTTATACCGGCTCACTTTTATCAACAACTAATTACAGTTTTATTACTTTATAACTCTGCGTGTTCTATATATACATCATACAGTATTAGGTTACATAATGTGTTAGGTTGAACAAAATAAAAAAACGTCAGGTGGCACCACCAAGAAATATGTTTTATAATTATTTTTTTCAAATTAACTTTTATCAAGTAAGAGTTTAATTGTCTACAATACATCAGACATTGTCAATTCCTATTTGTTTTTGGTTTTTTTACATTTATGATTAGTGGCCATATTAATTATGATCATGGCACATGTCTTTTCAAGCTCATTTCAAATTAAACAGACAACTGTTTGGACACAAGCATAAACTTTTGTCCTTCATATCAAGTTTATGGATGGCACAAGAGTTTAATAATAAAAAGGGTTTTTATCATATTACAATATTTTCATTGTTTTACATGGATTGTTCCATCTGACTGAACCGCAAGCCTCAACTTTAGCTGAAATGGTAATTTTTGTAAATATTTCAGTCTAAACCACTAACCTTTTAACTGAAGATCACTTGCAGTCTTTATGATTTTTATATCCATTCCACCGTTTTTTAAAATGACATTTCAATAAAAATCCCTTTTCCCCAGTTATACTGCCTGACATTTGATGCAGTGTGAATTTGTGAACAAAAGTTTTTTGAGTTATGTTTTGCGACTTTTTTTTTTTTAATCAGTTTAAAGGTTTCAAACATGGAGTTATACCTACAGTAACTATTTTTTTATTTACTTAAAGTTTTAATAGTTTTCTTACTTTGCTTATTTGTTCAATTTGGATTTGGACTGTTTAGCATTTTAGGACTTCAGTTCAATTCAATTTTATTTATATAGCGCTTTTAACAACGGTCATTGTCACAAAGCACTTTACATTCAACCGGCCAGAACCCCACCAGGCAAGCCTGTGTCAACAGTGGCAAGGAAAAACTCCCTCTGGCAGGAAGATACCTTGAGAGGAACCTAGACTCAGATGGGGACCCCATCCTCCTCTGGGTGACCGGGGAGCATGAAACTGTATTTACATTCACATTAATTTGAGTCCATATAGTTTTATAAGTCCCAGTTGGTTTCAAGTCCCAGTTGGTTTCATCAAGGAGTCCAGGTGAGGATTCAAATGGTGTAGGCATGTCTCAGGAACAGCTCGGAAAAGAGAAGATGGAGAAGAATTATTGCCCTACACCTAACCTAACCTCCAGCAGTACTAAAGTAACTATAGCAGCCTGGCTAAAAGAGAGACCTGGAGGGAAGCATAGACATGAAGGTTTCCAGGGGTTTTGGCATCCAGCCAAACTACTGCCACCACCTTAGTTGACTGGTGAGAGTCGCAGGATGACAGCAGCAATCCCCCCTTTCACCTTTAATCTTAAATGACTATGAACCACCAGATTTCCCACTCACCTTAGAAAAGAGGGTTTTACTATCCAAAAGACTGACTAAAGAGGTACGTCTTAAGCCTTGACTTAAAAGCAGAACTTGTGTCTGAGTTCCGAACACTAATGGGAAGTTTATTCCATAACTGTGGTGCTTTATGAGCAAATGCTCTTCCCCCATAAGTAGTGTTCTTTATTCTGTGTATGGATGGAAGACCTGCATCTGGAGATCTAAGTGCACGATTTGGAATGTAATTGCAAATGAGGTCACTGACATACTGCGGTGCAACACCATTTACATCTTTATAAGTTAAGAGTAGTATTTGGTAGTCAACACGAAATCTAATTGGCAGCCAGTGTAACGAAGATAAAATTGGGGTGATATGATCATATTTTGTTAGCTCTGGTGAGGACTCTGACTGCTGCATTCTGGACGAGCTGGAGTTTAGGAGTTTGAGTTTGGGATACAAAAATGTTGCATGTATATATATGTGTATATATATACACATTATAGATGTTTCATACAATGATATTATGTATCATTTTAATAAATACATTAAATATGCATATCATACAAAAATATGCATGTCATTAACCAATTAAAATCTTCCTCTCTTCTAGACTACAGTAAACTAATACAAAAGCACAAACAGACCCTCAAACGGAGAAGCGAATATATGCTCTACTACAACACTCGCCATGGAGAGAAAATCCTCTTCTCTGAACACTACATCAATCTCTTGCTTATGGAAGGACATCGCAGCCTTGAGCTCAAAAAGCATGAGATCGTAGCTTTTGGACAACAGCGCATTTCCTTACAGTGTCACGCATTTGAACAGAAAGTGATTAAATCAACAGACCTGTTTTTGGATACAGCTGGAAGCCGACCAGCCAAGAAGATTCTTGTGACAGGTGTAGCAGGTATTGGTAAAACAGTCCTGGTCCAGAAGATTCTGAGTGATTTTGGAAACAACCAGGCACATTTGAGCTTTGACTTTGTGATCCACCTGACCTTCAGGGACCTAAATTTAATCAAACAGCCAATCAGCCTTCGGGAACTTCTGCTACAAAAAAATGGCCATCTTGCCAAGGAGATGGACACCATCCTGTCCAATGAAGACAAGCTGCTGATTATTTTGGATGGGTTTGATGAGTTCAAGCATTACAGAGAGTGTGAGGTTGAGGAGTTTGTGACAGAGCCTGATGAGAAGGAAGAGCTGGTAAAGGTGCTGTCCAGTCTGATGCAGAGTGAGCTCCTTCCAGAGGCCTCTGTGCTGCTCACCAGTCGACCTACCGCCATTAGTCACATACCTATTGGCTGTATCGACTGCTTTGTCCTCCTTACTGGCTTCTCCATGGCAGAAATTGAAGACTTTTTCTTCCGATACTTTGAAGAACAAACTCTTGCCCTGAAGATGTTCAATTTTGTAAAAGCTAACAATCCACTGCTGACCCTGTGCTATATACCTGCATTCTGCTACATTGTGTGCACCGTTTTGAATGACAGTGATGGCTTCTCCAGCGGGACGCCCAAAACCATGACCGACGTCTACACACAGTACCTGGTGGCGCTGCTGAGGTCGCACTCTCGGCCCAGGTTGGGGTCACCACATGCTAATGCTGAGAGGTCAGAGCAACTGTCTGAGACAATTTCAAGCTTGGGCAGGCTAGCCTACATGAAGCTTCTGAGCCACGAGACCCTCTTTTACGGTCACAGTGCGGAGATCCAGCAGCTGGTGAACAGTGATTTGATCAGTGCGTTTCTGGATAAGACATTAGCTCAAGAGCCTGGTTGCATGGAAGATGTGTACTCATTTGCACATTTCACCATCCAGGAATTTTTCGCAGCCCTCTACTACACCCTGAGAGATCAACTCCCAATGGACGTCCTTGACCCCAGTACTGACACTGGTCAAGAAATGAGCTTCGGGTATCTTGACCTGTTCAAAAGGTTCCTCTCAGGGCTGCTTGCTGAGCGTAACTGTAGCCTTCTCTCGCGATACATGCTGCTGGAGAGGAGTGAAAAAGCAGAGGCCTATCTGTCTGGTTTGCTGACAGAGATTGAGAACTTCTGTGAAAATGGGAGCCACATACTAAATCACCTCCACTGTTTCTTTGAACAGCAAAACGACTCCCTGGCCAAGCAGATCCACCCCAAGGTGCTGCATGTAAACATTAGCAACAATGTCCTGTGCCCAATGGATTATACTGTGTTAAAGTACTTTTTGAACCTCATGGATGGTAAGATATCTGAACTGGATCTGACAGGAACCAACACCACCTCAGAGTCTCTGAGGGACTTAAAGCCATACCTGCTTAGGTGTGAGAACCTCTGGTGAGTTCACTTGTGACCTGTGACTTCTGATACAGGACCAAGAGAAACTGAATTGTAATATGTCATGTGTCATAACAAACGTCAGAGAAAATTTATATATGAAAATGTGGAATATTAACTCTTGAATTTGTATTTTAGAGTTTGTGTGGCTTTTCTACTTCACTCCCAACATATCCTTATGTGAACTGAGTGGGTTTAGAGCAATTTGTTGTTGGATTAGTGGATATGATGGATGGATGGAACATTAACATTTCCTTCACAATTCAGGATTGGGGATAATAATCTTGACACAGATGCAGTCCATGTGCTAGCTGAGATTTTGCAGTCAACAAGCAAGCTACAGGTTCTAGGGTAAGGGGACTCCATTCTTGAAAATGATGAGCAGTGCTTATCATTGAATATATTGCTTTGATTATTGAAGTGTATTAACAAACAGCATTTGAAAATATATATTTGTATCTCATGCCCCCTGCTGTGTTGCCTGGGATGTTCAATTTTAATTTAACAAGTGGCCTTTGCATCACCATTTTTGATTTTGATGAAGTCTGGTATGTGAATTACAAATACCTTCTACTGTAGCACTCAGACATGTTTCTTTTTCTTATTATATTGACACTTTGCGGTATACATATATATATATATATATAGTGAGGTATATATATATATATATATATATATATACAATAAGTAAGCTTTTTTCTTTTTCTTTCATTTTGAGCCTAAAAAAGCATGCTGGGGGAAGGGGACATTTTTCAGTTAATTGGGAAGAACCACTCTTTACCTGTTTCAAACAAAAAATGTGTTATTCAGATTACTAAAGTAGCAAAAAATAGTTTGTAAGATGAACTTTGACCTTGAAAAAAGAAAAAGACATGCAAAAGTTGTATTTGATAATACCATGAAAAAATACTTCCCAATAAGGTGTAGTTGATTTAGCTGTATCCATTTAGCTGTAATTGTCAAGTGACAGCTCTTAGCAGGACACTCCAAATTATCATTTTTTGCTACCCGTTGTGTTGACAAGGTACTCCTAAAGGGAAATAAATATATATATATATATATATATATCTGAGCACTAGAAGGAATGTGTTATTCACACGCCAAATTTCATCAAAATAAAAAATGGTGATGCAAAAACACTCTTGGACATTTCTGGATTTATAATGGAGTGGCATGCCTGAGATATGCCCCAGGCACATGGTGACCCTGTACAATAAGCCGTTATGAAAGATGAATGGATGGATGTTTATTATAGTCCTATACTAAATAAACAATGAAACCACACTGCTCTGATGATACAATAATAATTACTATTTTACTATTGTTATGCAAATAACCTACAACCTGGTTCACATTTAGCATAGGTTGGACAAACATTACAGATGACAAAATGCTGATACTAACTCAAGCTATGAAAACAAATCAAACCGTGACAGAGATATGGTAAGTGCCTCCAGATTCTTTTCAAGTGATAAATTGATATTCATAAAATGTATATATTCTACTACACATTTCTGTACACCAATACTACTACACATTTCTGTACACTCCTGAGTTTCCGGATGATGGCTGATCTATCTTTCCTTCATATATTCACAGGTTGGAAGGAAACCAAGTGACATATCAAGGCCTGTCTCCGTTTACTGATCCCAACTCATTCACTTCTCTAGATAAAGTCGTGTAAGTTTTGTAATCTTGCTGTGGTTATTTTAACATTCTCATATGCTCTGTCCACCTAGCTTCCATTTGGCTTGTTATGAGACAGTTTAGTATTTTACAACATTGTCCTTTTGAACAAAACAATAAGTATATTTAGTGAGTGTATAAAGTGATACCAATTAATCAGTAATTGTCAATACAAGGATATGTAAGGATATGCAAGGATAATATTAGCCATCATTTACATGCAATTGAATCATGGGGAATGTAAAAAAGACTACCCTCCCGCAGTGCCATTTGGAATAGCATCAGTCAAGAGGAATTGGACACTCTCAACAGCACCTCTGGCGACTCACGGGTAATTATTAACTTCACTGGGGATGCTGGGATTTGGGAGGAATGGGCCAGATGGGTCCTCCAGAGATGTGAAGTTAGCACGAATGAGAAGCTATTGACAATCCTTGGCAAGATCTGTAATAAATCCCTCCTTCAAGTGGAAATACACTGGGTGAAGGCATTCTGCAAGAAGCTGAATCAACTGATCAAGACGAGGATAGAGCATAGTGTCGACGACGACGAAAGACGTAAGCTGGCAAAATTCGAAAAAATGTCGTTATGTCGTTATTTTCCCTAAAAGTAAAAAAAATCACGCGTCACTGTAAATCGGTAATGGGGGTAACTGATGAATAACATAAATCCATATATTCTTATCAATAAATATTTTTAAAGAAAAGGTGCTGCTACGAATATTTAATTATTTGTACTTTGTAAACATTGTTTTTCATTGTATTTAAATGGCACCTTTAACTCATTGTATATTTTTAATGCATGTTTGAAATGTTAAAACGTTCCGACCTGCAAAATAAATAACTCATTTAAAAGTATAAGGACATAGTCATGCCTGCATTCATTCTTATGAAAAACTGAACTGTCCGCGCGCCCGACTTGCTCGCTGCGTTCGGCCGACGTCATCACAACGCGCCGGCGACGTCCACAGGAAAGGCTGAATGGCCGATATATTCAAATCTTCAATTTACGGTCTACTACATTTTCACGTATGTAGGAACAACCGAATGTTTTTTGTTTTATTTTAAATCACTGCGGCTGGTGTCTCATGCAGTCTGGACTGTGTATAGATCAGTTTGTTGTGAGGAAGTAGTTGTTAGCGAGTCATTTTTTGGTTAAAAAATCCCGCCTGTGGCCAGAAAATATACACGTGAAAGTTCCAGAAAGTCTCAACGTTTTTCTCCATGCGCAGATAAAAAATAAGGTAAATTGTCCCAGAAACTATATGCAATATGCTACTTTTGCGTGGCATATAGCTAGTTAACACTTCGTGTGCGTTGCTGCTAACTTAGCTGGTTAGCCAAAAACGTTTCAGGTGTTTCATGTGAGTGATTGCTCTAAAGTTCAGTAAGCTTTCTAGTTGTATGTCTTTAGTCAGCTGTTAATAACAGAAAATCTATTGTGTACCTAAAACCGACTGAAGGTGAATAGCTATAATGTTAGTTTACCTAGGTGGTAAATTGCATGATTTATTGATAGGTATCTGGTTTAGAATGTATTGTTACTAGTTAATCAAGTGACATTAAAAGCAAGTAAAGGCTTTTTCTCTGTGTGCGAAGCCAACCACGGCGTACATTTGCGTAAATTTAATGTTGAAATTTTCTATAAGGAAGCCATTAATGGCTAAGACGATGATCAGTTCTGATAAAAACCCCGTTGGAAGCGAATCCTCGGCCAAAGATGAAGCTGGGAAGAAAACTGAGAGCGAGAAGAAGAAGCGATCACGGGTGAAGCAACTGCTGGCTGACGTGAAGAAGCAGGTGGAGTTCTGGTTTGGGGATGTCAACTTGCACAAGGACAGATTCTTGAGGCAGCTCGTGGAACAGTCCAGGGATGGGTGTAAGTGTCATTCATGAATGCAGTATGATGTCTATCCAGTTCATATATAGTATTATGCAAGTTGTTTGCTGCATTTTGGTTCTTTCTTGTAAAAAGAATGATCCTGAATTCCTCTTTAAAAAATCCACCTGTACCAATGGACAATGAAAGAACACTGAGTTAAACCTACACAGCTAAATGCATCCAATAATATCTGTAGCAGTCTTGGAGCTTTTTGAATAAAATGGATGTGCACAAGTTTGTTTTTGTATTATATGATGACCTATGAATTGTATTGATATTCTCACATGTGCATTCTGTTAAAACATCTTGTTAATTTTTTCTTGTAGATGTTGATATTTCTGTTTTAACTACTTTTAACCGGATGAAAAAGATGACTACTGATATCAAGCTGATTGCAAGAGCTCTGAAAAACTCATCTGTGGTTGAGGTAGGCTGCACGAAATCTTAGACAGTGATATGGGAATTCTGTTTATCTCCCCAGAAGAATCAGCAGAATGACCGAAATGCGATACTTTCACAATGTGTGGGTTTAAGATGAGGTCACCATTAAAAAGAGTGATCACTCTCACTTTCAGATCAACCTGGAAGGAACAAAAGTGCGTCGACAGCATCCTCTTGGAGAGGATCCAAAAAATGTAGACCAGCGTACAGTCTATGTGGTAAATGTCTGCTGTATGGGTATCATTGTCGTACATCATGAAAGTTTTGAAGAGCTGTGCACCCACTGCATGTAATTTTAATAGATGCCTTAATCAGGGTATGCAAAGTAAACATGGTTTTTACACTTTGCTCTTCAGTAGGCCTGCCATTTTGAGTCTGCTTTATTTGAATGTCTGCTTTTTGTACATAACCTGAATTTCTGTGAACATACTTCACTTCCTTGTATTTTTATTTATTTATTTTTTGCATGATGCACACTCTGGGGCATGATTGGGGGGGTGTCTAGGGGAATCGGGAATTGCTTATTTGTTCCATCTATGGTAATTTACACCATTTAGTGGCATGGTGTTTGGTCATTGTACTTTTTTTTTTTTTTTTTGCTTTTGTATTCCTGTTCTGTAGGAACTGTTGCCCAGGAATGTGACTCACAGTTGGATAGAGCGGGTGTTTAGTAAGTGCGGGACTGTTGTGTATGTCAGCATTCCAAGATACAAGTCTACTGGACAGCCAAAGGGGTTTGCCTTCATTGAGTTTGAGAGAGAGGAGCAGGCGCAAAAAGCGATAGAGGTACAGAAAATGTGGAAATGTGTGTCTGGGCCTTATGTTAGACGGCCCATTTACAATGTTTATTTGTAAAGCTGGTGCGTGGACTTAATGTCAGGTTTTTAAGGTCTTGTCTGGATAAGTGAAATTCAGATTTTCCATCTGTTCTCCAAACCATTCATTGTTAAATGGGTAACTCCCCTTTGCTAAGATGCTGAACAATCCTCCTGAGGATGCTCCTAGGAAAGCAGGCATCTTTCCTAAGACCAAGAAGAGCAAGCCCATCCCCCTTCAAGCACCTGAGGAACCTGCCCCAGGTAAGTCTGGCAAATGTCTCTGGTTCGTTTTCTCCAGGGTACAAGGTTGGTAGACACATGTCTTAATCACACTAAAAGTTCTATAAGTTAATAAGTAAGGATGTATATTTTCTGACTGGAAGGTTGTATGGTCAAGTGCAAGACGACGACTCACACAAGTGGTACCTTCTGTTTTTACTTTTGAAATTTGGAGAAAAATCTTTTATTGAATAGATATTCTGTGGTATAAATGTATAGAAGTGCTTTAATATTTTTTATATAGTAAAAAGTGAACCCTCTCTGCTCTCTTTAGAGGAGGAGAAAAAGAAGAAAAAGAAAAGGAAGCTGCGTGTCAATCAGAAGGAGAGCAGCTCACAGCCTGTTCCAGAGATCAAAGAGCCTGGAGCTGAGATGGAGACAGAGACCACTGATAAGAAGAGGAAACGCAAGGAAGATCCCCTGGAGAAGGACAAGACCTCAGAAACCCAGAAGACCCTGGGAAAGCAGGAGAAGAAGAGGAAGAGATCATGCAGTACTGAAGGCTCTGGAGCTGATGGCCAAGGCGAGATGCCATCCAAGATGAGGAAGATGAATAAGGTGGAGGAAGTCGTTAATGAGAAGTCTGCTACAGAAGTGGAGATGAAGAGTAAGATCACGTTCTATCAATAAAGTTTTTTATGGTTTGTCAGAATGCTTGATGAGATATATATAAAAAAATATATAGGTATGGAATTTCTAATATTTAAGGAAGAAGTCTGAATAAGGATACAGTTCAATAGAACTCAGATTTTTGAAATGTTGTTTGATAGCAGTTGAAACTGTTTATCCTACCAAAACTACATTGGGAGACAGCATTTTTGGTCTGTGTGTTTTAGATCTGGAAGCTAAAGAGGAGACTGGGAAAGAGGAGGAACATAAGAAAGATGACTCCATATTAAAAGCCAAGAGAAAGAGGAAAAAGAAGCACAAGGAGAGACTTAAAATTGGCGAAGAAGTCATTCCTCTGAGAGTACTGTCAAAGTACGTATATTGCTGCCAGGTCCAAGCAGTGGCTGTGCAGAGGTCAGACTTTCCACGTATGCTGTCACTTCCCATTGGCCGATTCTCCTCTGTTCTCTCCATAACAGGAAAGACTGGCTCAAGCTGAAGCAGGAGTATCTGACACTGCAGAAGCATAGCATGGCTTCACTTAAGAAGTCCATGACAGAGATCAATCAGAAGGGCGGTGACCATATGGAGGTTGAAAGCATTCTGCAGAGCACGCAGCCTGTTGGTAAGTTTGCTTACTCTGCCAGAGTTCTTTAATGGAATAAAGGAAGCTGCTTAGGATATTAATTTTTTGCCTCTTACTGCATAATACAGTTAAAGGTTGTATAACTACTATGTTTTTTTTCCCCATCTGTTTTCTTTCCTGTTCAGGTGGTAATTATATCACAACAAACTAATGCCAGTCTAACCTTTTCTGTTAAATCCTAATCTTCTTCATTATCTTCTCATTTACTTTGGGAAACTATATTAGGAAGAGTCTTTAAAAATATGCAAATTTCTCACGGAAATTCCTTACATCGTTCCTTACAGTACTTCTAATTGCACCTTTTTTCTGTGGCTCTCAGCTTGTAACAAACCTCCCATCAGTGAGAAAGAAACTTCCCTTGGTCCACAGTTTGAGAGTGGAGTCATCATCAAGATCACTCACAGTCAGCCGTTGCCTGGCAGAAAGTTCATCAAGGTACTGTTTCTGGATCCATAGAAGGAATTTGAATTGTCAACTTCTACAGTATGTTTTCTCTCCTTTTTTGGATTTGTCAATGATAATATTATATGATTTTGATGGTTGGGTGTATTAACTTGAATTGTCTGAATTGTGTAGGATGTTCTCTCGGAGGTATCTCCTGCGGTATATGTGGACATCTTAGAGGGGGACGCTGAGGGTCATGTCCGCTTTAAGACACCTGAAGATGCCAAGGCTGTCATCTTGGCCCACTCCAAAATCCAGAAGAAGCACAATTGGAAGCTGGAGATTCTTTCTGGTAGATACTACTACTATTCTAGGGCGGGGCAATATCATATCGATATATCTCGCATATGCAATAATCACCAGGGCTTCAGATGACGGGCAAAACATTTGGCCGGATGCCAGCTTTTTCAGTACTATATGGATATTTATTTACGGCCATGGTTTGGTAAACAGTTAAATAATACAGCTAAAATATTAATGAGGCATTTTATGACTAAGTTAGTAATCAGTATAAATTTGGCACATTCTTATTTAATGAACATGTCACATCACTGACGTTATTTTTTTTTACCTTGTTTATCCACAATATCTCCTCTTTCAAAAGATGTTGTGGCTGCTGAGCTGTTCCTTTCTTCATTACCATTTCAGTGCTTAATCCTATTTTATTCTGAAGAAAATTCAAAAAAAATTTTCCCCGTCTTCCCCTCTCAAATCTTAGTGCGAGGAATTATATAGCCAAACTATATAATGATTTGTAAGCTTAGATAATGGTAGTAATGTGGTTTTTTTAAAAATGCATATTACATTGTCTTCTAAGGTGACCATGAACAAAGGTATTGGCAGAAGATTTTGGTCGACCGACAAGCCAAACTTAATCGTCCCAGGGATAAAAAACGGGGCACAGAAAAGGTAGATCTGGTCTTGATTGTGCTGAAGGTGGACTTAATGTTTTTTTTTAAGAAAGTTGTTGCAGTTTATTCATCATCATGTCATTTATTGATATAGTTGGACATTCCTAGACCTTTGGTAACTTAGGTGTTTGAATGCTTTAAATAACTTTTCAGTGTGTCTCTGGAACTTTCCAACAGATGTCTGTCTAAATGGTTTCCATCGTACCAAATGTTAATTGGAGCTGTTCGTGCTGATTAATTTTTTCCTCGTTTCCCACAGCTGATTGCCAAGGCAGAGAAAATAATCATTGCCAGGGCCAGAGAAGCCAGCAAGCACATCCGTTTCTCAGATGACTGAAGAAGAAAATTCGTTTTAAGGAACTGGAGTTCTATGCAGCATTCTCAGTCTTAACTGTGTTTTTGACATTTCTCCAAAAAACAACTTTACCAAGCATGTGTCAGGATTGTCAGAGTTTGGCATTACATTTACTGAGCAGAAACCTATTTTCCCCCTTCCCATTGAAGTGGAACATCCATTTTTGTCTGCAGCTAGCTAGACTTAAACAAACATTGAGTAGAAGTCCACCTTTGTCTCATCTGAAAATAATTTGATTTCTACTTGTGGTTTAGAAATTACCCACATATAAAACACATGGTTCATGAGGTTGTACTTGTTCTACAGCCTTTGAATCTCCAAACTAAATATTTTTTACAAACCTTTTAAGAATTATATTCAGGATAGTTATTTGAACACTTTCATTTGAACGAGGTTGTGGTGAAAAACCGTCTGCTGATTGAATGTTGCTGTAGTGAAATGGTAGATCTTTTAGGAATCTGTGAATTTGTATATAATGTAAATATGTACAATGCATTTTGCACCATTTTCTGTTTTAATTGCCTTTTAAATTGCTCTTTCATGTTAAATCAATAAACATCCTCACTGGGTGAGCTTACTTTGTTTGTTTCAATATTCCCTTTAGTTTGCAAGAGGTGTAGGAAAATTACACTAATGCCCCCAATGGAGGGTGCTGCAAAATTAAGCAAAATCCTTTTAAAATTATTTCCTTGGGGGGATATATTTTTTTATTTTTATTTTTTTAAAAAAACCTTTTTACTAAAGAAAATTAGTATATTTGAAGATTCATTGTTTCCATTACAGTAATTGGTACATCTAATATTAAAGAAAATAAGGATATAGTGCATATTAATTTGTATATGGTTTTAGTGAGTTAAATTGAATTGAAATTCATTATATTGAAGTACTCGGGGTCAGATTGTCAACGCCACCTTTACTGGGTTTTTTTTTGAGTGTCCCATGTGTGAAAGTTCACTTAGGAAACTGGAAAGAGCGGTTTAATTTCCATTCTTATAGACTCCCAATGTTTCAATAAAAAGACTACTGAGGTAACAAAACATAATGTAATGACTTAAACACATTGATCAGCTGTTCAAAAATGTAAATCAAAAAGGAGGCAATATTTGTAACTGAATAGTCATGAATTTATATTGCAGGACCGTTCAAAAGTTTGGGGTCACTTAGAAATTTCCTTGTTTTCCAGGAAAACACATGAAATGAGTTGGAATTGGAAATATAGCTAAAATAGGAAACAGTCATTGACAGTTTCATTGACTGAGTCAGAAATCATTTTTGAAATTCAAATAACTGTTCTCCAAACTTTGCTTTCATCTACATTTGCAGAAATTACTGCCTTATAGACCTTGGGCATTCTAGATGTTAGTTTGTTGAGGTAATCTGATGAGATTTCACCCTGTGCTTCTTGACGCATCTCCCACATGTCGGATTGGCTTGATGGGCACTTCTTACATATTATTCAGTTAAGCTGCTCCCATAACAGCTAAATAGAGTTGAGATCTGGTGACTGTGCTGGACACGCCATTATACACAGTTGTAATGTATGATCATAAGTATATTGCAACGAATATATTGCTTAAGTCATGGTATTTAGTAATGAAATGTAATTGGAAACCAGCTATGTTGCAAAAAGATGGGAAGAGACGCTAGGTCTCCACCTGGGATAGTTTGAAGCATTGAAATATTGAAATATAAAGGATACATGTAATTGCCAGCAGCTGTTTAATCAAAACCTGAATGTTAGGAAAGGATGTGGCCCAGGCGAAGGCCAAGAAACAGGAAAGGGAATTTGATCAGGACAAGAATGGCAATGAAGGGGACGGCAAATAAGCCCCCAGCCATTAGAAGGAAATGTCTTAATAATATCTTAACAAAGGTATAAAAAGACTGTGAGAAAACACGTCGGGGGAGAACTGCTAAGAATTCTCCCCGAGCTCGTGCTGTGAGATACCACAATAAAACTGAAGTTTACCTGAATCGATCAACTGGCCACTTGTCCTTCCTCAATATCCAAAATTTCCACGACAGATCCCAGCTCCTTCCCTAAATAGTTCTTAGTTCTTGCATAGTTTGTAGCTGTGTTTGGGTCATTGTCCTAATGTAGGACGAAATTGGCTCCAATTAAGTGCCATCCACAGGGTGTGGCATGACATTACGGAGTGATAGATTTCCTTTTTCAAGATCCCTTTTATCCGGTATAAATCTGCCACTTTACCATCACCAAAGCAGCCCCAGACCATCACATGCTCCAGACCTCCACTGTGCTTGGCAGATGTTGTGAAGCACTCCTCCAGTGTCTTTTCATTTGATCTGTGTCTCACAAAATTTCCTCTTTGTGATCTGAATACCTCAAACTTCCAATCTTCCTCTGTCCAGTGTCTGTATTCATTTGCCCATCTCATATGGCTTTTTCTTTACAATCCTGCCTAGAAGGGCAGAATCTTGGAGTTGCCCCTTCAGTGTTGACGCTAAGACTGGTCTTTTACGGGAACTACTTAATGAATCTGCCAGTTGAAGACCTATGAGGAGCCTGTTTCTCAAACTACACACACTAATGTATTAATCCTCAGGCTTGGTTGTGCACCAGGGTTTCTCTCTCCTCTTTCTGTTGTGGTTAGAGCCAGTTTGCACTGCTCTATGAAGGGAGTAGTACACAACACTGTACAAGATCTTCAGTTTCCTGTCAATTTTTCTCATGGAATAGCCTTCATTTCTCAGAACATGAATATAAATTCATAAAATGATGAGTTTCAGAAGAAACTGCTTTGTTCCTGATCATTTTAAGCTTGTAATCGAACCCACAATTGCTGATGCTCCAGATACTCAACTAGTCCAAAGAAGGTCAGTTTTATTGCTTCTTTAATCAGCACAATTTCCATCTGCGCTAACATAATTGCAAAGAGCCTTTCTAATGATCAACTGACCTTTTAAAATGATAAACTGTCAGGGTCAGCCCCTGTTGTATCACTCTGTGTCCCTTCCCCGTTTGACCAGCAAGTGTTGCTGGTCATCCTGTCCTTCTTGTGAGTCCTTGTTTTACCCCTGTTCTATGTTGGCCTCATGGCTCAACATGTTGAGCAGCCAGTTGTCTATGTACCCTTCTGTTCTGTGTTTGAATCCCACAGCCTCTGTTTTTGTATTTTGCTCCCTAATGTTTCAGTTGAGTTTCTCTAGTTTTGGTGTCTGATTTTGTAGTTGGTTTTCGTTTTGTTCCTTGTGTCTCTGCTTATGTCTTTACCTATTTGTAATTCCCTAGTGTTGTTTTCTGTTTCCCGGTTTCCTTGTTTAGTTCTTAGTTTCCCTGTCTGGCTCCTTTTTGAGTTCATTAGTTTCACCTGTGCCTGGTTTTCCTGCCCTGTTAATTAGTCTCACCTGTCCTGTTAGTCTTATTACCCAGTGTTGGTTTCTGTATTTAAGTCCCTGCTTCTATTCTGTTCCCTAGTGGTTTGTTGTTTGTTTGTTGCTGGAAGTAGGTTTTTGTTTTGAGGTTTGTGATTGAGAATCGCTGTGCATTCAATGTTTTGTTATTTAGTTTCTGTTAATCCCCTTTATTTTTTGACCCCTTGTGGTCTTTTGATTTAGTTGTGTTAATTAGTGTTTTCTGTTTTGTTTAATAAACCCCCTTTTTGTGTTCCTGGAACTGCCAGTGGGTCGTCCACCCTTATTGTGCACCATGCCTCGTTCCTGCACCTGTGCCGCCCAGATCTGTGACATAATCTTGCATTAGCAAGCACAACATTCCACTGGAACACAGGATTAACTGTTGCTGATAATGGGCCTCTGATTAAAAAGCAGCTGTTTCCAGCTATGTCACTAATTTACAACATTAACAATGTCTACACAGTATTTCTCATCAATCTGATGTTATTTTAATTGACAAAAGCAAGGAAATTTCTAATTGACCCCATACTTTTGAACGATACAATACTGTATATGAATTATTCAAATCCGTTTTGGACTGTAACATTTGTTTAAAGGCATGATACTTTCATTATATTACGTTTGACCATTACGTGGGGCACTGGAGGACCTTCTGGAACACGTGGGACCTGTTCAAGCCGGATGGGTTACGTCTGAACCGGAGGGGAACCAGTGTATTGAGGAGGTGTATGTGTAGAGTAGTTGAGAAATGTTTAAACTAGGGCCTCGGGGGCAGGGAGGTTAGTTAAGTATGTAGGTGGGGGCAAATGGAAAGCCCCAAATAATCATATTATCAGTGGGCATCGTAATAGGCCTACCCTTTGTTGTCTGTATTTAAACGCCAGGAGTATTAGGAATAAAACTCATGATTTAGAGGCTCATCTCATCGGACTCTTATGATATTATAGGAATAACTGAAACGTGGTTGAGAGAAAAGGATGGACAAGAATATAATAT
>JAODKF010000018.1:9037728-9058306 GCA_026779585.1 Mormyrus proboscirostris
TTAAGATGCATAATATCTGGTTATTGAGCGTTGATGACGTCATATGTAAATAATATGCGGCCCATGAGACTTGAACTCGGACATAGTGCGGCCCACTGCAAAAAAAGGTTGAGAACCACTGCCTTAGACCTTGCAATCATTTTAGGAGATGGTATTCTCAGCTATTCATGACCCCATTCATGACTTTTGGAAAGATGGAAGAATGTTATTCGACCAGTCTCCTTCCCATGTCCTAGTCAAGCGCAGGGAATGTGTACGAAGCAGGCCAGCTCAATGTTCTTCGTCTGCTGGAGCTGCTATGGGAGGCCCTGGTGCTTTTGGAGCAGGAACGTGCACAGCTGGGAGATTCTGCCCCAGAGTTCAACCTACAGCACTTGGAGGAGCAGGCCTCGCTCCTAGGCCGAGCCTTGGATGCCCTGCGCCTCACAGGGTAAGCAGGAGACTGTAGACATGGGCGGTGTTTATCAAGGTTAACCTTGATGGCTGTGTGTGTGTGCATGCCAATAATGAATAAACTAGTAACCAAATTATTTTGCTGCTCCTCTCAGTATTGCGTTTTCAAAATGGGTGTGTTTCCCATCCCTCTCCACCCCCAGGCGGAAAGTAACTAAGGAGGAGATCCCAGAAGCAAAAGGATTCATTCAGAAGATGCAGGATTCGTGGGATAGAAAATGGGCTGAGAGCCTTGGTCGGACACCCCTGGAGACGTTTGTCACTGAGGACTGTGTGAGTGGTGTTCATTGCAAAGCTTGGAAACCCTGGATTTGAGGGGAGTGAAGTTTCTGATGGTGGTTTGTTTGCAGGCTCTAAAGTTCCTATCGCCAATGTCCCCTCTGTCCTTTGAGCCAGTGACTGAAGCCGGCTTGATGTCCTGCATCTTCTCACAGTACCCAGCAATGCTGCCTGGTCAGTGTAGCCCTTTTGTTTGCCATGGATTCTTCTGTGATGTTTTCTATAAATTCAATAAAATCTGTTCAAAATCTTATTTCTGTTACATAGATGAATTGCCTGCGCAACAGCCAGCCAGTCATGGTCCAACTTCTGCGGGGAATGTAGGCAAGAAGGATCGCACTCCTGAAAGGTAGCTATGGGTTATTATGGATCTGATGGACAAATACCTGTACTGTTGTGGGAGGGTGATACTCGGGCATTGGTCTGTCTTGTCCTGTCCGTCACAAATCCTCCCTATAGCATCTTTGCCTTTCTTTGACTGCAGTTAGTGGAGAGAAATCACTGCAGACAGATACGGGGCACACAATATTTATTTGCTGATTTATAATAAGCTAAATTCCATACATTTGTAATTTCAGCACAGCGCCAGCGAATGAGTCAGTGGCTTTTTCAGAATCTTCGAGACCTTCAACCCCCTGCGAGCCACCTTCTAGGCGTTCCATGCCTTGCTGTAATTCTTTGCCAACTTCTACACAGGTAGACATTTTTGGGGAGATGGATAATACTGTCAGAGATGCACTGGTCCTATATTCAGATTGATATTGGCGTTGATTGGTTATATGTGACCGAGCCATCTGATTTTCTTTAGTTTTTGGCAGTCTCTAAAAAGAGCTATTTCATTTTAAATCTGTTTGCAATCAATCGCACAATGGTTTCTTCCCATTTTTAGTTTTTTAGTTTTTCTTTTTTTTGGTGATATTCAAGCTGAACGGTAACACTGCCACTCATTTTTGTTACATAGTTGGTGTGAGTGCAGCAACATCCCTTTGCTGTGATGTCATGCGCATACCCTTCACAGTAGGGGGAGAGTAAGAACATCAGATAAGAGGATGATAAAGTATTTTACGCTTTTAATGTCAGTGATTTGGAATCCTTTTAAAAACAGTTTTGAGAGGTGGGTGTAGCGATTAGTGGAAAATCCTACTAAATGCCCACACAATTGTGAGGCAACGTGAGTAATGTGAAAAACACTGGATGACTTGGAAGTAACTACCTTGGTCAGTTTTGTGCACTCACTACAGCTTGATACATGAGGGGCTGCTGGTTCAACGAAGTGTGACGCTGTTGTCAGTAGGAGCAATTTTAAGCATTCACCACTTATGTGTACTTCAAACTGATATTCAAAAATTAACTGTAAATACCCCAAAAACACTTGCAAGATGTTCAAACAAGGTGGAGCAGGATCTTATGTATGTTTCTAGTAGCCTAATTCAAGATCTAAGTATGCATTTTTCATCTGTATTTATTAGTTTAAAAGTGTGAATTATTACATTAGCTTTTTACTTTGTTTTTATCAGTATCAGCAGTGGATCAGAACTGAATGTGTACTGGCCCATCCCTACTGTCTTTGTTAAATCTGCAGTGTATTGAAGACAAAGCTTTGATTTGCTTTCCAGTCTCAGTGTCTGAGTACTTGTCGCTCCATCTTTTTGCAGCCTATTATGCCAAAGCATGCCAGTCTGAGGAACACAAGGCCCCGGGTTACTGGTGCCAAGAAAAAGGCCATGATTCTGGATCAGGAGTGTGACAACCTTGCTGACCAGGTGTGCAGCTACTGCTGGGATTTCCTGTGTCTCCCCTGTAGCTTCAACCTGCTTCATGTTCAAATGTTTTTAGCTTTTCCTTTTTGTAGGGTTGATTTACACAGGGATTTGGCATATGAAGTATTATTTGTTTTAGCGTAATCAATCAAATGAAACGCTGCTGTTATTGAGTTCTGACTGCCTGTGCAATACTTAAAGCGTATTCTGAATTTGGTATTACAAGTGTAGACTCCTCTGTGGTCTTCAGCTTGTTTTGGTTTTTAACCTTGTGCTAGTCATGTTGCCGTGGTCATTGGTCTGTCTCCACTGCTTTATTCATGGCCAAGGTGAACAGTTACACCTTTACTGAAAGGCCATATAATGATGCAATATGGAGTCTTGAGTTGGTATTTTGTTAGATGTTGTCTAACCCTAGTACTGCTTGGACCTAAGCAAACATGCATCCCAAACACATTTGCTTGTGATAGGCTTTTTTTTTTTTTTTTTCTTGCTTCTGTCCAAAGTGACGTACATCTTCTACATATGTAACATAAAATGAATCGTTTGGGCTTTAGCACTTAGGTGGCTGGTGTGAGGTTGGGGGAAATGTGCTTGGCTGCTTTGGGAGTGGTGATACCTGGGTTGGCCTAAGACTTGGTCTGCCTGTCACTGACCCTCCCTATAGCATTCCTGCTCTCTGATGACCGGGGCGGACTGAGGGAAACCGCAACGGACAGATACGGGGCAAACAAACCCATGTAGCCCAAGTGTGCATTTCAGTTTTGCTTCCTTGTTCCTTTTATTGAAGAGGACTTCTAAAGCCGTTCAGATTTATTGCCTTGGTTGCAGAGTCTTTACTGGGACTAGGTTGAAGGGATTCTGACTTGGTGGTGGTTACCATGTTCGCAACCTTTACTTGCATTTATAGTTTGCAGCAGCTGTCACTGGTAGCCCTGTGGATAACGGCATCAGGGGCCTGGATCTGGAGGACCTGCTCAGCACCCTGTCGGACCCCTTCTCCACACGGAAGCAGCTGCCTCGCACCCCAGAGAGCCTCAGTAAGTCTTCCAGTTCTCTCTTCCAGCACTTTCCAAACACGTAACACATGCTGGCTTGTTGTGTAGGGTGGAAATAAAGCATGAATGGAGTTAAATCTGTCGTTCGGTGAGCTTTCTGTGACTTTGATTTGCTAGGCTAGTTTCAGTCATGAGTGAAACTGAGTTTAATGGGGGGTAGCTGGCTTGTGGATGTTTTCTCAGTCTCTGAAGTGAAGAGCTCCTGGAAAAGGGCATTGGAGGAGGGCGAAGCGGAGAAGGCCCGTCTCTCTGGGAGGTTTGCGGACTGCACCGGAAGGAAATCCCCTGCCAGACATGAAACTTCGCAGGCTGCTTGTCCCAGCCTAACTGAATCCCTTCTAGGTGCAGCGGTGGTACAGACACCGGAAACTCCCGTTCATCAGGCCACAGAGTCCTTGAATTCCACCTTGCCCTGGGACACTGACAGTGTGGTGGCTGCCTACTCCCAGGCTGACGGCAGCGACGTCATCCAGTTTGGGATTGCAAGCGAGACCATGCCTGACCTGCTGGGTGATGAGAGCCTCGGCTCTAGCAACGGATCCCTGGAGGACGACGAAGAACCTTCTTTCCCTCAGCTGCTTCCAAGCCTCGTCGATTTTGAAGGGGAGCTGCGGCCTGCTTGCGACAGGCTCAGCAAGATCCGAGAAGCCTACAGCAACATGTCTTACCAGGACGATGGGCAGACTCTAGAGCTACAAAGTCCCCAGCAGGAGAGGGCAGTCAGTCCAGAGGAGGCAGACTGGAAAGCTGGAGACAAGGTCTTCTCCCTAGATTTGGATGCACTGGAGAGTCCGTCTCCCGGCAAAGGTCGGTGTAGCCTTCCCAAGCTGGTCACATTCTCTCCTTTGGATGATTTTTAGCTCCTTGCTAAGTTTGGGAATTTACTCGCCACATCCACTTATGCATTGACACTTAAATTTTTTAAGGAATATTGGATATTTTCAAAGATTAACCAGTGGGAAAGCAGAAGCTTCAAGCATTCTGTTGTACACCCTACAAAGTAGCGTTAATAATTAACAACACCTTTTTCGATGCTTTTGAAAATGAGTTGTGTAGTTTTTAAGCAATCGAAAACCCAGTCGGTATTTGAACCATTTGCCTGCACACTTACTGATTCTCTGCTAAAGAACATGAAATGAAATGCTGTAAATTATAAAGAGAAATAAAGTTTACTTGTTCAATGATGGAAGTTTGCCTGGTGTTTTTTCATTTTGACTGATGCAATTTGCAAGATTCTGTGCTAATTGTTAATGTCCATATTTTTAAAAGGATAATGTGTGGCCTTTTTTTCACCATCTTGGGCTTCTTTATTGTCAATCCTCATGTAATGAAATCACAAATGGTGACATTGCTCATTATATTGAATGCCATTAGAAAACCATCTAGTCTAGGTAATTTGACACCTGCCTTTAAAAATTAGCTGCAGATTATTTAGCAGTACCATTGGCTTTTTCCCCTTATTTAAATTTTTCCATTCCTACAAATGCAGTTTTTACAATAAGAAAAGCTGCATATGCTGTGGCTGAGCTGACAGGAGGGAGTGATTAACAGTATAGACCAATTTCAAAACCTTTTCTGTTACATTTTCAAATAGCAGTTGGGTTTCGCAAACGATTAGTGCTGTTACTGTTGCCCTGAACATTGTAAATTACTTAAGTTACAAATCGTAAGAAATGCTGTTTGGCTGTCATCGATTTTTATGTAAAGCCATTGGGACAGGTCTAACGCAGTCCTAGGTGACTACCTAGAGCCGGCTCTGGTGGTGGGCTGGCATCCTGATGGATTTATGCACAGCCTTTAACACTGGCGTTTGTGTTTGACTTGTTTCTGTGTCTCAGAATTTTAGGTTCCCTCTTTTGATTGTGCATCTGCAGTGCTACCAGTTTGTAGGGGTGTCCCTCAGACTTTGATGTCGAGTCACTTAAGTATATACATAAATTACTTGAGATAGCACTTGTTGGGGGTGCCTGAGCATGATTGAAAGTTCCCCTTTCGATAACTATCAATTTGTGCTTATCATGGACGACATTTCCAGCACTTGCCCGTCAGTTTGTGCACCTCACTGTATAGGAGAAAATATTCATTTACTTTCCATTTCGATGCTGAAGATTATATAGTCTCATTGTGTAATCCCAAAATCCATTAACAGTAAATTCAGGTTGGGTTACAGCTGGATCGGGGTATTGTTACTACACACTTTAGGATGTGTTAATTGTTGACCAGCTATTCTTTACGCTTTACATAATTTTTGTTCAAAGGAAACTGAAGCTGTGTTTTTATTTTAGGAGCAGCGTTCTGTTATGTTGTACATGAATGCTACAGCTTATCGATGTTCTTTGCAACTTGGATAATGTTTATCATCTAGTCTTGTTTTATTAGGAATTGTAGACCTTTGTTGCATTGTTGTATTTTCCGTGCATATTGCTCTGGTTGGCCTGATTTTTCTATACGGTGGGTGTTAGAAACATACCACAATCTATAAATCCATTGTGAGTAGACATCCCTGTTATCTATCAGCCTTATGTTCCAAATAGAGGGCTTATGTTCTTTAAATAACAGGCGTAGCTGGGTGATAAGCCATATTGTAAATTCTGTGGAAATGGAGTGTGTTTGAGGGTTTTATGTATACTTTTTTTTTTTTTTATAATCATTTTTGCCTTGGTCTTTTTTCTTAGGATACTTTTGTTAGATTTGAATTGGATTTGTGTGAACCCTCCCAGTTTTTATTTGTCACTTGCTGTATTATATAATGTATGGTAAAATGCTTGTTCTGGCAGATTCACCAACTGCAGTATAAAATATGGACTAGAAATTTATATATAGTAGATTTCTTGTGCTTTATAAAATATAATAAATATAAAATGCCAAAACAAAACAGTATGTCATGTCAAACTACCACTCTTGTATTTTACTGGTATGACATTAAAAATCTTTCATTTAACTAAACCTAGTTAAATGATGGTTTATTAAATAATAAAGCTTTTTGTATTTGTACTTCAAAGCTGGTTTGGATCATGTTTAGCTTTAGGAAAATTTGACGTTTGACATCCCCCTTGTAACCTATGTTATTAATGATGGTTTTACATTAAATGCGATTGATGTCTGCTGAAGTATATATCTTCTGCAGTTTGGAAATGCTCATGTATTAAAATGACTGTAAAGGAGATTGTGAATTGTGTCCATTTAATTATACATAACATTTATGTGGATCATCCCGGAAAAAAAGTGTGGTCAGTTTATTTGTTTAGTACATTTTCAAAGTCAAACACGTTGATGACCAAAGTGCTACATAATGAAAGATTGATTAATAGGAAATGGGAAAGCACTGGATGGTACTGATCCTTCCCTTCCTCTGGGGAAACGGAGTGGAAGTAGTGATCCATCTGTTGCGCAACGGGACTTCGCGTTTCGGTCTGTTTCTGAAGCCAGAGGGCACCAAAACCCGACGGCGAGCGCTCGGCAGTGTCGGCGCCCGTCACTGAGCTTCTGGGCGGCTCAGCCCCGCCTCCGGCAGCGATCTCAGAAATCCGGAGAGCCATCAAAAGCGAGGAAAAGGCGAACATGGCGCCCGCTTTCACTAGGGTGAGCGCAACGTTGTAGCCGACAAGTCGGAAACTAAGTTTCCAAGCACGCCTAGAGTGCATTCGCCTTGTGCTCCCAGTGGAGTGTCCGGTTACCGTAAGGGTGGGATATCGCTCAAGGGTTGGTAAAAGCAACAAGTCGCCTGGATGTCAGCGATCTTTCTGAAGTGAAAACTGCTGGTAAGTTACACGCGTTTAAAGGTCTCGGGGCTAGATCACCACTGTCACTTTAACTAGATGGCACAATGCTTGAACAGGTAGTGATCTGTCACGCTAGCAAATTAAAAATGCTTTCGGGGGAACTTCTTTGTAATACGTCGTCCTCCAACATCTGCCGTCTGAGTTCTTGGTGGTCAGTTTGAGATGCAGCGCCGGCGTGTTTTTCTTTGAGCATCTCCGAAACCAGCGTTGCAATCAGTTCTTCCTAATCTGAATGATCAGCGTTATTTCAGTCTTGTCAGGATTATTCAGATAAAGTTATAGATTTGAGTGACCGAGGTCTGATTTGCGGATGCGTTTCTTGACGTGATGATTAGAAAGCTGGACAAGTTGTTGTTGAACGAATCAAAGTATGCATGTATTTTGGGTGTGTTACCTATTATATTAACGCCGGAGTTACCGGCGGTGGTGAAACAGACCAAAAATGAACAAGATCGCTAAAATGTTGATATTGAAAATATCATCATGTGAGTGCCTGCAGCTAGGTTATGGCAGGAATCTTTAAGTACGCTACATTGGCACGTTGATATTGAATTGCCTTATGGAAGGTAGCGTTTACTGAGGCTAATACGTATAAATGTCATTTTTCATGGTCCCTCAATACACACATTGCTTGTGTACCGGTCGCAGTTTTGCAATCAGGTGCCATAGTTGGCAGTGACGGCCAATTACCCTTATATAGTGCTCTTTTGTAAGACTACAAAGTTAAGATTAATTTGGGGGTCTCACTGTCAATTATGACGCGGTCGCCAGCAGCTTTCGACGTTTCATATGCAAACGAGCTTTATTGCCCTTACAGCGCGCCATAATTACCCCAGCGCGGCAAGTGCTGAGTCTCTGTGCTATTGCCTCCCTTTACTGAACGCTTTGTAGTTTTCAGTTTCTACGGAGTGAATTCGCTTTCTTGCGAAATTTTGTCCCCGACATGAGTAATGAATTTAAACTTTCATGAAAGCCGCCTGCGGCTGATTTATCACTTGAGCTCAAGGCTGCATGATACATGACTCCGTTGGCTCGTCCTATTCCATTCCGGGGGGGTTCTTCACCTGATGGTGATAATCATCAGTATTTTGATGATGAACAGTAATAATGCTACCTGTTTGCCTTAAAGCGCTTTCCCTTTGCCATCAGGTGACATAAAGTGCAAGTATTTATCTTTCAACCACTTATCCTGGTAATGGTTCAGGAGCCTATCCAGGAAGCACAGGCTGCAAAGGTGGGTATGCCTTGCATGGGATACCAGTCTGTCACAGAACATGTGTATATATAGTGAGCAGGGTCGAGACGCCAGATAGACGAGTAGCTACAGGAGGAAATAAATTTACACAGATCAGTCCTGCATGACCTGGGGAGATTACATAAATTCCACACACACAGAAATTGGGATTATGACCTCACACTCTGGTAGTGTGAGGTAACGGTGCTGCACTTTGATTCATGGTTCCTAGACCTATTTGTATAAATGTACCTTTAAAATACACATTTTCTGGGAGACACAATTAAATCTTTCAGTATGTTCATTTATTTTTACATGCAATCACAATTTGCATGCTATTGTTGCAGTGATGGTCACATGGCTGGCTACTAGTTGCCTCGTGTGGTTACCCCGGAAACCCATTTGTTAGATTTTATTAGGTACGTGTTGTGGTTTTTAAAACCGCTCGCCTTTTTCCAGGAAGTGCAGGTACTCCACTTTAAGAGCCCTGATGCAATTGTGTTAAAATTAGCTCCCTGATGTGTAAGTGTGATATCTTTTCACACAATGCAGAGGATCGCGATTTATGTCTGTAGCAGATAGTGAAATTTAACTTGAATGTGTAAGCTCATTCTTTTGGGTATAGGACTGTATACCTTACCTCTGAGTCCAGTGTAACCTTCACTGATTGTCTTAATAGCATTAATGTATTGTTATACAACTTGCTGCACTTATATTTCAAGTTTACTTTTGCTAGCCGTTACAGTAGAAAGTAACTGAGCTTTGTACACTGCTTTTGCTCTCTGTAAACCCAGTCTGATTCAGCCTCTACCTCAAAAAATAAAGCTTAAGATGTACTCATGAACCACATGCAGCCAGAGGAAATCCTGTGACACATTTGACAGGATCAGTCAGAAAGCTTCTCATGTGCACCTGCTTGTCAGTGAGACAGATCAGCGATGCGTGTTTTTTTGTGACTTGTTACAGAGCACTGGATGTCACCTGGTACTCCGTGGTATATAAAGTGATGCTGAAGTCACAGGATCTCACATCTGCGCTTTTCTGGGTGAATATTTCGAATCCGCCCAATATATTTGAACCACAATGAGTGTCCCTCAATCTAGCAACCATCTTTTCTGGTCAACAGGCAGTTAAGACCACCTTCCCATTATGGTGATATCTTTATAATACCTCCCACGTTGTTGTTATCGCTGAATATATAAATACTGAACAGGTTTTATTCTCGGAAACGAGGGCTTATAGCTTGGCTGTTTATTCAGCTGAATGTTTCACAGATGATATTTCATTATAGAGCCTTCCTTGGGTTCTTGAACCCCAATGTGTTTGGTCACAAGTGGAGCTCCAGCGTGACACCGGCTGCAGCCTGCCGCTCTGGCGGAGGTGCTTTCCTGTAACATTGTGGCAGATGATAATGTAGGGGTAGCAGATGGATGCTTTTCGGGGCTTTCGGCCTATCTCTGGTGTCTGCCTCCTTTGGCATCTCCTAGACCACATCTGCTGTTCACAGTGGGCTAGTGTCTGACGTTCTGTGCAAGTGGAGCCCAGCTCTTCGGTCCTAGTGTCTCTGTGGCACTACGGAGGGGTTAACTATCCAGAAAGCTCGCGTGAAGCTTTTCAGAAGTTAAATTCAGTCCTGGGACCTGAATTCCTCCAGACTGATTATTCACACTGACAGGTGCAGTCATTCTATTCAAGTTGTTTTGCTCTTTCAAACCACTAATTGGAATGTGAAACCAATTATATTTGATTTTATTTGCACCCTGCAGATTCTGACCTTTGATACTGATCAGTTTCAGTTTAAAAACTGAATTTACATACTGAGCCAAAACCTAATTTCTGGATGTTCACTTTATTGAAAATGTGATATGAAAATGAATATGAATGTTGAAATATAGGTTCCTGGAATGATGGTGTAGCTTAGCGGTTAATAGTGATGCCTCACATGTTGATGGTTATGGGTTTGAATCCCATTTGTGCTGTATGAGTTTATGAAGTTTTTTTTCTGTCTTTTTTTCCATCTTTTTATCGATTGAGTGGTGACCATCTGTTTTGTTTTGTGTTTAGCCAAAGCTCACAAAAGCAGGTTCTGAGGGAGCAAACAAATCCGCACTCTGTAGAGCAGTTTTAATCACAATCTGAAGGTCAAAAAGTGTTAGAGGTTTTCCCAGTCACTTTAGTGAAATGTAGTCTTTGGGGTGAAAGATGAGATCAAGAGGATTTCTAATGGTGATGAAGTAAATAGGGCTGACAAGAACAGTTTTGATATAAAGAAAACCTATGATATCGAGGTATTGTCAATGCCCTGCTTTATGATCATATATAAAATGATCTTTTCACAATATACTCGGGGGAGGGGGGGCTGTTAAACATTCCCTAGAAGTTTATCATTTACCTCAGTTCCTCTTTGAAACATGCTGTTCCTGAAAACAGTCGGTTCCTTTGGTGGGATTAGTGCCTGAAGGCCCCCCCACAGTCAACATAGACAAATGTCCCCCACAGTGTGATGAAAAAGCTGTTATTTTAATGTTGTGGGGACCAGTTTTCAGGTCCCCACAAAGATCTGTGAATGCAATCAAAAAACTAAAAGTCTTGTATTTTGTTTGGTTGCTTATGGTTAAGGTTAGGGGTGGGTAGGAGTTAAGGTCGTCATGTTGGGATTAGAGTTTTGTCCATAGAAATGAATGGAGAGTCCCCACTCAGGTGTAATTACAAGTGTGTGTGTGTGTGTGTGTATGTGTGATTGCACTTCCTGTGTGCCCATTCCCACCCATTCCGGAAGCCTTTGCTTCTTTGCAGGCTTGCAGCAAGCTCTCACATGCTGATGCACCATGTGCGTCACACACAGCCTTACCGGTTCCTGCCCCGCTTGCGGTGGGGCTTGCCCCAGTTGCCTTGGAGAAGCCTCTGGGGCAGAGGGCAAATAGCATGACTCAATACTTGGGAGAGGTTGAGGCCATTACCATAAGCTGAATGGATACAACTCCCTCTGCCGTGGAGGTGTCTGCCAACTTGGTGCTCTTTATAATTTTTTTTTTAATGGTATTCTCAAACCTACAGAGATCCACTTTAGAGCTGCAATGTCATCTTTGCTCAAAAAATGGCAGGAACACTGCTTTAGTGTGCCAGCAGTGTACCATGCGTGAGCATTGATTCTTCTGTCCTCATCTAAGGCTGCAGCACGAAGCTTCTTTTGTTCTGAGTTTTATGAGCTGGAACATGAACTTGTGTTCCACTAGTTGGCTTTGGCGACTTCCCGGTGCAGAGAGCTTCTTGACCTTGGCCTTGTGAAGGCCGGTGCGGCCAGCTTTGTCAGACTTCAAGTTACGAGTGGTTTTGCAGCAAAGAAATGTGACCTTTTGCATTCCAGAGATGAGGATGTGGGCTGTCCAGTGCCATGCGAATGCAGTTGTAGATGGAAAAACCTTTTGTAACACGAAAAACAATTACGGATGCCCCTGAGCAACAATAGTCAGACGTGAATTCCAGACCTGAAAGAAGGTGGGGAAATCAGGCTTGGCTCAAATGCTTGGCCTCAGGAGCAACAGACAAAAACAGAAAATAGAGTTGCTGTGGGGTGATTTTGTGGGTGGTGGGGGTGGAGGGGGGGGCTTTACCAGGTTTGTTCATTTAGTACAGCTGTTGTGCTAACTAAAATTACAGCTCTGACAAAAAGTAGGTGCTGAAAATAAGTATCCACTCGTATCTGCATTATAGCCTGTCAATATTTACAAAAGAACATCACAAAATTTTACCTGCAGCAGATGGTCACCCACTCTTTACATATTATACACAATTTGAAAATGTTGTTTTAGACCAGAAATGTTCCTTCTATAACTGACAATAGTGAACCCTTAGAAGTAATAAGCCTAATAGTACTCCTTTATTGTATGGACACTGTATCACATTTTATTGTTACCAAGTCTTTTGATTGATGAGACTTTTTTTAACGAGTATTTTTTTTGGCAATCGAACGCCGAGCCAGGGTGTGTGTATTGGCTGAGTGTGGGGTTGGGCCGGGACCATCTTGTGCTGCAGTAAATCAAAACAGTCCCAACACTCTGTCTACACCCTTGCACAATATCAAAGTCCAGTGTTCATCAAAATGCCGGTTTGCCTTGGGTCGGTGACTCAGAGTCACTGACTGTAAGGTACCTTTGTGTTACATTCGGTTGAGACATACCTTCATTTTACAGTCATCTTCTCGGAATTTTTTGCAGTCACGCTTGTGTAATTCATATATTTTTTTTAAATGAATCGCATGGGTGTAGGCTTTGATTTTTCTAAAGGTGTGTACTATCTTGGCAGGTTGCAGCTTGGTTCAGATTTTATTTCCCTCTAAATGTCTGCAAAGGCCTAAAAAGCCTTTGGCAAAAGCGTAACATCTACAATGACCCAAGATGGTATTCAAAGCAGTCCATGTTTCTGTACAAAAAAAAAAACTTTAATTCCCCTGGCTTATTGAATGTACCCACTCCTCCCATGTGCTGTTGTTTTTAAAATATATGTTCTCATTTATTGATTTGAACCGTCGCTCTGCCAGTAGATTCGAGCAGGAACTTTCAGATGAGACGACGCCGTGTTGGCACTTTGTCTGCCAGGGCCTGGTTGCCATGGATACCCTAGTGTTTACCTGCTCCTGCCATCAGTAGAGAGGACTTTGCCTCCCTCTCTCTCTCTGCCAGTGTTCTCCCTGTTCTCCCTTTGTGGGAGGGGAGCTGAGCAGTTTCTCCATTCTAACATTTCTCTCTCAGTTATTCCCACAGCTGTTCTATTTATTTAATCGTTGTTTAGTGATGTAACTGCTTGCAGCCTCAGTAAAGCCGACCTCTGCCTCAGTTCCTTGCTCATTAACTTCTTTCTCTCTCTCCATTTTGTCCATCCGCTCCGCATTTCGGTCTGTGTTGGTATCTGTCTATTCTGCAAAAGTGTTTTCCCAGAAAGAGTGCAGAGATGTACAAATGTAATTTATTTTTTTTAATCTAGACAAATGAAGTAATTATTTCAGACGGTTGGAGCAAATGGCATCTTATGACCCACCCCCCTTAGAAATCAAATTTGGCACCCTTGTTTTTAATCCCTCAAATAGCTTCCCCCCCTACTTTCAGAGGGTTGGTACCCCAGAGGTCTTGTGTGTTCCCTGTCGGTGGAATGTGAACCGTCTGCCGGCCTTTAGGACGGTAATTAGTGAGGCATTTAGCATGGTGAATTAGGCATTTTCATTCTGCCCTTGGTTGTGCAGGGATTTCTCCCCATGTGTCTTTTTGTGATGTTTCTCTCCGCTTCTCTATGGTCTGAATGTTCAGATGCCTGTTGCATCACTTTTTTTTCTCTTTTTCCTGCTGGAGGATTCATTCCTCTGAGTCAGCTCTGCCGTGCAATATGTGCATAAACGGTAACATAACTACACCTTCTATAATGGTGCAGACTATCTGTATGTTTCCAGAGAAGTGATTAGTTGTCATTGTTGACACACCACACAGTGCACAACAACGAAATGTGTCCTCTGCATTTAACCCATATGTGACAATGTGACATAGCAGGGGGCAGCTAATTCAGCGCCCGGGGAGCAGTGCTTGGGGGCGGTACCTTGCTCAGGGTACCTCAGTAGTGCCTTGCTGGTCAGGAATTCAAACCTGCTATCTTTCAATTACAAGTGCGCTTCCCTAACCATCAAGCCACCACTGCCCACAATGTGAAAACTTTTTTCAGCTTCAGTGGGATCAAGGAAAAGAGAATTACTCTTGCTTTTAAATCTGCTTTTAAATCTGATTGGCAGCTGAGTGTTGGAATGATGTGGCAATACCTTTTTAAAGGATTCATAGCGGGAGTCCAGATCTTTTTACATTTGATATGTCAAGGTTGCCATGCAAGATTTGTTGTTTGGCTGTGATGCTGGTATCTTGTTAACTGAGAGGGTAAGCCTAGACGGGGGCATGTCCAGATTTTGTTAAGGAGGGGTGACTTAAGAGAAGCGATTTTTTTTTTTCTTCTTCATACAGAGGGGCCAGCCTCATTATCCAATGAAATGTTTCAAATTTGTGAGTAAAACAGGAGCAGACACTCTGTGGACCAGTCAGCTTTCAGCTGGGACCAGTGCCCTGATGCCTAGTCCCGGTTTCCCTCCAGAGAGTGCAACAACACGGGTCTCACCCCCAATTACTGGCGTGATTCTGTCTTCCCTCCCTCCACTTAAATTCACAGCTTGTCTAAAGTGAGGTGTGATTAAGAATATGAAGTTTAGTTTATGAACTACTTAACTGAATGAAGTAATGACAGTCCCCAGCCTAAAGAAACAATAACTAGGGAAATAAACACACTTCCAGTTGATGTGAGGCATGGCAGATGACATAATGCTGTGTTTAAGATTATGATTAAGAAACTTTATTGACCCCAGGGGGGAAATTCTTGTCTGTTCAGTAGCAAGTACGTCGCGCATGGATGATCATACATATAGTGCAAAAAAAAGTTTTGGCAATGCCTCTGAGTGTACTCTGTATCATCCATCCAGAGGGATCCCGCCTGGTATCAGACAGGAGGGCGTTCCCTAATCTATTCCCTAGGCTGGACTTCTGGTCCACAGTGTTTGAAGAGCTGCCTGTTAGAGAGATGGGATGTCGCTGAGCTAAGTTGTGCGTTCTAAGCACAAAGGGCCTTTATCATGCACCTGTCGGAATGGTGTGCCTTCAGGGGCTGGTGTGACTAATGAATTAATCTTTATCTTTTGGGAAACTGAAATGACTGTTTTGAGTTTGTCAGGTGTTCCTGTCTGTGTATGCATGCATGTGGGAGTATTATTTTAGTCAAAAATGTTCTGTGGGCCGAAGGAAATAGAGGTATCAAGACATCTGATTCTCAGCCTAATCGGTCCGGTGGAGGATGATGGATGCAGATTGTGTTATGGACCCCAAATGCCAAGGTTGTCACCATTAAGTCTGGCCAATCCCTGCCTTGTCAGGTTATGGCAGCATAAAGGCCAGCCAGTGCAGTTTGCAATCATTATTTTATTGAAATGAACAACTATCCTTCCACTCACAGTCTTTATCCTGTTCTCAGATTGTTCATTTAAGCAATAACATACGAGGGGTGCACTTGTACTCCAATATATCACAGCTGTGATTGTCATAGGCCCGAGGCTGCAGGCCGAGTCCAGAAAAAAAATTGCAGCCGTGATACACTGGAGTACAACTGCACGACTAAGATTATGTTATTGCTTTTATACAACAGTTCATCAAGTAGCATTTATAAGGTAACAATAATAAAATACAGCACATTTTGTTTATTTATTTAAACATTTATGGGCCTCCACAAAAAACAAAAAAAACGTCAGTGAAAGTCGGACGGGCTGTAAGCCCATAACCGACATAGTTTAGTCTAATATCTCCGGTGCCAGCAGTGAACTAGATGGCTTATTAGTGGAATAATTTTGCAGTTTAGATTAAAAGCATGTTGCAGGTCTAATAACTGAAATGTTCTGGCGCTTGAGTCGTGAAGAAATCATAAGGCGAACAGCAAAGATCATTTTTTAGTGGACACTTTAATTGTGTGATCCTTAAAAGGACAGCAGTAAAACAACGAGTCAGAGAAAAGAATAAACTCACTTATTTACACAGACGGGGAGTTTTAAGTAGACGAAAGTGGATACAGACAGTAGAGACAGAGCGCAACGAGTCGTACTCTAAAAGCATTTTTTTCCAGTTCAGCAGCTTATAAAAACTTAAAATCCGAAATAGATCTAAATAAATCCAAAACAACACAATACATATGAACCTTTACTTTACTCTCACTTCCGCCTACATTCATTCACACCGGTAGGATCTCAAAATGCCCCAAGCGAGAACCAGCCCAGCACCGACTTCATGTTGGTGGAAATGAGGCATATGTTACAGTTTTTAGATACACCTGTAAAGCAGAGTGATAGAGCTGATGTGAAATGTCCAAGTGCAGATATGCTCTGATAACTGCGCTCATAGTACGCCTCTTGTCAGATGTCTTGGTTGGAACTAACTGTTGTATTATTGAAAATAAGACATTTAAAGAGGTTTTTAACAGCAGTGAATTATGCGGCTTCATAGGTGCCCAATGTCTGTAATTTACATTTATACATTTACCAGATGCTTTTGTCTAAAGCTATGTACTTCTGATGAAAGCTTGAGGTCAGAGATCAGGGTCAAAATGGGTCGCCTGGATAAGTTGAGTGTAAGGGTCATACTCCATATGTATCAAAATACACTCAGGGATGAGTCCAGATTAATTTTCCAGAGTTTCTTGTTCATGGTTATTACATTAAGTCAATTATTTAATACTTTTATGCAAAGCTACTTGGGAAAGGTTACAATATACAGCTGTGGAAAGAAATTGAGACCACTCTATTTTAAAACAAATTTGCATTTTTAAATCCTGGTTCAATCATGGTTCTGCTGGCAGAAGGTTATGCTGAGCCTCAGGATGCTTCAAGGTTCACAATTTCTAAGACGACAGTACACAAGAATAGTTTGAAGCAGTAGACACTGAGAAAGACCAGAAACCAATAGAGTAAAGGGCAGAAGTGACATTCTAATGCCAGAGATTTCTGTCAACTTACATGAAAATTTCTCATGAATTCTCGGATGACATCAAGTGACCTTCAAAAGGAATGGGAAACAAAGTGTGAAGTGCACTGCTAGGACAGTTCATATCAGGCTCCTAGAAGTAGGACCGAAGACCCATAAAGCAAGGAAGAAACCCTTCATCAATGAGAAACAGAGAAAATCCAGGCTGCCGTTTGCAAAAATATATATATTATTCACAGACACACACCTGTAAATTGAGAAATGAGTAAAACAAAAAAATTGTGCTGTGGTCTCTTAATTTTTCCCCCTAGCTGTATATGTGCTCCCTAGGACTTGAACCCACAACCGTTGCACCCCCAGTCCAAGGCTCTACTTGTTGGAGCTGCAGGAACTTTTTTGGTTGTTGCAGTAGTTTGGAGAAATCTGGTATTCTTCCTGTGAAATCTGGAATCTCCTGTTTAACACAACCTTGCATTGCCTTGTATTATGTCAGCCTTCTTCAGACCACCTGGTTTATGTAGAAAATCTTGCCTTAATTGTTCATTTTAAATTTGCAAAGTCCTGTAAAAGAATTTGAATGACGAATGTACATACAAACCAGAAATAAGTGGCGGTTTGAAAGAGTGTGCTTTTCTCTACCAGAATATGTACTGGGTTCATTTTCTCAGAGTTTGGAGAACACTGAAGCCAGTGATGTAGGGGGGGGATGTCACTGATTGTCCCATCAGTATTTTTAGGAAGTGCTGTGTGTTATAGTACAGCCTGCCCCTGGCCTCTAGAGGGCCAAACACTTGGTTGCGGGACAGAACTCCTCTCATCGTGGAACAAGTAAAAAGTGTTCATATTTCCGAATGACTAGGTCAAAGTATCAAAAACTTTAAAGTGTTGCTGTCAAGTGCCTGCAATGTTCTTCTTGCAACAAAATGCGGGAGACCAAGGTGACTCAGTCTGCCCAGTAGTTAAAGCTTTGTTTTGTTTGTTAGGGATATCCTTGGCTTGTAAGCAAGGTGCCCGCTTGCAGTCGCTTAGGCTCATTATCTCATTGTCATTTTGTTTTTAAAGTCATAGACATGAAAACATCCAGCTATAGCCTATCCTACTTCTTTCTCTCCAAGCCTTTGCTCCACTTTTTTTCAGAATGGATGGCATTCAGGCGTTTTCGACTCGTTCCGTTTTTCAAGGTTTCCTTCGCCAAAAGCTAGATGCTGTATTTCCAATACTGTTTCCAAGCACATAACAGACTAAGGAAAACGTGGATGAGGCCTTTTAATTGAAATCGAACTTGACATTGAGCTTTATTTGCCATTTGTTGAAGTACGAGAGCAGGTACGTCGCAATGTGTGTCTCCCCACCTATCTCATCTTGCTCACTCTTTAGATCACGTGTAAGGTGGTGACATGGTAAAATACCACGAGGGTCACAGGGCTAGCCTAGTCGAGATTTCCATTCCCCAGAAAGCAAAAGTGAAATACTTTTCGTTCCACGCAAATCTAAAAACAGAAAAAGATTCTTAGGCTCAAAATGCCCTGGCACAAGGTCCCTGCTTTGGACACAGACAGAAAAATTGTTGCCACATATTGTCACCAAACTACAGCAACAACGTGCAGCTCAGCAGTGTAGCTCGGATTAGTGGGCTCCTCCTGAGGGAGCGAGAGAGGGGCGGCTGGTGTCCCAGGTAAACCCCCAGTGGGAAGGAAGGTTATTTTGCACCCTCCCTCTCGCTATCTGAGTCTGTCACATACTGCAGCTGGCACTGATTTGGAGCAGCAGAATTCCAGAAAGGCCCCATTTGTCGTATTTAATTGTTGCCGTTTGAGCAATAAAAGCTGCATGGGAGAAAAAAAAGTGAAACAAAGCTTTCAAGTGGACCTAAAATAGTAATGCAATAACAAAGCTGGAAAAGAATAACCCATTTGTTTCTAATTGCCTGCTGATGTGCAGCTGTCCAATTCATCAGTAAGAGGGTGCTATGCTCAGCTGATATTCCAGACTCGCCTTGTTCTATTTTTTGGTGGTATGTTACCTCCCAAAATTACTTGTGTTCCATAGGTATAGCTCTCCTATCAGCTATCTGCATATCATCAGCTCTGCTGGGGGGGGAGCTGGCTGTCTCTGAGTGTTTTGGTTAGCAGGTTTTGTTGCCATAGTGACCATCCACCGTCTTCTATGGTGCTAGGTAAGGACATCCGAGATCACAGAGAGCAGCGTTGTTCAAACACAAATGATGCGATTAAAAGTTAGGAGGGGCTGTTGAATAAGGTCCTGACTTTGTTCCAGAATCCCCCCCACCCACTGGTTCAAAGAGGCTTGTTTTTTTTTCTCCTTCCTAAAATGACCCATGGTGCTGTGGAATATTCCTCCTTTTTGAAAATTTTAGTTCCTGCCTTGGCTTTAGAAAGGCTTTAAAAGCAGTGTGAGTGTTTGTTTTATGTCTGTGGTTTTCAGGCTTTTCAGATTGTATTCCACGTATTTCTTTGAGGACGGTCGTGGTCCCTGTGGTTTAAACGACTCCAGGTCTCACCACCAGACTCCATCCTCCCACCAACCATTCTGCCTTCCCTGGAGGCTCATTAAGACCACTTTGTCGTTAGGACAAACTAACAGATGTAGTCAGGCTCTCTTGACTGCCTTGGTGTGTGTACGTTTTCATAAATGTATTTGTACGTGTGTGATCAGTCCAGCAGGGTGGCACTCTGGGACATCGTTGGCTCATCTCCTGCTGGAAACTCTCTCAGATCTTCCTGACAGCTTGCAGTTTTTTTCAAGAACTGGGCCTGAAATATGTTCTGTGGACATTCTTTGCATAATTTTGTCTAACAACAATTGGAAAGTAGCTAAAAGATTTTGTGTATTTTTAGGGTACTTGCCTTGTTGGATTTGATTTTTGCAGCTTGATCTACGATTAAGCAGAAAGTCTCTCAGGATTAATGAAACTACTTCTTGCCACAAGAAAGACAGAATGCCTTAGCTGTATATATAAAAGTGTCTGTGTGTGAGAGACAAAGAGAACCTCCAGTAACATAGGATTAAAGCACAGTAAATGGAAGATTTTAAACAGGTTCTTTAATTATCTGTGGTATAAAAAGTTTTCCGAGAAGTTGCAAAACTGAGAAGGGAGTGAATTTGGAAACAACAAGAGAACATCGCTGGAACCCATTGGCCAATAAATGTTTCCCTACTTTGGTTCTCACTGTGTATTTTTAAAAAAGCTCTGGGGAAGGCACCACCCCCCCCAAACTAAAGCAGAGGGTCTGCTGGCTGAAATTAGCTTCTCTGCTGGCACCTGCTTCGATCTGGCACAGTGCTTCTTCATTAGTAGCTGTTGCTTCTTTGCAGATTGCTGGGCCCAGCTGGTCACTTCCGTCGGTTCGAGTTTCTTTTGCTGGCTTTATGGTGTTGGCTGCGCTGAAACACATGGTCAGGAAATCAGGAGTCATTCCCGAATGGGGGGGGGGGGGGCAAA
>JAODKF010000018.1:9058316-9071695 GCA_026779585.1 Mormyrus proboscirostris
AGATCTGACCTTTAGCTCGGCCGTTTTCTCCAAGCAAACCTGTCCGATCGGCAAAAGTGTCCCAGGGCTGTTCTGTCAGGGTTGTATGATTTGCACACTTTCCACTGGCCTGGGACATGAGGTCTTATGAGCATCGCCAGCAGGCTTGCAGTTAGAAGGTAGTTTGTGCTCAGACATCTTGAGATGTTGCTGATGCTGCTGATGCTTCTCATAATGATGATGATGATGATGATTTGATTTTGTAAGAGTCTGGAACTCTTTACTTGGATCATCTTTTGTAAGGCTCCTGAAACCCGTAGTTCCTGTTCATCCTGTTCCCTTTGCCAGTCAATTCTTTTAGTGTGGCTGACAGTGTTTAAGGAAGACCAGAATTTTTGGTGAATTTTTGGTGAAGAACCTCATGGAAGGTTCTGAGCCATATGCTGCTGTGAGACTTTTTTTTTTTTTACTTAATTAAGTCATTGTGGATCATTTAGACCTGGAATAATTTTGGATGTTGGTATATCAGTGTAGACCCTTCAGTTCCCCGAGTCTTCTTGGATATTAGAGTACTGTTTTGCATTCAAAACATCACTGATTATTTTGTATGCTTTCCACCCAGGTAGACCCAGCCATGATTGAGCACAAGGGTCCCCGAGTGACGGACTATTTTGTGGTCGCCGGGCTCACTGACAAGTCCACACCACTTGACCAGGACCTGTCAGACACCAAGTCCAGCGGCCCCAAGGCGCCCATCACAGACCTAGCTGTCATTAGCCGGTCGACAGGCGAGACGGTGCCAGAGGGGTTCACGTGTATCGAGGTGACCCCTGGTGGCCAGCAAGCCAACCTCAACCATGGCAGTCTCAAGAGCCCTGAACTTTTCCTGTGCTACCGGAGGGGCCACGACAAGCCGCCGCTCATCGACGTTGGGTAAGATGTCTTACTGTTTCGCAAATTCCGGCAGATTTTGCCCCTTATGATCCTCTTCCTCTCTTATAGCTGTGCCTTGACTTCACCCTATCTGGAAGATGACTTTTTCTGTGTTGATAAAATGACTCATTCTGTCCTTTTGGAAAGCAAGGTTCTTTTATTAAACAGTGTTAAAAATTGCATAAATAGAGTTCCCATCTCCGTTTAATCATTGGTAGACCTTAAGTATGCAGACTCGTATGTCTGATAGTTCGTAAGTTGAAACTTCGTAAGTAGAGGAGTGTCTGTATAGTGTGGTCATACATAGGGAAAGCCATGGAAGATAACAAGCCTTGGTCCAATCCTCAAATATCTGAAGGAGGCCCAGATTTTCAGCATCAACTTCCAGTTTAATTATCTTCCTCATTTTTAAATCTAAAACCACTTTATATTTATATTTAAACCAGTAAGAAATTAATCGAACCAAGATATTTTGAATTGCTTAAAGTGTTCCATTGAATAATATATCCTTGTATGTATTTTAACTGTTATGATACATTATGTGTATGCAGTTTGACATGTATGTTTTATTTTAAGGGTTTTTTTAAGCCTCATTTGCCATGCGTACTTGGAGAAAGTATCAAAGATCATCTTCTGTATTAAATGCACACTTAACATTATGTGTAGTTCACTCACATAGTCATTAGTCATGCTGATTTGCTAATGAAAGAAAATTGCCCAGAATGCCCAGAGTATGTGCCAGTTCTTGGCAATTGACCTGGGACTGTTTATAGCCCAGAAAAACGATGGTGTTTCTAAGCCAATTAGGGCTGCAACAATTAGTCGATGTAACGTGTCGACGACGTTAACTACAAAAAAATCGTCAATGTGGATTTTGTATTGTCGACGCGTCAAAAACAGAACCTGTACTGCACTGTCTGACATCGCGGATGTAAACACATTTGGTTAAACTTAACATTTCATATTCAGTGTTTTTATCGCCACAAAAAAGTAATGTTTTATGTAATCAGTAATAAGCAATTTTCATTACCAAAACACACTAGTAATTTAGGTGTTTAAGAAAGGAATTTACCCACAATACACTGCGGCTGTAGCGTGTGTAACCGATATATGAACTGAATCTTTTATACATTGTTTTATTTTATTTGAATTGAACTTGGACTTTAAAGCACCAATGTGCACTTTAGTTTATATTATTTAATGTATTTCTTTTTTTATTGTGATGGTCACACTAATATGAAAACATCTGATTTTCAAATTCATATGTTTCACTGGTTGTTATTTTAATTTGATTATTATAAATTTGAATAGTCTGAATGCAGACACATCAAGGGAACATTCACAGAGGGACAAACGTGAGCAGATCAGGTAGGACATGCACTGGAGCCCAGAATAGGATGTGCAACCACAGGTCGCAAACATCAAAATAGTCAGGCATGAAATAATCGTGACTAATCAACTAATCAACAAAAAAACTGAACGATTAGTCGACTACCAAAATAATCATTAGTTGCAGCTCTAAAGCCAATTCAGCACCACCTGTTTCAGTCACTGATCTGCTAGGCTGCTTCTGATCCTCGCACATTCATCAGCTCCATGCAGAAGGCACCTAGCTATGTTTTGTTGATGTCTGTTTTGGGCCTGGTGTGCTTCCGCTTGGAGGCCAAAGCCTTTTGCTATGGCTACCCCAACAGGCAGTACCCCATATTGCATCGATATGCCACAGTCTCCTCAGCTAGCCTCCAAATCACCTTCTGAGCTCCTCCTATCCTAGGCCTGACATTTCAGTCCTAGAATGAAAAGTATTCAGCCTCCCCCACTGCTGCTCTTGGGCTGAAAATCCAGTTTATCCTGGCTGGGGCTCCCAGTCTCTACCCCTTGGAGGAAGTCAATCTGATTTGGCTCATCTGCCCCAATGACCCTGCTAGGTCAACAAAGACATGGGATACTTGACCCTGGAGAGTTCTTCCAGCCTGTGGCTGAAACATCTCCTTTGTTGAGGGTCTAACAAGGGTGGTCTGCACAAGCCTTTATGATGCTCTGGCCTGTGGCGGCCTTCAACTTTCTGATGTGGCTTTAATGGCGCCCAGAATTGGCTGAATTACTAATAAATGCATTGTTTCACCAGTATTGAGTTTCATATTTTCCCTTCCTTTCCCTGTAGTCCTTGTGCTTCTTGCATACTTGGCGAGCATAGCGATCTGTTGCAGCAGCCTGACCTGTATTCAACTGGTGGAAAGGTTTTACAGTGCAGGGAAAACCAGAAGGCGCTGAGTGAATCATTACATGTCATAGAGTCAGCTTTGACTCACCATTGCCGCTCCAAAGTCAATGCCAGAATAAACTTGGCACCCTTTTTCATGGTTTTGAAAAAGGTAAATATTGTTGTTTTTTATGAAAGGTTGTTACTAACCGTGTTTTTCTGGTTTTCTGCTTTGTGGGAGGTCCTTGCACCAGTTTTGAGAACTGGTGGGTGAAGTGGGATCAGTTATGACTTGGGAATAACTGGGAGTGTATTGAAGGTACATTTTGCACACGCCTCATGAGCACATGGAGAGTTGTGCTGACCACCTGCTGCCTGATATGAACGTATGTTATGGAAACTCCAGCCAAAAGCTATGAGCTGTGAAAACACTCTTGTCAGCCAACCGATTTTTAATATTGATTTACAACGCTGTTACAGAGACTGTTAAAAAGACCCAATTTCTTCTTGTGGCCTAACCTAAAATATCAACGCTTCCTTTGTCAGAGAAGAGCAAACTTGTGTGTGACCGGCACATGTTCCTATGCCCTAGGGTGCTCTATGAGGGCAAGGAGCAGCTCATCAAAGGCTGTGAGGTCATACAGGCCACACCTTATGGCCGTTGCGCCAATGTCAACAACAGCTCAGCTACCTCGCAGCGCATCTTCATCACCTTCCGCCGCGCGGCGCCCGTTCGCCCTCAGAACTCTCTCGCAGTCACTGAAGTGTGCATCATCGTGGCCAGCAAGGGCGAGACTCCGCCCCACACCTTCTGCAAGGTGGACAAGAACCTCAACTGTGGCATGGTAAGAAGACCACTTAGCTCTACCTTCTTTTAGTTACTGATGCTCATTGGTTTCCTATTGTTTATGTCATAAGGCTCCTCTATATGGATTGGCTAACAAGTGATCACATGACTGTCTTGTACTTTTACTGTCAACTGGCCATGTAATGTTGGTTGCAGATCAGTGTTATTATAGGTGATGCTGATTTTCATCAACTTACTACCTGCTTTTAAACCACTTTCTCATGGCTGTAACCAGTTGCATGAAATAAGAAATGTAACTGATTTAAGTTAAGCATCATGAATGGATTTGCAGGAATTTTTCCTTCTTTGAACAGACCGCTGGACCTGTTTTACATAAGTCTGGCGGCTTAAACACAATGACACCTAGTGTTTGTACATTATTACTATTGACCAATGTGGTTCTTTTTCCAGTGGGGCTCTAATGTTTTCCTTTGCTACAAGAAGTCTGTCTCCGCTTCCAACTCCATCGCATACAAAGCTGGTGAGTATTAAATTACTGGGGGAAAAAACCTGAAGATATAAAAAGATGGAATTTCTCCTGCTCTCAGTATTACATGGATCGCTCTGTGGTCAGCTTGGTCAGGGTTTTTTTTATGGAGATTTGGCTGAATCTCACTCCCAGCTTGAGGTTTGATGCTCTGTTGTGTCCTCTCCTAGGCCTGATCTTCAGGTATCCTAAGGAGGACTACCAGTCCTTCCCTCTCTCTGAATCTGTGCCCTTGTTCTGCCTGCCCATGGGGGCACGCATTGAATGCTGGGCCCCCAACACTCGCTACCCGATGCCTGTTTTCTCCACCTTCGTCTTGACCGTCTCCTCTGGCGAGAAGGTAACCTCCAGAGTTGAGCATCTGTTGGCTCTGCTGTATTCAAAAGATGACGAGCTGCAGTGGAAGTTTTGGGAATGCTTCATGATGCATTCATTATGCATTCATAGAACAGCGCACCTTCATAATGTATTCATTATGCATTCATAGAACATTCAGTGTACCTTTATAATGCATTCATAGAACATTCATGCTGGTATGCAAGTATAACTTAAGCATACAAGTATACCTTAACCTAACATGCCTTAACAGCTATACATTAATAAAATTGTACATGATTAAATAATTATAATATTTGTCATTCATGTACATTATAGCAATCATCTCTTGTTCATTGAAAGTGTTGTGAATGTGATGCTTTAAGACCTGTTAAGGTATACTTACATGCTGCTTATGAATGTTCTATTGCATTATGAAGGTGCAGTTAATGTAAAGCCTTACCAAATTGTTTCATATGACCTCTGCGGGTTATAGTTAATGTATAGTTATGGTTAAAACACAGCACTTTACACAGAACACCAGTTTGTCCCTCAACCACTTATTACAGGCTCATTTTCTAGTCACGGATTCCTCAAGTTTGAGGAACATACTGCATTGGTTTTGAACAACATTTCTCCTGCTGGTGATGCTTTTGTGTGTTTCTGTATGTGTTTATGCATGTCCTTCATGAAGGTTTATGGTGCAGCCGTCCAGTTCTATGAGCCATACCCCATTGAGCTGCTGGGCGACAAGCAGAAGGTCCAGCTGGGCCTGCTCACAGCCATCGACAAGCGGCTCATCCCCAACCGCACTGTCAACACCAACAAGTGCATCTGCCTGCTCTCCCACTGGCCTTTCTTTGAGGCCTTCCGCACGTTCCTCACCTTCCTCTATAAGATCACTGTGTCGGGGCCACACCCACTGCCTATCGAAAAGTAAGCCAGCCGGGCAAGCGACTTAGTAGTGCAAACCAGGAGGGTGGGGACCCGGGGTGGGGTGGGGCTCCTTGGCAGCTTTATATTAAAACTCAGATTCATGCAGCAGTGTGAGATAATTACAGGTCACTGGCAGGTAGAACTGCTGTTAGTCCTTCCTGTGGTGCTATCTGTTAGTTGCAGAGGTGGAGATTTCAGGTCCAGAGTACAAATCCAATGTAAGATTTTGTTTCAACCAATCAGTTGAGTATAAAAAGTCACAATCACAAAGTACTCAACTGGTTGGTTGAAAGAAAATCTTGGTCTGGATTTGTATTCTCTGGACCTGAAATCTCCACCACTGGTTAGTTGCTACAGAATATGACAGTGTTCCTTTTGCAGCTGTATGCAGTACACAGCTCGAAAAACAAGTAGACAAACTAAAGTTTTTTTTTTCATTTTACTATTTGGAGCATAAAAAAAATTTAAATGAATCCACTTTCCTGTGTCGACGCTTCTGCCATGTATTTTTCCCCTCATGGTTTCAATATATGGTATAAGGAATTAAAAGGGAATCTTTTGGGAGTTTTGTGAAAGCTGCAGATAATGCACATAAAGTTTTGTAACTCATAAATGCATAAATATATGTACAATGATGCTTTGGAGGATGGCAGGTATTTACACCTTTTAAGTGCAGTTTAAGCCTTTTACTTGAAATCTCGCAATGATCTTACATTGATCTTTGTAGCTCACGTTTATCTTTTTGCTTTGCTTTATTCGCCAAGGGGACCAAAAAATGTATTTAAAACGGTAAGGTGTTAAACAGGCCCAGCTGGATTCGTCTTGGGTATCTATGGGAATAGAAGCTCTCTTGAGGATGAGTTGGCTTTTTCTCAATACTGTCCCTTCTATTTCACAGACATATCTCCCACTTCATGCACAGCGTGTCCTTCCCGTCTCCACAGAGGCCTCGGATCCTGGTGCAGGTTAGTCCCCCGTGTCCCCACGAGGTGCGACGTTTATCGGCATTTATTGGACCTGTGGTGAGCCATAAATCCTGTGTGATTTTGCGAACTGTAATCCCCAGGAATTGTGTTGAAACACACTGCCCAGATTGGTCCTTTTTACACTTCTGGTGGTGGGGAAAAAAATATGGCGAGCCCAGGGGATGCCTTTATACAGCTGCTATGATTGCTGTTCCAGTCGTAGATACTGTTTGGCTGCAGCTCAATGAGGAACGGGCTGTTTCATGCCACTGCAAAGCTTGCGATGATGTATGCGTCTGTCAGCTGTAAGAGGAACATGAAAGCGATGTGCTGTTCTGTCTGCTTTGCCTTCAGGCTAAAGAGGGTGTGGCTAGCTGAAGCATTGCAGTGGGCTGGCTGGCCAGAATAGGATTACCAAAGAACTGCTTATGTCTTGTTAGGAATGTAGCTACCACTAAATTGTTAAGGGTGCCGCCTCTAGTTTAATGCAAAAACATTTTTATGTAATTTCTGGGAATCTCCGCTTAAAAAAATAGTTGATCGAAATAGGTAGATTTCCTGGTCAGAGCAGAGATGTGAAGAGTAAGGGTAATTTTTAGTTTTTTTACTGTGGTGCCTTAAAAGTCTTGTTGTAGTTGTTCTTGTTGTTGATGATGATAGTAATCTGTAAATCATTTAAAATATCTTTCATCTAATTTTTTACAAACTTCTCAAAATTCCCCCTGAAAAGGGGTGGGTTTGCTTGTTTGCTTGGTGTTTCTGGAGTCCCACTTTCAAAAATTATATAAATAATTAGCAAGTACTGTCAACAGATCATGGTTAGCTAGCTGGTTAGGGGAACATGATGCTAAATAAGCATTTTATTTGATATTTAGAGTAGCACTGCTTGTAGCAAACAGGGGGCCTCACACCTCAGGGACCACTTTCAGTAGTGGTTAACACTGCGGCTACACCTGTATAGGGATGTTTATGTCTGGTCAAATTTGTCCTGTTGCATACTAAAGGCTTATGATTGCTTTTTAATGGATTTCATTAATGCTTGTTGGGGTGACGTCCAGCTGCCATTTTTGTGTTTTAGCTCTCGGCCCATGACGCCCTTATCCTGTCCCAGCCGGTCTGCACGCCACTTCCGCTGAGGTAGATATGACTCCGTTCGCCATCTGCGTCTTTGCCGGCAGGCCGGCCATCGCTCGCCGCCGTATATGTCTGCTAGCGTTATCTACACAGCACACCCCCCCGATAATTGCATCATAGTGAGGTCGCTCTTATCCTTGTGAGTCAGACAGCCTTGGTATTGTCTTTCATTTGCCCTACTCTATCTCTCATGTTTAGCTTCCATATTATTATTTTTTTGCTGAGATTCTAGGATGGCAGAATATCATGTTAAACAAATTGCTGTCTGTTGTTTATCAATATCCAACCTAAGGAATATTAATTTAGGTCAAAGTTGCTCAAAGTGTTTGCTTATTACTGTTGTTGTTGTTGTTGTTGTTGTTGTTGTTTGGGATGTTTCCCATAGCGCCCTTCCTGCCTCCCTCCAGACTCTTGTCTTCAGATGCAGGCTCTCTCTAGGTTTCCGTGCAGGACGGCACCTCGCCCCCAGTCACTGCGTCAGCTCAGGGCCTGATGCCTTGTGCAGATGACGAATGCATGGAAAGGCTGCTTCCTGCCCCCCCCCACCCATGTCCCTCTGCTCCTGATAGTCCTTTTTGGTTTCCTGAGTTCTTCCACTTAGCCTCACCCCCAATGCTGTCTCCACCCACCTCGAGACTCCTTCCCTTATTCTGTGTTATATGGGAGTAATAAACACGGGCCCCCTGTCCAAACACACCCCACAAACGTGTGGCTGACTTACGTGTGGCCTCCACAGCACTCCGTGTTGCCTGGGTCATAGCTTGCACCCGTCTGACCACCCCCTCCTCATCCCTCCCACAGTGGGGCTGATTTCAGTGGCCTGCTGACCAACCTCGGGGCGGAGAACTGCGCTACGCTGCTCTACTTCGTCCTGATGGAGAGCAAGATCCTATTGCATTCGCTGCGGCCCGCCGTGCTAACAGGGGTGGCTGAAGCTGTGGTGGCGGTGAGTCTGCTGCCCCCTGCTGGTACACGTGTGGGAGTGCTGGTGGCTGTTCTGACCCTTTGGTGAGACAAGCCTGGCAGGGAACTCCAATTCCGTGCACCTGGACGCCTGGTGGTTTTTCAGCAATTGATTTTTCTCCTGAAACTCAAAGCCAAATGACTGTCCGATTTATGACTGACATCAGTCCATAAGCAGCTAAAGTACAAAGAAATCAGACTCGTTAATCTGCCCTAATAGAAAATAATAACCCCCTTCTTCTGTTATAATAAGTTCTGCAGTTGAGCTTATTTACACACGGGTTACAGGTGTGGTCCCACCTCCGTTTCAGGTGGGAAATGCACAGAAGGTGCTGACAAACAGCTGTGCCTGTCACATGTTTCTGTCACATGAGAAGGGCAATGGCTCTTTCAGGTATTCACACACCGTTGCCGTGACAACTGGCTGTCTGCTCTACTTGTTTTCAGATGATCTTCCCCTTCCAGTGGCAGTGCCCCTACATCCCCTTGTGCCCCCTCTCCCTGGCAGGGGTCCTGAATGCCCCCTGCCCCTTCATCGTCGGGGTGGACTCCCGCTACTTTGATCTGTATGACCCCCCCGCTGATGTTGTCTGCGTGGATTTGGACACAAACACCATCTACCTGTAAGGACCCCTTCATTTGTGAGGCTGCTGAGGTGCTCTGTGGGAGTCCCTGGCCATCATGTGCCTCTCTCTGCCTGCAGGTCTGAAGATAAGAAGCACTGCAGCTGGAAGAATTTCCCAAAGAAACCCTGCAAAAGCCTACTAAGCTCCCTGAGTAACTTGCGCCACCTGCTGGCCACAGGTACTGCCACACTCTGCCCACTCACCCGTGCTCCCTGTTGGCATTTGTCTGATTGTGAAGGTGTTTCATGAGACTGGGGATGCAGTCAACAGGAACCTCCGAGAGGGCCTGGCTGTGTATATGACACCCATGGAGGCGGACTTCACCTGGCACAAGAAGAAGACCAGCCTGGAGATGGAGGTGCAGGAAGCCTTTCTACGCTTCATGGCCTCCATCCTGAGGGGCTATCGCTCTTACCTGAAGCCCATCACCCAGGCCCCCTCAGAGAAGGCCACGGCCATAGACTCCCTCTACGACCTGCAAGGTACTGGATGTCATTATAGCTGTTCAAAGTACTTAGCAGTACTTACTGCTTCTAAATACTCCACAGCCATAGAACATGCAGCGTTTTATGGAGGCGGACATCTATGTTTATTCAAAAGGTGGTTTCATCTGAAGCGACGTACAAGTGAGTCAAATGGCGCATTACAAGGATTCAGCTATCAAAGAGTGATCTAAGTAAAGCACGACTAGGCTGAGCAGCACTGCTGATAGAGCTATACAGCATGGTTTACGCAGTGCAGGAACCTAATAAGACAATTATCAAAATAAAAAGTCAAGGTGCAACTCTAAGAACATACAGGGAACATTGAGTAACATAGAAAATGGTGAAGGACTGCAGTGATAAGTTGACATATTTACTGTGTGTACAGGTGACCTTTGCCCAATCTTCCCAAATAGAATATTAAACCCTCCTTTCTGTTTTGGTTTGTGCCAGTGCTTGAAGGTATCATACAATCATCAGGCCAAATCTTCAAAGGTTGTTTCCCAAGTTCATATTTCATTGGAAAGATTAAAATGACATTACAGTGACCCCATCTGGGGAATCGCCAGGATGGACGACGTGATGAAGTTTCTCCAGGCAACGCTTGGAAAATAAAAATCTGTATTGCTGTATCCAAAAACAATAAACAAAGTGTGTTAATACAATGCGGGGCTTCCACACAGGATGTGAGTGATTGGCAGAGTGCTGAGAGACTTTACTCTTACAGAGGAAGAGAATCCAGCTGTGGAGCTTGTGAGCTTTTGTGGAACATTCTGTGTAAACAGGAGGCTTTGTGCTTCTCCGAGCTGAAGCAAAACTGTGAAATAAACATTCCTTTAATATCATTTTTTTGGTAGTCTTTTTTTGAGGAATGTAATTAACACATTAAATTCTTCCTTTTCCATTTTCCCCAGCTGTAACCGGAGCAGATGCTTTGATAACAGTTGCATGGCCGGAAATTTATGTCATTGGAGTTGGGAAGGGGGGGGGGCCGACAGGCTATTTGCATTGGAATTGAGTGCCTGTTCCTTTACCCCACACAGGGTTTCTGAAAAGCAGGGACCGCACTCAACACAAGTTCTACTCCCAGCTGACCAAAACGCAGATCTTCATTCGCTTCATAGAGGAGCGCACCTTTGTCAGTGACAAGGACACCGGCCTGGCGTTTTTCGACGACTGCATTGAAAAGGTGACACACTGGGGCCTAGGTTGTTGTTTTGTGTCTCTCTAAGCCGCTAAACACTTTATCTGTTCTGATCTGCTGATTTCATGTAATTGCATCTCTCTCCAGCTTTTCCCGTCCGATAAAGGATCTGAGAAGGGAGCGAAGGTACAGGTGATTTTGCTTCTCCACTTTTCACTCTGTTTCAGTCAAGATGCACATATTAATGCAAATGAGCTGCTAAGTACGTCCACTCTTCATTTAGCAACCTAATTCAGGCCCAACAACCAGATCGTTAAGCAAAATGGTCACTAAGTGAAATCCTAGTTTCCCCAAACCCTCATAATAAAAAATCTGCCTCAAACAATTAAGAACTTCATCCTCCTAACAATGACACGGCCCCCCCTCATTATGGCCGTGCCCCTTTTTGCATGAAGGTGGACACAGAGTGCTGGGAAGACACCCGACTCATCGAGCTGGACGAGTCTCAGAAGAGCGAGCACACAGTGTTCGTCATGCCCCCTGAGCCGCCCGTGGACGATGGTGCTGACCCCTCCACTTTTTACAGGTACCTTAGCAACTATGTTGCCTGGGGTGGGGATTGTAATGAATTTTCACAAAGTGAAATCCAGCCTCACTCATATTCCTGGCTGACTTTTCTACCTGTTATGATAATCTGACAGTAACGGTCAAGGGTGACGGTCTCGTGATCCATTCAGGTCACATGTTTAATCCCCCCCCCACATTCAAATCTGTCACTTTTTAAAAAATGTATTCCTTTCACAAGCTGACGTCCATCTGCTCACTGCTGTCTGTCCATCTGTCCATCTCCAAGGGACGTTTTACTGTTCACTGGGAGGGGGACTGTGAAACAGGGTTGGGTGGCACTCTGCCAGCTTTGCCAAAGCAACCCAGTTGGAGGGAGGCCAGCCTGCCCCCCTCCAAACCACAGCGGCGCGGTATGCAAACGCTGTGCTCCTTCTGACTCTGGGGTATCAGTCTTCTGTTTTTGTCATAGGTGACAGGCATGTTTTCCTTGGCAATGAAAAGAGTGTAACAGATACCTTAGGAATTCTAGGCCGGCAAGTCACTGCAGTCCACATTGCTGCAGGACTGACGGCAAGAGCCTTCTCCTGCTGCTAGATTAATTATCATTTAGTATTCTTTGTCTGGCCAGCTGACATTATTCTTTAAACTAACCATAACTACCAAGTTGCTTGGGGTTAAATGAAGATCTGACCTGTAATCAGTAAATGGCTGATTCACTATTGGGGGGCATGGTGGTGCTCTGGCTGGCACTGTCGCCTCATACCTACGGGGCCAGGGTTTGAATCTCCGCCATGACTCTATGCGTGTGTAGGGTTTGCTTATTCTCCCAGCCCAGACAAAGATCCGTGTTGAGTTAGGAGTGGCACTAAATGAAAGTGTCTCTTTTTAATAGCAATGCCTAGTGTATTCTTGCACTATGCCAACTCCCTTGGTGTGTGGGAGCATACTCTTTGCTTGGTTCATGCTCACCTTCCAAACCTGTGTATGTCACTGACCTATATGTCTTTATTTTTATAATTAAGTGATGGCCAAATGAAGCTTTGTGAACCATTTTCTGTATCTTCTGGCCCCACTAGAGCAGAACTAGTGCTCTTGGTTTATTTTGGGGCATACTTTGAGCCCTGTTTTAAACAGTGGTGTGTCAGAAAATACTGCAAATGGTTCAAAAATCTTCCTTTGGCCATGACTAACGAAGGGCAGTAATATAGTTAACCCTATGATGCACGAGTGGTATGACCCTACACTTTTCCATAAGTGGGTCATTCTTGAAATATTACACAGAACAGCAATAGAAGAATGTCAACATTCATTATGTGTATGTGTGTAAATGTCCAGTCATTGACAATTCCTCTCTCTTTTCTATCCTCTTGCAGGTAAGTGCCCGTGCTTGCTGAAGCTTTTGATGTGACAGTCCCTGTTTTGCCTTGTCTCCTCACTGTATGCAGTTAGTGACTGACTACCTGTTTCCGGCTGTGATCATTGCACTCAGGCACATTGCCCTTCCCACACCTATTGCTGACTTTGTAACCTTTGTTACTTGGGCAGATCTGACGCCTCTTTCCTTGTCTGCTTCTTTCCTATGGGTGGGTTGTGGCTTTTGTCACCCCAGACCTTCCCATTGCTTCAATAATCGGGGTTTGCAGTTGTGGGCAGCCTTCAACTTCTTCAACTCCTCATGTGTGGTGTGATAAGTTCCTTTGAATTTAATTTAATTGGAATTTAATGACCAATTGTCATTGTTGACACACCACAGCACAACAACAAAATGTGCCCTCTGCATTTAACCCATATGTGACGT
>JAODKF010000018.1:9071795-9083011 GCA_026779585.1 Mormyrus proboscirostris
GTATAAGATGAAACTTAAAAAATTGAATGGAATGATATAAAAAACATGTTATTTAAGGAATACCTGGAATATGAAATCATAACAACTTTTCATTACAAAGATATTGCAAGAAAACAACCTCACTGGGTCATTTTTGACCCACTTGTGCATCTTAGGGTTAAGGAGGCCTGCCTCCCCATCCTTTTGTCTCTCCATTTACGCTTTCAGGCAGCTGCCCCCATCCGTTGTATGAAATCTCTCCCACATGTTATTGTAGAAAAATACTACCAGTGAATGCAGGTGTAGCTAAGGCAGAAGCATGTTATCGCTTTTCAAACAAGTACCATTGAGAACAACTGAAACAAAGTCTTTGTATCAAGGCTGACCTTTCTCTATCCTCAGTTACAAGAACTTTCCTAACCTGCGGCATGAGCTGTTCGACCGGCCAAAGGAACGGCGACCAGGACCAGCAACGAGGGTGACTGAGTCTAGCCTGTCCAACAGCCCCGCCCTGCTGGCCAAGAGGACCAAGCAGGTGAAGCTGAGTCCCTGGTTATATGGTTTTGCAACAGGGATGGCACTAATGTCACTGTTGTACTCCTTCAAGGGTCTAGGGATGTTGGTTTTATTTCATTTGCTGGCCTTTCTGACTATTGGTTCCTCTGGGAGGGGGGGGGGTTCCCTGAGGGTAGGGTAGGGCACTTTACAAAGGGGACTCAAGGTAGGGACAGGATGCTGTTCCATTGTTCACTGCATGGCTGAGGACTGTGCTGCTGTCAGTGGGCCAGTGTTTTTACACCCCCATTGTTCCATGGAGGCAGGGCCATCGCCGGGGGGTGAGATCTATATCACACACGCGTCACATGCACTGCGAACTATGAGGCAGTAATAGAACAGGAGTGCTGAGGCTTAAATCTTAATCTGCCCCGTGTTGCGGGTTAACCACAGAATCTCACGTGTTTTATAACATTCTGGTATTCTGTCTGCACTGTTCTTATTCTTAATAAAATAAAGAAATAAGAAAATAATAGAATTATGTATTTATTTTTTATGTGCACAGAGAGACCTCTATATAAAAGTGTAAAGTAATTAATATTGGTGTAAACACATTAGTCTTGAGTGCGTGAAATGCTAGTAGTTTGTGGGTGCCTTATAATCTCTGCTCCACATTGCCCCCTACAGGAGATCAAGCTGGCCTATAAGACCGCCCGGCGGTACTGCTCGAATCCGCCGCTGTGGGCACGGTGCCTCTACAGCCACTGTTACAGCCTGTGGTTCATCTGCCTGCCCGCGGGGGTGCGTTCGGCGCAGTCCAAGTTGCACGCCATGCAGCAAGCTCACAGGGTGCTGCTGCGCATGCGGAGTGCCCGGGTCGAGGCCCTGGATGAGGTGAGTGGCTCGGGACAGGACAGCGAGGAAATGTTGGGTTTTGTCATGACTCATCTTCATGTCATGAGCAGTGTAGCTTTGCAGTTGGGGGTGGGAATGTTGTTTTTGGGGTCCCAATGAAAAGTGTAGTGACTGTTTGTGGCCGGCAGGGGTCCCTAAACTTTGGGGGCCCATAATTTGTGTGAATGATGGTGAACACTGCTACTGGCCGTTATGATTCTTAAAGGATACATTAGTTAAGGATAAACCTGATTCTTAGTTGTCTCAGGATGGCCTACAGTATTAATTACAGTATTACAGTATTAATGCCACCCCTCCCCAACAGGTATGCTATCGAGTGATGATGCAGCTCTGCGGGGTGTGGGGGCTGCCGGTGATCGCCGTCCGTGTGCTGATGGAAATGAAGGAGGCAGGGGTGCACCCCAACGCCATCACCTACGGCTACTACAACAAGGTCAGGCTCTGTGCCTGCATAAAATATGCATTAAATACGAGTGATCTGCCCACCAAGTGTTGGAAAACACAGCAGAGAAATGATTAAAAACAGAGGGAATAGGGGCACCTGAGTCAGCACTTGCAGGCTGATCTCTCTTTCAGGACCCTTTGGTTCATTGACGTTTAACACAGAAACCTTCCATGTGCCTCTGATAGCATTTGATCAACAATCTTCTCTTTTTTTAAAAAATAAAATGATTTCTTAACTGAGTAATGAGAGCTTTTATCTACATGCACACACGTTAAAGTTTGTCTGGGATATATTACATAGTAAGATAACATTCAGCACTTGTGGTGGATGTACTGGATGCAGAAGAAATTCAGCATTCAGCAGAGGCAACATATTTTATTCTGGGAGACAATTTGTGCTAATTTGGTAATTTCAGTGTACCAAAAAAAGAAATTGTGATCACCAAAAAGTTCCCCAAAAACATTTTTACTCTGTGATAGGAAACAAAATCATGGCAGGCTTTTCTGTTTGAATAATTGTTCCTTTTTAAGACTATTTAGCGTGTTAAAAAATCAGTTTGAAATTTACTGCTGCAGCGTTTGCATGAGCTTCAAAATCAAATCAAAATAATTTTTATCCATGCTGTCGGACTCAAAGTGAGTGAAGAGGAGGAAAGCAAAAAAGGACTGGTCACCATAAACATTTTTTCCACTTTCTGGAAATATTTTGGTGTCCATAGAGACAAATATTGAACAAAAGGTGCTGTTTTGTGTCTTTTGACACAATTTGCGGCAACACCACCTATTTGTTTGATTTGGTAGAAAATGTTATATTTGGTTGTTGTTTATTTTGGGTGAATTTTCAACTGATTTTTGACTATAAAAATATTGAGATCCCCATTGCAAAAAATCATGGGTTATGTTTGGAAATTTTTCAATAATATGTATATACTTAATGTAGTGATTGTGGTACAACTGCTTTTAAATTAATATTTTACTTAAAATATCTTGCTTATTGGTTGGATCTTGGTTGATTATTACCCTAATGACAGTGGTTTTTTGTTTATTTCTGAAACATAAACTCTTTGGCACTTTCTCTTCGACCCCCTTTCCCACCATATCTTCAGGCCGTTCTGGAAAGCCCTTGGCCAAGCCGCAATCAAAGTGGACACTTCATGTGGACAAAAGTACGCAATGTGATCCGGGCCGTGGCACAATTCAAGCAGGCACACCACAGGGCAACCCTTTCAGAGAAGACCCATCCCAATACCACAGGTAAACAAATAGTACTTAAGTGACCTTGCAATCTGCCTCTCACTATGCAAAGTAAAACGAGCTTTGAAATTGATCGGCTAGTGACACCTATTGGTCAAATGAAGGATTAATCAGAATATGACCTCACCATTTCAAGGTGCATTTTCTGTAATTAGAGAATATTTTCTTTTACTGGAGGCTGCTGTAGGTGTGATCAGTGCTGACCTTGTCTAGTTAGTGATGGCCAGAGGCTCAGCGACAGGACAGGCAATGGCCTGGGGCCCCGAGCTGGGAGGGGGCTCCCAAGGGAGGCCAATTACATAGTACATTGCCACGACAAATCTGCTTTATTTGTATATACTGTTTTTCACGAAGTGAAAATAATGGTCTTGTGTTAATCAAATTATCTTTGTTGATGTTATTAATTTCCACTTCACAGTAAAATAAGGGGAGTAAAATAAAGGAGTTTATGCTGCTACTGCACACTGCACTTTAAACTCTCTTGTAAATCCATAGGTTACTTTTCTTTTGTTTTGCACTGTCTATAATTTATTTACAGTCTATTTTACAATTCATTTTCTAGTTTCTTTGTTATTTTCACAAAGTATGAGTGGTTCAGGATACATTTCACTGCATGTTGTACCTGTATAACTATGCATGTGACAAATAAAGAATCTTGAATCTTGAGTTGGAGGACCCCGTGGAGATTTTTGCCTAGGGCCCCCAGAGTCCCTAGAATCGCCTGTGGTGATGGCCGTGGTTCAGGACAGGAAGTGATGTGATAACCCTGTGCAGAAAAGAAGACGAGCAGGTCTGTGGGCAGCTGTGAAGACCGAATGAGCCATGGTAGTGAAGACAGCTCCAGTGATGCCAATAGTGAGGAGCACACTCTCTTCGCTCGCAACCTGGTGGTGGGCGATACCACAGACCACCACTGTCCCACAGGTACTGGGCCTGGGGATGATCTTCACAATATTGATAATGAATTTCCATAATCATCCACATTGATTCTTAGCAGAAACCCACATAACCATTAGCCAATCCACATGATTGCAGCCCAACTCATAACAATCTGAATGCAGTGCCATTAACCAGCATGCAGAATGCTGTCATTCAATGCTCATAGTTTGGTCTCTCCACCCTGTCCTTCACCAGCATGGTTCTGACCCATTCTGCACCGCCTTTTGCCCGTCACCCACACCCGCCTCCTCATGTTTGTGCAACAACTCTACACTGCAGGTGGTCAGTTGGACCAGGGCTATGGGTCAAAGAATGAGCTCCACCAATATCCACTTGACTGCCCAGACACAGCAGATCTCTTAACTAGCATGGAGCTGCCCAGCAAGATCAAGCAACTAAACAGTAAGAAACCAGTAGAAGATTTATCAATATGCAAGTAGCAGATTAATTAAGAAATTATGTTTGGGCCTTAAGTACTTAATAATATACTGTGCTATAATGGAGTATAGAGTACAAAAGAGAATAGATGAAGTATTGAGAATAGTGATGTCCAAATTTAGTGTCATAAACCATTTTCTGACCCCAGTAGATGGTGCCCTTGACTTGCTTTGAGACATGCTTTAAGCCCTTTTTTGCACAGAGAGCACCATCTAGTGGTATCAGAAAATACAGCAAATGGTTCATGAAGCTTCATTTGGCCATCACTAATTGCGAGTGACCTCAGAGGCTTGTGACCTGTTTCTGGTGGATTTCTGATGCATGACCAGGTTGTATAACTGTTACAATCCTCCAGATGAAGACTCTGTGGGCTCAGTTGACAGTGCGGTGGTCTTTACTGAGCTCCCCAGCCCCACAGACCCACCTTCCCCGGGGCCAAGCATTGTGAAGCAATCTGTGGGGAATTTTGATGTGACCGGTGAGCGAGACACTGATGGTGAGAGCTCTCACTAATGGATGGAGCTAATCCTGATGCCGTCTCAGTAGTTTCAATTTAAGCCAAATTCCAGTCACGACTGGTGGAATATGATTGAGGGAGCAAAAGCATGGCCTGTCTGGGGGCCTCTGAGGACCAAGTTGGGAAACACTAATGTAAAACTTGAACAATGAACATTGTTACCCTGGAGCATAATGATTCAGTCTAAAACTGCATGTAGCTGTTCGTGTTTGATGATGAATATAGAAATGTATTTCAATTTATCTGGTTTCAAGTTGTCAGTGTGCTCTTGTTGTTCCACATGTGGTCTATAGGTAGCCCTTCTGGCAAGTTGTTTACCTTGCACCAGAGCAAGGATGTAGCCTTATCAGAGGATGGTGTGATGGAGGATGGGTCTGCGTCCAAGGAGGCGAAATTCCAGCAGCAGCCACGGCAGAAGGCCTTCCCTGAGCATAGCCACAGCTTCAGCACGGGTATTCAGCTAAAGAAGGGCAGCCGAGAGATGAACGTGGACCAGATGGGCGTCAACCTGGGTGCCGATGCCAAGATCCTGGCAGCTGGGCTCTTGGGGAGCAAGACACCACCTGCTGGTGGATCTGACAAAGTTAGTGCTTCCTTTTTTACGGAAGAGGACCTTCCTGGTCCCCTGGACAAACTGCTGGAAGAGGAAAAGGGAACAGTCCCAGGAATGGGAGCCTCAGATATTCCTCAAGGCTCAGTGGCAGAGACCAAGAAACTGAGGAAAAATGTGACCAAGGAATGGGATACAATGGGGAAGATGGCTTCTAGCAGAGGAGCAGAATGGGAGGATGTTGAGGTGGGTGCAGACCCACTCTCCCTATTGGCATCTGCAAGTACTGATAACGCTATTGACCAGAGTGAGAAGTCTCAAGCCATTCCACTGTTGGTGTCCCGCAACCTAGCAGACGAGATTAAGATGTACATGAACATGAGCAGCTCACTAGGGTCTAAGTCCTCCAGCATGGAGCTCCACAAAGGTGTGCCCAAGAACACAGAGGTAGACGCAATGCACAAGAAGGCTCTGGAGAGAAGGTCCAGTCTACCTGTTGGTCCGGAGAAGCCACCCAGGGTGGCCGGACAGGCTCTGAAGCACACCCAGTCAGTCACCCGGTCAAAGGCGTTTGCTGTCCAGTCAAAGAGCTGCACAGTGGGCCAGAACCAGAAACCTTCATCATTAGCAGCACTGGTTCGATCACCTCAAAATGGTTCACTGGGCTTGGTTATCAACTCCATTTCTGGCATCAAGGTAGACCACCTGCTCTCCGGGCCTAAGATTGATGTCTTCAAGTCCGGAATGAAGCAGGCTGCCAATGTGGCCAGCAAGGTGTGGGGGGCAGTGTCCTCCGTCTACGCTTACTCAGATGATGAGGTGAGCTCCTTTGACATGCTGATGGAGGCTGTTTTGGATGCTTTTACTGGATTACTTTTGGGAGATTTAATTTAATTCCAATAATTTACATGATTCCCTTCTCAAAATGGATCATATTAAAAATAGACTTCAAAGTCAAAAAATAGCGGCAAACTATAGCAACCACTAATACCAAGACATTCAAAATCATTTGTTTTACTGTTTTTATACTGAATATGATGTAATGAAACTCGAATAGTAGGTTGCACACTTGTTAGAAAAGTTTTACATTAGTGTTTCCCAACTTGGACCTCAGAGGCCCCCAGACAGGCCATGCTTTTGCTCCCTCCCTGCATTGAGCTGGGAGGGTCAGGCAGGGCGCTGGAAGGGAGCAGAAATGTGGACTTCCTGGCAGAGAGCTGGGAGGGAGCAAAAACGTGGACTGGGGGTTCCTGAGGACCGGATTGGGAAACATTGCTTTAGACTTTACTGTTCACCACAAACAGTTTCTTCTGTGTGTAAAACTGGGAACAAATGTGTGGTGCTCATCTCCTAAATTGAAGTCTTAGTGGATTTAAGGCAATTGAGGGTTGGTATTTATTCCAGGAAGAGAATGTTGCAGACAGGGACGGCTTTCCGGCAAGGCTGGAGGATCAGCTTCTTGATGGAGGTGGATATGAAGGCACTGCCCTTGGTGTCGTCATACCGGGCCTGGTCTCCAATGGGCTGACACGGAGCTGCAGCAGCCTGGTCAGCAGCAGTAGCAGCGATGCCGGGAAGGCTCCAGCTCCATCCAGTGAGTTCTGAGGGTCTTGAGAACTTCAGTCACACAATGTGACTGCAATTTGTTTTCCCTCATTTTCGCTCCTGATTCTTCTACTCTCTGCAGACATGACCCCAGGGAGGTTTGATAGGGGTTTGGAGGCTGAGCACAGCTCATCTCTTCACGCCAGCTCCTCCAGCATCTACCAAAACTGTGCTTTGGAGGTAAGAATGCTCTCCCCCCTGAAGTTTAATCACACTTGGCATTCTTATGACCTGCTTCCCTTCCAAAGAATGAGCCACTATGTATGTAACCAGTCAAAGGTCACAATATATTACACTGTATCTATGTACCTGAATTGAGATGTTGTGATCTAGAGGATGTCGCACTGTAAAGAATCCTTGTGACGGCTAAATGAATCTTCATGAACCATTTTCTGTATTTTCTGACTCCAGTAGATTGTGCTCTTGGTTTACTTTGGGGCATGATTTGAACCCTTTTTTTGAGAGGAGAGCACCATCTAGTGGTATGGCTATCACTGCAGAATCCCATAATCCTCCGATTTGAGTTGTACAGTAAGTGTTGTAACCTCACAGGTCCTGATGTCGAGCTGCTCCCAGTGCCGCTCCTGTGAGGCTCTGGTCTACGATGAGGAGATCATGGCTGGCTGGACGGCCGATGACTCCAACCTGAATACCACCTGCCCTTTCTGCAAGAGTGTTTTCCTGCCTCTGCTCTACGTGGAGTTCCGCGATCTGCGGGGGGGCGGGTATGTATATGCACAGCCACGTGTGAGTGCATCTGTGTGTCCGGGGGTTTGCATTTGCTCACATCTGGTATGCTGTTCCTCCAGGTTCTTTATGAACCCCAGTACTTCGGGTGAGAGTATCCATAGCAACACTACATCAGCGCCACCAGCGACAGCACAGAAGAGTGGATCCACGGACCTGATGCACTTTCTCGAGTCTCCTGCAGAAGGTCCCAGAAAGGCCACAGAGACTCAGGAAAACAAGCCAAAGAGGTGGGCACCTTTGTATCCCAGGGGAGTGTGTTGTGTGATTTAAACAGCAGGGGGTGCTGTCCTGATGCAAGAGAGCCAGATACTAAGTTTCATAAATATTTAAGCAATGAATTTAAGAAATTCAATGACTTGTATGCTGCAGATTGCTAAGGTAATATGAGGTCATTTTATAGTTCATAATGGTAACCCATATAGTCCAGTTCTGGACTGTTCTAGAGCATTAGTGGCTGGAGTACTGCACTCTGAAGCTCCATCCATCCCATACAGTGGGGGGTGGGGGGGGGCAGTGGTCTGAGGCCTTAAGATTTTCATACAATTTAGTTTTCACTTATGGGGACTGGTTTTTATTATGTTGTGGGGTCATTTCATCCCCATAATCTAATATACATAAACCACACACACACACATGCTATGGGAAATTCAGAGACTCCATTCCACTTAACAGCATGCCTTTATATTGTGGGGTTAAACTAGTGTACCAAGATACCCATACCATGGGGAAAACATGCCAGTCCTCAGCCTTGGAGATGTGTGGCAGCAGTGCCACCTCTGAGCCATATATTTTATTTAAGGGGTTTGCTGCGGCCCAAAATATGTAACTTGAACTCCACATTCTGGACCTGGCCACCTTCCAGGTTTTCCGCTCAGAATTCAATCTATCAGTGTGTTTGTGTGTTAGCATTACTGTACGGACAACTTTTAACAGTGTGAGGGAGCAAATGGCAGCATCGGAAGAACAAGATTGCACCCCAGGAACTAGAACTGCCTGGGGGTTGGTGTGTGGCTCAGCAGGTTAGGTTGCTTTGCCTGTTGTCAGAAGGTCACTGGTTCAAATCCCAGGGTTGACAGTGTGATTTTGCTGTTGGACTCTTGACCAGGACCCTTAACCCCCAGCTGTTCCAGGAACTGGCTGATTCTGCTTTCTTCCAAAAAAAATTATGTTGTTTTGGATCAAAGAATCTGTTAAAATAAATAAGATATAAAAATATTACAGAAACTTATTCTGGATTGTGTCCTTTGTATCTCAGCTTTGTGATAGTACAGTGTTACATAATGTTACATTTACGTTGCTTCCCCCAGTTCGGTGCTGGAACCAGTGCAGTCCGACCCGCTGGGGCTGATGGAGCGGCAGGCTGTGAGACATACCAGCATGCTGACCCGCAGTAACAGTGTGGGTGGGCCTCTGCGGAGCCTGGAACTCGCCCAGCGGCCTTCCCATGGTGCCTCCACCTCCAGCCTGCCCAGCAGCCTCGAGGAGGCCTCGGTGAGCTATGCAGCACACATTGTATTTCACGGGTTTACTGCGGGCCAAAATGTGTGACTAGAATTCCTCATTCCAGAACTGGTTGAGAAATCACCATCATATGCTTAATACTTTAAATGGGAAGGGGGGCAATCTTATCCGCAAAGGACTGGTGTGTGCGCAGGTTTTTGGGATAACCTTTGGGTCAGCTGTTCAAACCCAGGTGTGAGGACACAGCCAATCAGTCCTCTGATTGGTGACCTAATTAGGGAGTTGCAGCGAAAACTTGCATCCCCTGCTAAAAAACATACATATTATTAATGAAAATTAAAATGGAACTAATATTGTGGACTTGCAGGTCATTGGCTTGGCTGTATGTTGTCACATTGTTGTACTGTCATTTGAGAATAGAAACCACTGTTTTTCCAGGATTCCTTGAGGCAAAAGAGGCCAAATCCACAGCCCGTGTCTGTGCCCTACCTCAGTCCTCTGGTGCTGCGCAAGGAGCTGGAGTCCCTGCTGGAGAATGAAGGGGATCAGGTCATCTACACCCACACCTTCCTAAGTCAGCACCCCATCATCTTCTGGAACTTGGTGTGGTACTTCCGTCGGTTGGACCTTCCCAGCTATCTTCCAGGACTCATCCTAACCTCAGAGCACTGCAACAATGGGGTGCAGGTCTGTGATTATCTCTGCCCTCCAGCCCTGTCCTCAGCCTTGGCACACCCTTCTTCACTGGCCAAAGAAGTTTAATGAAGCATTTGCTGTATTTTTTGACCCCAATAGATGGTGTTCTTAGCTTGCTTTTAGACATGCTTTGAGCCCTCTTTCTGAACAGAGAGCACCATCCAGTGGGGTCAGAAAATACAGCGAGTGATTCTTGAAGCTTCATTTGGCCATCATTACTGGACCCTCATTATAAACTTTGACCCTGTGCCTTTTGATCCTGAACTTTTGTTTTCTCTTTCATTGTCTTAATTATTTAGTACAGCTTTGAAGTCAGCTGGTTTTAGCAATTTGAGTGATGATAATTTTGTTTCTTGTCCTTTAGCTCCCGTTGACCTCCCTGTCCCAAGACAGCAAGCAGGTGTACGTTCAGCTGCTTTGGGACAATGTTAACCTACACCAGGAACCCGGCGAACCCCTCTACCAGAGCTGGCGGAACCTGTGTGAGTGTTTTATATTGATGGCAGCTTCGCGAAGCATTTACTGTATTTTCTGATCCCCACTAGATGGTGCTCTTAGTTTATTTTTGGGCATGATTTGAGCCTTTTTTTAAACAGCGCCATATAGTGGTGCCAGAAAATACAGCAAATGGTTCATGAAGCTTTATTTTGCCATCACCAGTGTTTTGCTCTGTGTCATATGGTTAGCCTTTTAGCTCTGCAGTCTCTCTGCCTACTGGTTGGCTGTCAAATAGCTATGTCCAGTCTGACCCCGCTGCAGTGCTTTAAACCCCCACTCATAACTTGATAAAGCTGTATTAAGAGAGCAGAAGAAATACAGTAGCCAATAAGCAGCACATACCTAAATAACAATGAAAAGGGGGGATATATAAAATAATCTAATTTGAATAATTACATATCGTATGCTGCCATCTATAAAAGAGCCCAAATGAAAACATGGTGATGGTTTTGTTCAGCATGCCAGCCACTGTGGTTTCAGCGCTCCTGAACCCTGTCTGTTTGTTTGTTTAACTGTCCTTTCTGCATTATGTGCTACTGCTACTTGGAATATTTGTTGTTTCTTACCTTTTTGATGACCTATTTTTGGTTTTAATATTTTTATTGATTTTTCACAGTATATCTCAATTCACAATCCCCCAACCCTTACCGACAAATCCCTAGGATAGCGTTCATG
>JAODKF010000018.1:9083111-9098542 GCA_026779585.1 Mormyrus proboscirostris
AGTGCCTGAAACAATTATATAACGTCCATTCTTGTCTGATATAATATCATTTGGGACAAAAGGGACATTCTTATCGACCAAAATTGCTACATGACCTATTTTTAACCTTTAATTCTTATTCTCAATTTCTACTGCTCTGTTAAATTCTTGTGTTCTATATGCATTTGGTGAATAAACAGGTTCTGATTCTAATAGTCTTGATGAAGCACTAATCTGGTGTGTGGACTGGAATGACCCAGTATCCCAACAGGGGTGACTGACCTGGCTCTAATGTTGTTCTGCTCCCCAGTGGAGAAGAAAGGCCTCCAGGCTCTCAGTAAACAGCAAGAGACCAGGACACTGCTGAACAGCATTGTCCGGAGCATCCAGACAAATGATGTATATGGACCAATCAACCTTCTCCTGCGGGAGATCAAGAGGTGTCCCAATGTCAAACGGCAACGGTCTGTTTCTGTTTCTGTGTTTATTCTGTTTTTTTTTGCTCCAGATTAGAAGAGTGAGTGAAGCTAAAATCTAATCATGGCCTCTCTGTCTTTTAGGAGTATCTACAGGGAGATCCTTTTCTTATCACTAGTGGCTCTGGGCAGAGAGAACATTGATATTGGTGAGTGCCTGAAAGCTCACATACAGTATACGATGGTCCAGTACAGTATCCTCGTTTGGGTGGAGTTTGATTGTCTCAAAAACAACATAAAATAGAATGAGGAAATTTTGCACTTCATTGATTTTTAAGAGACTTTTGAGACAAAGTATTTTGTTGTTTGGACACAACCTAAAATTGACATTGAGGTGCAGTTCAAATGATCCTCTACAGGTTTGTGTGCCTGTGAGTCCAGCCTTCTCACTCTCTAAGTCATAAGTCTGATCTTTCTCATCTGTTCCTGCAGAGGCCTTTGACCGTGAATACCAGCAAGCCTTTGAAGAGCTGAGTCCAGAGCAGCTGAAGGCTCTGTCACGCATTGACCACCCGCCCCTCAGCAGCATTCAATGGTGCCTCAAGTGGTTCGGAGCCCCTGTCATCTGATCTGAAGACCCTGTCAAAGAATCTGTGAATCTCTGATCCAACCACTTTTATATAAAGGGTGCAGACACCAGATACCCTGAGATTTGTGGGTAAAGGTTCACCCTCAAGCTTTGAACTTTGAAGGCAAGGAATAGATTTGTATAATTTAAAATATATTTCATATTGTTTTTTTAAACACATTACCTAATGGGGAATTACCCAATGGTACTTTTTAATCACATTGAAATAACCGCATTTGTTTGACTTCATTTCCATGCAAAATGCTGTCCAACTATCGTGTTTATTTTTTATTTTTTCACCTATTATGTTCCATCATTGGTTGGACCTTCATGGACCTTCTCAATCATTGGCTGAGGTTGCATACTGAAACTTGAAAGAGAAAATGGGCAACCAATGAAAGCTCCCAGAGGACTGTGAACTACTAAGAGGAAATCTATGCTCATTTCTAGGAGAGAAAATCAAACTATGTTTATAGATGTACTGTTAGAAAGGCTGCTTTTTGTTTGTTTTTCTAAATGGAAATTTGAACTAGGATTGCCTCAGCAATGCTTTATTCTGTTCCTTACACTGAGCATTTTTTTTTGCATTTTGCAGTCTTAAGTGTTGTAAATATTTTAGACTGCATGTAAATATGATAGTGGTCATACAGCAACCAATAAGCTATGGCCCACATACTGTATACAATCAAGAATTTCAATGCCAGATATTCCAGACCCCTGACCTTGCATCCTGTTTTAAAAGGAAAAGCATCTATGAAATGCTGTAAGGGGGTAAATTCAACCGTGTGTGTTGATTTTTTTTTTTTTTACTCTTATCTGTAATGGCTTAAACATGATTTACCATTTTCATCATTCAGGATGTTGTTTTGTAATCTTTTTCATGCATTTGCGGGATGGAGGATTCACATTATGAATCCATGACAGTGACTAATTGAGCATAGGTGGCAACATCAAGCCAGTCTGTGAAATCCTGCAAACGGACACCATGGATCCTATAACAGTTAGATCCTTGCACTATTTTTGTGAACAGTCTGACTTTCAGGCCGTAGTGATGGCACACAGGTAAATATTCATGCTCCAGAAAAAACATACCTCAGATGGTGCTTGAAAATACACCTTAATCTTCATCCTGTCTCTGGGCTGTTGTGCACGTCATCATCTAAGACATTTGTAGAGTAAAGATGGGAGCACCTAGACTGGTAGTACCTGGGTTACCCATCCATCCAGGGCTGAAGGAAAATGCACATCTGCTGTGTTTTCCACAGCCTGAATGTCTATCCTAGGTATTCAGCTGTATGTGTCTGATTACCAGTTTCCATGTCATGATACTAGGAACAGTTAGTTGACCCTTAGGAGACTTAAATGGTTCCTTTATAAGGTTTTCTAGGATGTGCTTTGTGAAAGCTAAATATGGAATCTTAATTTCTACTCAGACATGCTAGCTACTACTAATTAATAATGTAACTTCTCTCCATTGTATGAAATTGGTTAATTGACACTTGCAAGTTTATCTTAGGGTATTGTCTATGAATGATTTATAATCCATAGTGATGTTCATTATTTAAGACATTTAGAGAAAAGCCTCTTGTACAAATGCACAGAAAGAAACCTTGTACACATCTGTAAAATGAGACTACTTTTCAAGTTACTGGAAAGCTTAAAATAAAACGCTATGCCTTTCTACAGCAAGTTGTTACGAGTCATTCATTGATACATCTTAGAACTGATTTTTCTGAAGAGAAGCAGAGTCAGCGATGTATCTCATACTATTTTGAGTTAAATGAGAATAACCAGTGTGAAAGTAGTTTAATTTATAAATGCCATCAATCATTTTAATACCCAGGCAATACTTATGTACTTCCATGTCAGTTTGTTCAGGAAGGTGAGCAACTAGGTCGAGGTCCGAGCACTGCTGTTTCTCCAGCGTTCCTTTACCCGTCAGTCAGGTGTGAAGCCTCTGACCAATCAGAATCAGTAATTAATAAACTGACTACCTGGGAGAACTGAAAACAAGGCTTGGATTTGGAATTGCGGTCCAGTTTTGAAGAACCCTGAACTAGATCATGGAGATCAGGTATGATCCAGTAGCCCAAAACACTTTACAGTAAGCTGATGATGGTAGGATCTAGTCTGCAGAGTCTAAATATTAATATATCTGTACTGTAATATGCAGTATTTCAGCTTACGTTGAAAACATACCCAACTTTTAGAAATGTGCAACATACCAACTGTGATGCTTTATATTGTTATATTTATGGTTCATTTGTTCAAGAACAGTGGGAATTCACAAATTAGTGTTCCAGTGAGATCCACCATCTTCAGTACAGCTGATCAAATTCCATCCATTTGCCAAACTGAAGACAGGATCCCAGTACTCCCAATAAACAACCAACACAGCACACATTTCTGCAAACACCTTTTAATCGTTCTCCATCATAGTCAACTTTACTTCTGGCTGGACTCGGACTTCGATGTGGACGCCCTGAGGGAGGACAGGCGGCGTCTCTTGGCGATCTGTTCCTGACGCTTCTCCTTGGCTTCCTGTAGGTAGGATGTGTGCGTTAGCCATAACCATCATAACACTGGCCGCATTTACACACAGGCAGTTCACACCAGAATGAAAAACCAAGATACAGACCATGAATATATTCCACAGAAAAAGACAGTAACAGGTCCTAGACACCTACACGTTCTGTCTTGCTACACAGTGATGCCAGCCAGGTGTCCTGTGCCTGGGAGACCCTCTCAGAGTCTCACAGTACCAGGAATCTTCCAGAGGTAAGCACTGAAGGCCAGTACATGCATATCACATCAAATGCAAGGATGTTCTGTACTACCACTCCATTCATAAGATCACAGAGAGGACAGGCAATAGGTTCTTCAAATTCAAGCAATAGGGAACATTCCAGTTTACCACCACTTCAGTATCATTACAGTATTGTCTCATTTCTAACAGCTGTGGGCACTGGACAAACCTCAGGCTACCCTGGCAGAAAATTCTGTACAAAACAATGAGCTGAGAGCCATTCAGAGACTCAAACACACCCACACTCCCAATCTCCATAGCTAACTGAAAAGCAAAACAGCAAAAAAATTAAATCCAGCAGCTTCTACCACTTTTAAAGTCTTTATAAAGTAGAAACTGGTTGCACCAAATCCTTTGGAACCTCACAACATTCTCATTCAGCTCAATGCACAAAACAAAGTGTCCCAGTGCAAAAACCAATCAATGATTAGACTTTCTACAAGTACAGGCACACAAATTCTTTGGTATACACATCCCTCTCTCTCGCTCTCCTACAAGAATGAAGTTTGGGGTCAGAGTGCAAAGTCAGCCTCTCTTTTGGTACCACTGAGCAGGTTTTAGGATTAAGGGTCTTGCCCAAGAGCTCAACAATAACGCGATAACTCTGCTGACCGCAGGATTCAAACTAGCGACCTTCTGCACACCCTGCCCCGTGAGTGTATATATGCAGTTTAGCATTCGCTTATGGAAAAACACCAATGAAAATGCAGCTGCTGTTGCAGACCCCACCTTCGTCCTCTTGGCCAGCAGCTTGGCGTATTCGGCGGCCTCCTCCTTGTTCTTCAGGGTGCGCTTCCTCTTCAGGGCAATGCGCTGGCGCTTGTGCTGGAGCACGCGGGGCGTCACCAGACGCTGGATCTTGGGGGCCTTGGTCCTGGGCTTCTTACCTAGGGTTGAGGGCAGACAAGCGCATTGTCAAAAGAGCACCAGCACCACGGCCACGTTAAGGCAGGACTCAATGCTGAAAGGTGCAAATCCCAGGGCACCAGGATCACGAGGGACTCCAGCCATCCTGTCCACAAGCTGTTCAGGCCACTGAGGTCAGGGAAACACCTCTGCAGCCTGAGGTCAAGAACTGAACGGTTTAGGAGGACTTTTTACCCACAAGTAGTGAGACCACAGCCATAACAGACAACACTACATGTGACAAAGAATCTAATTTCTGGGTGTCCCAGACCTTTCAGCTCGGCCTCACATCCTGTACAGGAGACCCAGCGTCTGGGAACTGGGTTCCAGTCAGCCCACAGTGGAGCATGACCTGCTAATCGTAATGACTCGTATAGTGAGGGTACCTTATCTGGGCATGTACGTTATGAGGACCACCCCAGTTAAAAATTACTGCATAAATCCAGCATATGTAACCACCCAAACTGATTTTCACTTTAACAGTCTAAAAGTTGCTGCGAGAAAAGCAGGATTCAACTGTCCCAGATACAGATAAAACGCTAGTGATGCTGAGACAGACAACATGCACCCTACCAAATATTAAATAACACTAATATTTACATATATGATTTGATATTTATGATATTTCTATTTAATTGTTCACGCCCAAGTCTGAAATGCCAAATGCCAAACTGACAAATCTGGAGGGATGACTGTGCTCACACCATTTTGAAAATTGACCAGAATCCTCTGCAGACACTTGGCTACAGCAGAAAGCCTGAGCATCAGCTACATTGTTCTATTCACTTTTCATTATTTAGCTTAAGTCTACCCCAAGTTTAGCATCCTGCAGACCTGCACAGGTGACGTCTAAACACACACCTTCCTTCGTGAGGGGCCTCCTCACTACGTACTTCCTCACGTCGTCCTCCTTGGACAGGTTGAAGAGCTTGCGAATTTTGCTGGCCCTCTTGGGGCCCAGACGGCGGGGCACGGTGCGGTCAGTAAGCCCAGGGATGTCCTTCTCACCTGGAACATACACATATGGCACCATGAAGAGTAAAGTGAAATGATCCTTTACTTCCTATTAGCACAGGTACAGATACACTAGATTGCTTCTCTTGGATTCCTACCCAATTTTGCTCTCCATGAGACACACAGGCAGAGTCACCCAACATGCAGCAATCTCTGGGGGTTAAGGGCCTTGCTCAAAGGCCTACAGACCTGCAACTATTTTGCCGAGGTTCAAACCTTCAAATCAGGCACAGAGACTTAGCCCACTGAGCCCCTCACTGGAAGCTGATAAAGGAAGCAACCTGTCCAGCACATGGCTCCAGCAGAGCCAGTGCATACAACAGATCATATACATATACAGTATATAAAATATAATATATACGCATTCTTTAAAAGTTTGTACGAAAATACAAGTATATACAAATTGAAACGGGGTTTAAAACAGTGGCTTTTGAAGCTTTAAGAATGTCAAAGGGAAGCATTTTAGTGTAATTTAAGCAAAAGAATATTGAAAATAATGTCAAAGATCGGTTCCCTCTATACCAATAGATCTCAATCCTGTTCCTGGCACTGCCTCCCCTCCCCCCGCCAGAATGTTTTCATTCCAACCCACATGGGGGGGGGGGGGTATGGGTTGTGTGCCAGGAAGGGGATTGAGAACCACGGCTCTAGTCCAACATTTCTCAACCCAATACCCTCTGAGCTCCCAACACACCTGTATCAGATATTTGGTGTTCTTGATTGGCTAGGAGCTGGGAGAGAACAATAACGTGGAGAGTCCAGGCGTACCCTGAGAAAAACAGCTCTAGAACAACAGAACCTATTTCGGGGGTGGGATACGCACCTTTCTTGATAATGACCAAGTTCAGCACACTGAGGTTGGCATCGACGATGCAGCCGCGCACGGACTTGCGTTTGCGCTCTCCGGTCCGGCGGGGCCGGTAACACGAGTGGCCCTTGCTGAGCAGCAGACGCACACGGCCGTGCGTCAGCACACCCTGCTTCATGGGGAAGCCCTGCTTGTCATTCCCACCACTGATGCGGACCACATAGCCCTTAGAGCCAGAGCAAAAACCAGGTTAGGAAAGCAAAAAGACACAAACAAAGCACTTTACAACTATTCTGCCAGATCTGTTATTAATAACACAATGATTTAGATCTTAAAGAACTTGTCTTGAGTCTTTTACTTCTGTGGGTGCTGAGGTTTCTTCTCTCAAGGTACCAGGTGCCAGCTGAATGTCCAGCAAGGCAAACTCACCTTCCACTCCTCACCCAGTGGGTCAGCGGCCACCTCTGCGGCCATGCGCTTCTCATAGAAGATGCGCAGCTTGCGGTCATCGTCCACTTCTATCAACTTCTGGCAGCCAGTGGCCGGGAATGAGATGTTCAGCTGACAGGACAGAGAAACAGAAGTTCTATTAAAGAAAGGCCTTGTATTCCAACAGTCATAAATTCAATTGATGAAATAACTAGCTCTAGGACTTGCATGAGGCACGTTGACGGACAACACAGGCTACTTTTATAAATGACAAACACGCAGGGGAAAGATGGGTCGATACGATTACTAAAACACAGTAGTAAGTAGGTCAAGGCTAAAATAAAGCATCGCTATTAAATTTAATACGGCACAGCTGTTGCAAAAGGCTTTCACAGATGGCAAGAAAACCTTAAGGCACAAAATGTACACGGGCCCTCATAGAAAACGGGTATACAGAATGGAATGGGGCTCGAACTATGCGTATTAAATCATTTCGTAAAATAAGTAGCATAATATGGGGCAATCTTCTGACTCACAAATGTAAAATATTTAATTTTAAAAATAAGAAGGGCGGATGTAATTACTTTTAGAAGTCATCTGGAGTTTTATTACAGAGCTCACAACGTGAGTATACAGCCCTACTACAGGAGGCAGCCATTTTTAACATCCGACTTATTCGCCGGTGGAGAGCAATCAACATCCATCTCCGTTTATACACTTCCCAACAAACATAATACCTAAGCGACCATGTTGTCAAAACTGTATATTTTGACATTATACGAAAATCGTGACGGTAAACGCAAATGCCCAGTACTAAATGTACATATAAGAAAGCCCTACCTTCATTTTGTGTGATATTCACACACATCTACTATCCGCCACAGAAAAAGAGCGAACTTCCGGCCCACGCGCTCACTTAGCCATGAACAGCTATCGCGATATTTGGTGCTTTTTTGGGGGGTGGGGGTGTAATAGCCTATAGTTTACGCTTTTGTGCGTGTGTTTAAACACACTTCTGTTTGCTATATATGAATTTGCTTGTAAAGTTACAGTTAGTAGATTCCCTGATCTAACTAATTCACTTTGAACTAACACCCTGTCTAAAATGTATTGCACAGTGACATAGATATTCACTCATACGTATGTGCGATAATTTGTCTTATATATTTGTGGGAAGTATTTGGTTTACATTGTTGGGTACATTGTTTAATTTTTAAAGTGAATGAACGTCATGTCTTTAAAGTGTTACTGAATTATGTACGCGCTCTGCGTGAGCATTTTCACTGAAGTGTGACAGAAAACTTCGTGGAGGAAATGTAGTTTCCTGCGTCTTTTTACATAAATAACATTTTTGTAAAAGCACAAATATGGGTAACGTTATACAGGAAATGATATGAAACATCCCTATTGTTGTCCTAAAACGTCGAGGCAACAGGAATAATGCACTGGAGAGCGGCAATTAACTTTCCGGCAAAACATCCTTTTTCTGAATATTTATTGTTTGTAGAAATGGTCATCCGCATACCAGACTGATGCAGGCAAAGCAATGAGTAATTAGGCATGAATTTAATTAAGTGCATTCAGAGTGTTTTGTAAATGAGATATTTTGCTGTCTTAAACTACACATCATATTTGTATTCTGGCAGGGACCTATTTTTAAAATATATTTTAAAACTATACAACTATATTGTTGCAGTACGATGGTCAATAATTTGTGGAAATGACAATGCTTCTATTGCTAATATTCACAGTATGATTTAAGCAACTAAAACCGTATTAGACAATAGGGATCTGTAGTTTTTAGAACAATACTAACGGTATGTTGTATTTAACAGTACCAGTCCTAGAATGAGTCAATGTTCAATAATGGATATTATTACTACGTTTAAAATGTGCATTCAGCAATATCCGACAAACAAGTGCTTTTCAACCTCCTTTGTCTAAACGCAAAGAAATCCCACGTGATCACAATAACACATGCCGTCATCGTGCATATAAATAAGTTGTGCAACAGGACAAGTTGTGAATACTTCAGCTGCCTGTTACGGGGAGGTGGCGGAGGTGCGCATGCGCGGCTCGCTAGCTTGTGTAGTTGGTGCCGTAGGCTGTGCTTTGAGTGTATAATGAGCTGAGCTGTCGAGTTGCAGTAGTCGTGTAATTTACTGACATTACAGGCGTTCCGATTGTTATGCGAGTGCTCTTAAAATCCAGGTATAACATATAGCTACAATCAAAGCGTTGGTCTAGAGTAGCTGCTGAATGTTTACGTCAAGAGACCTGACATCCTTTTATCGGATCGACTTTACCACCACCGGTTGGTAATCTTCTTCACTGAAGTCCTCAGCTTTAAGAACTGCACAAAAAACATGAGCGATCTTGTGTTTTGGAATCAGCTGAAGGCTGGCAGCTCCGAGGTTGACTGGTGTGAAGGCAATTACCTAATTTATCCTGAAATTGCGGAGTTTTACAACACGGTTAGTATATTTACTCTTGCCTTTTGTGATTTGTCTCGGGTCAAGCCGTAGTTGTATACAAATGTGTTTTTGTGGGTTCAACACTTTTAAAGAATGGGCTGCAATCAATTAAAGAGTTTCCTGACACTATAGTGTAACTGTCACTTTGTTTATCAGAATATTCCTAAACCAAATGAGCGTAGTAAATGTCAGAGTCAATCCAAAAACTGTATGAGGGAGTAGAGACAATGACTGTTGTATTTAGTTGTATCTAGAGAGTAACTGGTCGGTAAGGGGCAACGTGTCGCTACACGGAGTTCCGTAGACCGGACACGTGGTGAATATAAACTCTATAAACCCTAAAAGCAACCTGTAGGAAAGATGTTGCACGCCAAAGTTAATTGTGCATCCACGGACGCGTACTTCTTTAATGTCTGCGAGATGGTGGGATCTTTTCTCGTATTTTTGATGTTCGCATTACTGAGATGTCATATGACTAATAACAACAGACACTTGCGTGCTGAAAACATCCTTGCCATTGTTTTATAAGTATGTGTAACATACTGCAGGATATGAATCTATTTAGTATTTAAGAATTTATTTGTGAAAATAAGTGTGACGTAAGTTGCCTTTGTTGTTCGAGCCGTGCCGATTGTTGTTAATTTTTCTCGTTTTTTCCATTTCAGATCAGCAACGTACTGTTTTTTATTTTGCCACCTATTTTAATGTGCTTATTTCGTCAGTATGCCACACATTTCAACAGTGGGATTTATCTAATATGGACGCTGCTGGTTGTAGTTGGTAAGTTTTATAATAATAATAATAATAATAATAATAATAATAATAATAATAATAATAATAATAATATTTTTGCAGAAATGTGACCATCATATGGCTGCAGTTGTAACCGTTGTTCATAAAAAATATTGCGCTTTATTTTTCGTTTAGTTTTATTGCTGTGGATAGCAAAAGGATATTTAAAGTCACCCAAGATTTACTAAATTTCCAGCTGATCAGTTGGATATCTGGTGCAAAACAATGTCGTATTGTATAGTGTTTTTTTAAGCTGATCAAATTTTCCTTAAAAGACGGTATCGCAAGAGTTGAATAAACAGAAAAGACTTCTAATGAGCGTACAGAAGAACCAAGTTCTTAGTTGTTGTTAATTGCATCAACGGGTGTCACTTGAAGTCTTGCAGTGTTCGCACTATCCAAACAGTTTACAATTAGATTGGCAATTGACTGAGCTCCGCAAACATGTTAAGGCATGTACTGTTGAAGCCTGACATGTATGCTGTTCAATCGAATGGCGTTTCTTTGTGCTTGTCCTTATCACTGTCAGTTGCAATCATTGTTGACATAATTGATTTCCATTTAAAATGGGCCTTTCCGCCCTGTTAGAACAAGTAGGATGTCTAATTATGATCTCCGATCTCACTGTCATGCACCCAACTCGCTATGTAATCTTGGCTCGTTGCATCAGTACGGATACTACATTTAACAAAAATAAAGGAAGTGGAAAGTGCAGCAATCAGCAATCTTCTGTAAACGCAGAAGTCAGTTTCACAGATCATGTTCAGAATGCAAGAGGGCTATTTGCATTGCTTTATATCAATTTTATTGAAATTAAAGTTGCGGAGCTTGTCATTTGAGGCGGAATCAAGTACAATGATTTAAGTTACATTTTGTGTGAATATTAATGTTCTCGGTGTTTTGTAGTATGTGACCAGGGTCGTTTCAAGTTTCAGGAAGACTGATTTTGCATTAATGTAGAATCTGCGGTACTCTTGTGGTGGATCTTCCTGAAAATGGTGGTGTTATAACATCTGGATGTTGTGTGGATAGCACCGGCTCAGTCTTGGCACCATCCTGACACCCTGGAATGCACATGCTATCAGTCATTAAAAGCCCCTCCCCTGAATTTGTGTGCATCTGGCTATAGCTTCTAGAAATAATTTTATGACCGTTACTGTGGCCTTCTATGTGGGTCCTGCATTCAACACAATAAATTCAGGCTCCAGAATGATACGCATTTTACAAAACCATGGGTTTAATGATGGCTTTTGTTTATCGCTCTGTGCTCTGAGAGCCTAGCATTGCCCAGTCAGATAAATTTGACTTCACTCTTTTATCATATCTTAATGCTCATACTTTCCAGTCAGTTAATAACTCTATTGTGTTGCTACCACAAGACTAGACTGAGCCCTGCAATCTAAATTGGTTCTCAGGGCTGCTGTGGTGCTTTTGACCTTGTTCTGTGTTGTTAATCCTGAATGACACGGTGTCTATTTTGGGGCCTCATGCAGCTCTGTTCCCCCTCCTGACTCAGGTATTGGCTCCACATACTTCCATGCCACCCTCAGCTTCCTGGGCCAGATGCTGGACGAGCTGGCCATTTTGTGGGTGCTGATGTGTGCCATTGGCATGTGGTTCCCCAAGAGATACTTGCCCAAGGTCTTCCGGCGAGACAGGCAAGGACATTGACAAAACCCAGGCAGTGTACACAAACACACACAGCAGCACACCGGGAAATGCATTGGTGCTCTTGCTGAGTTTAGAATGTTCTTAGTAGCAGTCTTTTAAAGTGTGACCTCCTCCCATTTAAGCCCTGGAACTACAGACCTGTCACATGCAGGCCCACGTCAGATGGCCAAGTCACGGGCATGAATTAGCCTGACAGTGCGCTTATTAACAACCCATCACGTATATCTGGTCACGATTGGCCAGTGTACTGGAAGGTGTACATTTCTGACAGGCATTCTTCTGCTCTTTTGTTAGCGATTAATATTTAATGTAAAGCGTTAAATTGTTTAACAGTTTTTAATGAATGGCATATATTAAGCATCAACAATATGTTTACAAAACTGATTGTTTTCTTTATAGAAGTTAGCGTGTCCGTTAAATCATTCAAGAATTATTTTGGAACTGTTTCTAAAAGTCACGATTAGATGCCTTATGATAATTTCACAGAGCAAAAATTCTCCAATTTGCAGTAGGGTCTAAGAAAAGGTTTTATGAGGTTGGACTGTTCACTTGATTTTTTTATTTTTTTTTTTGAAGCAATAACTGACGAATTTGAAAACAGAAATATGTGTTGCATATCCTGTTGAGGTAACCGTGAAGTGTTGGTCTGTTCCAAGTTTTGTGATCCCTATTGTTGGACTGTTTCAGTTCCATGGAGATTCTCCTCTTTTACTTATTTATTGTCAAGGTTTTTAATAAATAGAACCAACCCCCCCAAATTTCGGGTGTAGATTAGAGAATTATAGGGATTTTGTCTGCATGGCCCTTAGGCGCCAGTAGCTGTAGGGACACACTGTCACTGTGGACAAAAGTATCTGCTAAATAAATAAATGTAAATGATGTGGTGCCATGGTCCCGTATTCGTTTTCTCCTCTCCTACTAAAGAATGGCTGCAATGATTCTGTGATCTATCCCATTCCATACATTGCCTGTGACTGGATTGTTTTGCAATCACTGCAGGTCGAGGTTCAAGGTGGTTGTGGCCATCCTCTCGGGGATCACCACAGGCCTGGCCTTCATCAAACCTGCCATTAACTCCTTGTCACTGATGACCCTGGGGATTCCCTGCACTGCTTTGCTTATCACAGAGCTCAGAAGGTGAGTGTCCTCAGATTTCTGGGAGGTGTAGTCCATGAATTCAACTGTCAGAAGCCAGGCGTACCTTCAAAGTTTGGCCAGCAGAATGTTTGAAAATGGTCATCGTATTCCCAGTAATAAATGTTTTGACCATGCACTGACAATATTTATTGGGGATTGGGGGATTTATTGTATTTAAAGACTTGCAATTACAGAATAGTGTAGTCACAATCACTTAAGACACAGTAAAATGTTTAAGACTTTTTTGTTTGTTTATTTTAGGGTGGTGCTAGGATATAGGAGAATGATCTGAGTTTTTGCGAAGCTGCTGTAAGGCAAATGTGAAAGTAGAGTGTATCTTGACAAGATCTCAGTGATCTCTGGCCTTGCATCCAGAGATTGTTTTAAGCCTGTAATTAGGCTTAATGTGTTTAACAAAGCAGAGAGGAGCCATCTATTGAAAGGGTCAGACCTTTTAAATGACTGCAATAAAGCTTAAGATTTGCTTTTCAGCCTTGAAAGAATTTGACAATGAGTTCTGACAGCCTCGGAAGTATTTCCATCTTAGCTATCCGAGGAATTTCCTTTACCCCCTCACAGAAAGGTTGGCGTCACCAAGGGTTATAGGGTCGGCTTTCGTTGTGCCAGCAATTGTTGCCCGGTGGTTTTGATAAGATTCCTTTGGAGATGTCAGGTTTGTTGTGGTGGCAGCAGGTTTGTGTACACAACAGCAGAAGGGACAGTGTCCTGTAGCTGACGTAAGACAGGACTACCACCTTGTTCAGGTGTCATGTGACTCAATGTTACTCCAGTTACATCTTCATTGACACACATGGGGGGGGGCTTGTATTTTCTTATCCTGTACATTTTAGACTAGAAGTAGAAGTTCAATGCCCCCATTTCCTGCCAACGGAGGCCCAATTTTTAAAGGGTTTCCTCTTCCTCTGGACTTTTTCCCCCCACCCTCTCCCCCCTCGAATTTAGCCTTTGCTTTCAGAAGCCCACTCTTCTCCCACTGGGTGTCCCAGAGCTGTTTGCCTGTTTGCTGCGGATGCACTTCCTGTGGGGGTCTGAGAATCTCCCAGGGTCACACTGAACGGACACATTCTGCTTCTAACATTTTTACTATAAGGTGCCCTCCCCAGCTCTTGACCTCTCTTTTTGCATTCTCTGAATATGTACTGAGTGACAGCCTGGATCGGTATTCCGGATGTCCCAGTTTGGAATTCGGCAAGGGTTAGATTATCTCTCCTCTATCCTTGCATCTGGGGTTGCCCAAGCTAAACACGACCCAGGAACAGGGATCCAGCTCATGACATAATTGTTAATGGCAGACTGTCTGTGATTGGTCAGCACACAAAGTATATGAACTGCCAAAGACCAGTAGAGTGCATGTTAATATCCAGCCAAAACTGAAACAGATGAAAGCGTGTTAGTAATAGCTGGCACCTGGAGTCTCAGATGTCAAGGTTTTATCACATCACGACTAAATCAGCTTTCATTTCTGCCTTTTTCTGGGTGTTTATCTTTGTCTGTCGCAGGTTTCTCTTGGACAGAGCCCCAGTTCATATTTTTGTGTCTGTATATCTGTGGTTTAATACTACTCCCTCATCCCTGAGTGCTTTGTGCCCTCGTAAGGTCATTGTGTTCCTAAGCCCAAGTTTTTTCCCAGGGCCGATGGGAATGTTAAGGTTGGTGCTTCTCTCTGAGGTCCTATCAATGACCTCTTGGATGGTAGGACTGAAATCGCAACTCTGAATAACTGACTTGTCAGCGGGGAAGGTTGTATGCGTGATGGCAACCTTATGGCAGAATATTGCTTCAGCTGTAAAATAAAATGGCGTCAGTTTCTGCTAAATATGAATATTTATCGTCAGTTTGGTTTTACACTCCAACATAGAAAGTGTCCTGCTTGGTTCTCTTGTTAAAATGGCTTCTCTGTAGCGTCCCAGAATGTTCTCAAAGCCATCCCTCAGTGTCGTCAGGCTGTTCGGTTTGTTTGTTTTTCTCATCGGCATCATTTGGTTGGTGAGTGTGTGGCCGAACCTCCCACAATTCCTTCTCTGGAGTGTTTACATGGCAGGGACAATGTGTCCCGTTGTTGGTGCTGAGAGCAAAGACGGAGCTGGTTTGTATGCCTTCAGATGAGCCTCTGCCATCTGTGGATCTGTGGGCTGTGTCACCAAATGACCTGCTGTATAGCCCCCTCCCCCTTTACTGAGACATGGCATTTGTCATCATAGTGAACATGCAACCCGTGGGCAGTCTGATTCTGTTGACTTCTGAGACTTACTGTAGGCTTCATGTTCTGTCTATTAGCTGTCTATTGCAGTTTTTTTTTTTTGTATGATATATTCCAATGGGGGGAGGTGGACGTGGGCCGCCGGGCAGC
>JAODKF010000018.1:9107127-9122096 GCA_026779585.1 Mormyrus proboscirostris
TGGTTTCCTAACCATCATGGGCCCAGAACTGCCAGAGTCACACATTGTAATGGCTGTAAATGCCATACTTTTTCTATGTCTATCAAATAACTGAAAACCTCAACCATAGTCATATCTAAAGCCAAAGCCCACCTTGAGTATACCTTGAAAAGTATAACAGAAGGTGACTTTTTTTGAGATTCAAACCATCCATCCATTTCCTGAAACTGCTTGTCCTACTCAGGGTCGCGAGGGGGTCTGAAGCCTATAGATTCAAACCAGCAGTTCTGAAATCCACACTTAAAGTACATGCTGTAATAGAATTTAATGACCCAAACTTTCACATTTTCAATAAAGCAGGTTTCCTTGATTAGGTCGTCCATCCATCTAAAGGCCACTTTTCCTGGTGAAGGTTGTGCAGACCAGGCCCCTTATTCCAGGCAACAGACCCCTGCTCGTTTCGGAGGGATTCCCAGTTCCTCCAGCATATCCTGGGTCTGCTCTGCTGCCTCTGCCCAATGAAAAATGCCAAGTCTTCCTCCTGAATCCTTGATTCAGCCATCAGTCTCCTCTAGTACTCTCATGCAGACTTTTCCCAGGAGGCTGAGAAGTGTGGTGTCCCTGTTTAAGAACAGAGGGCCCCACCCTTGTCTGCCAGCCCCCAGGTACTTCATTGCCCACCATATCAACATTAACTGCATAGACTCTGAGCCACCAGATCTTTACAACCATTTCAACTGAATAAATATTTCCTAACATCAAAGGTTTGATAGGGTCAAATTTATTGCATTATTTAGCATAGTAAAAAAGCAACACATCAGCTTCTTAAACATTAACATTCAGCATAACTATTCTGTATCATTGCATAGCATTCAACATGTCATAGTTCAAAGTGCATTTTTAAAATTGTTTATTGACATTCTTGTTAATTATAATCACTTATATTCATTCGATTTCTGAGTGGCCCGCCTAATAAACTGCTAGAACTTGGTTGCTATTTTCTTACCCACGTTTCTTGTTCTATGATTAGCATACACAAGAACAGCGCTGTTCTCATACTAGGCCTGTATTTAAAATCATGCGGTAAATATATTTACTGAGCAACTGGTATCTTATATGTCATGATATCTATAGCTGATACGATCATCCTAATCCTCACCGTAACTTAACCTGTGCTTTGGGTTTTTTTTTTAAAAAGAAACTGAGGAAGGTCTACGGTTTCTCGAAGGTAGTGCTGGTTTTAGTTTACAAACTTTTCCTGAAGTGGCTGTTATTAAAATTCTCTCAATGTCGCGTATATCACCAAATGAAAATGACAACCTATCATTTCAGTCTGAACTCATTATACGTGCGTAGAAAGTTTGTTTGTACAGGGTATTAGTACTTTACGATATTTAAATTTGCGCAACATCAGAGATTAACCCTTTAGGAACTGCAAAAAAATTAAACGGTTCTAGTTTTTTGTAAAAATAGGGTATTCACTGGAAAGATATGCTGGAATTTCTTTATTCGCATTTATATTCGTACCTTAAACGATATTAGTAAATCGATTATAGATTCGCCGTTATTGTGGCTCTTGCCTTGCACCTTTAAGTGCCGTGTGCCTTTAATTTTCCTTCCGAGCGTAACTCACCGTCCATAGCGCTGTGCGCCGTCTGTACGGTGCGGCTCGGGGGTGTCAGGTAAGTACTGACTGTGGGTGTTTCGTTGCCCTTTCATTCGAACTGATTTACACGACTTTCTGCTGCACATTTCTGCATCTGGTGAGGAGATGTACGATTTTATCCAGCTCTCGTTCTTTGCCACAGCCCCACCGTCTCGGCTTCAGTTTTTCTGGAATTAGATAAGCTAGGCCAGCAGCCAGTGCTCAGCGCTGTTTTTTAACATAACAGACCGATTAACGTTTAGTCCCGTTTATGTTTTTGCAGTTGTTCTCTTGCGGGATGAATATATATATATATATATATATATATATATAAACGTATTGTTATGTAATGCGCCAGAAAGCGAGCTGTCGGAAGGTAAACAGTCTTGTTAAGCCCACTGACAGAAGTCGTCTCATTTCAATGAGCCATTACGAATTAGCCATTAGTAATACGCCCAGCAGTATGAAGTCTTAAGGGTGTTTTTAGTTTTGACAATTTTAGACAATTCTAAACTTCAGTAAGATGAGTACCGTGAAGGTGAAGTACGGAGCGAGTCCGGCAGCAGTGATCATGTCTATTTAATTATAAGGAGATCAAGCAGCTTTGGTGTGTGTAATGAAGTTGGCGATATGGCAGTTGAGCTTGCGTAATATGACTCCCTTGCTGTCGAATAGGAAGTCATTTCTTCACCGAAAGTCACAATGTGTGCAGATTATATGAACTATTGTGATCTCAAATGTCTAAAGGACGTTTTAAAATCCCGGAAAGAACTGCCGGTTTCATGTGGCTTTACATGCGCTTTTATGGAGTCTTAATTGTCAACGCTTGATTTTGTACCTAATGAGCTTATGTGTGGGCTATAGCATGCTTTGGGACTACAAGTTTGGGTTCGTAGGCAGAATTTTTTATAAAAATAGCTGTGTATTGTACGTCTAGTAAATATTGCATTTGAAGTATTCAATCACTGACTTCAGCTGCCGAGAATCCACGGCTGCCTGTTCCTTCAAGTCATGAATGAGTGCATTGTATCAGCTCACCTAGAACGTCGTGTTTTTCCTGGTTTTGGTCTACATATTGGGTGCATACCATCCATGCACGTTAACCTAATCCTCTTCGATTTCAGTGCTACTTTGTATAATTTGAGTTAAATCGAGTTTTGTACAGCATTGTACAACATTCCTTTTCACTTATTGGTTAGATACAGAAATATTTTATAGGAGGAGAGTATGATGTGCCCCCCCCCCCAGAATAGATAATTAACGCCTGCATACCCTTGGCTGAAAATGACAAGGCTTCCGGTAAGAGCACTTAATAGCTTATATACTGTATATCTTGTTTTTTTCCCCCTCATAGTAGGTTGTACAGATTAGAATGCGCTTTTACTGCTCATTAGTTGAGGCTGTGAAGATGATTTCATGTATCAAGCTTTTTCATGTATCAAGCATTTTGTCATGTTATAATTTGACTATGAAATTCCAAAAACTTGTATCTATCCCTGTGGGGCATTTTGTCTTAAAAATTGTTTAAGTATTTCTTATATCCCTGTTGACTTATTCAGACTGTGTTTCTTCAGATGTTTTGATCTTGATATGATATTCAGTGCCTTTTCTTCTCATATGTGGCCCCTAAATAAACTTCTGTATGGGGGCTGAGATAAGACTTTGCCACCCTCTCTGTGAAGGGGGTATGTCGTACCTCCATGGATGGTGTGATCCCAGATGTCACGTACCATTTCAGGATCCTGGCAGCGATTCAAGGCTTTCTGGTGTTAAATAGGGGCAGAACAAGAGCAATGTCTGTCATTTAACGAAGGATTATAGCGGTCTTTTCTGCATGTACCTTTTGGCGGCAGTACGTCTGTACTGGGAGTGCTGTTCATTGATGCGGTTGTTTTTAAGGTGAAATCACTGAAGTGCCTCGGTTTAAATACACAAGCTGTCTTAGTTGAGGTGAGCTCTTCTTCTTGAAAAACATTCCCATAGGATTGCTACTGGGTTAGATATTAGCATTTGGCTAACACATTAAGGAAGATTAAGGGTTGTGATGCTTGGGTATTCATGGGCAAGTTTTTAGTGTTTTTTTTTTTTATTTTCCCCCAGTTTCAAATGTGGTTTCTGATAACTTGTCATCGTTCGCAGGTGACTGAGCAATAATGTCAGCAGCCATGGAAAGTCCTTATGCACATATTAGGGAGGCCCTGGACCCACAGAAACCGGACCGCAAGTTCTACAACCTATCTAAACTTGAGGATCCTCGATACAGTAAGATGAGTGGGGCTAAAGCTGTGGCCGGCTACCACAGTGTAACCTACACTGTTCATATTTTGTGAGGTTTAGAAGTGTAATATTATGAAATTTCGTCTTTATATTGTTTGAGGATTTCAGTGGTTGATTTCATAGAATCATACCTCATAAGTTATGCAAATATTTTCACTATTTGGGGCAGCAGTTGAAGAATAAGTCTTGTAAAATAGGCCTGTCACGATAACAAATTTTGCTGGACGATAATTATGCCAGAATTATTGCGATAGATGATAATATTGTCGTATAATAATAATGTGCACAAAAAGCAGTGACATCATATCCGCAAGTGCGAAATGTGGCTCACTTGCTTCCGGTTTTAGTAACTATGAGCGCAAGAAAGGATAAACTTGTGTTTCAGAAGCTAAAAAAACAATAATGGTCCAATGCACTATAGTGCTTTGGAACCTTAATTCCCTAAGTGCACCATGTCCTCAAAATACAATCAAGTTTTAAGTTTCCACGCACACCTCTGCGAAATTTGGCAAATCCCTCATATTTATACTCACATTTATATAATTCATTGCCACATTTTACTTTACTGCTTATAGTGAACACGTCTGCCTGGGCAAAATTGATAATTATAATTGGATGATCATCATAACCGATTTTTTCTTTTGAGAACTTGAAGGTTCTTTGAGTCGACTCTTTTTAGTGAACGATGGGAGCCGGCTCCTGTTCAGGAGCCGTTTTGTTAATGTTTATAGAATTGTCCAGGTTTTTGAGCTGCCTCAACATTAAGGACGACAGTGGACAGAACACGTCTTCCGAAAAAGCCTGTACATGAGGCGGCGTCTTATTTTTAACAAGTCAAATCAGGTGACGCTAATCTGCATCAGGTTAAACAAAGAGAGCGGCGGGTTTTTAAAAAAGAGCCTTTAGGAGCCGAAAGAGCTGGCTCTTCTTGGTGAGCTGAGCCAAATGAGCCGTTTCGCTAAAAAGACCTGATATTCGCATTTGGTAGAGAGAGACATGAGGAAAACAAACAAGCATGAAAATGGAAATTATTGCGGGCAGAAAAATTATCGACCTCATTTTAATTGTCGTGCAATTAATTGATTTATCGTTTATTGCGACAGGCCTATTGTAAAATGCAGTTGAACAGTAGATGCCATACTGTTGAAGGTACTCCAGCTGTTAGTTCTTCTGTTTACCAAGGGCAATCAATGCTTTTGAAATGGCAGACATATTGTCACTCCGTAATGTGTGATTGTTCATCGACGGCCGGTAAGCTCATTATTGTGACACTCCCTGCAGCATGTCTTCCCTTCTCCATCCGTGTGCTGCTGGAGGCTGCTGTAAGGACCTGCGATGAGTTCCTGGTGAAGCAGGCCGATGTTGAGAACATCCTCAACTGGAATAAGACCCAGTGGGAGAGCGTAGAGGTCCCTTTCCGGCCGGCTCGGGTCATCCTGCAGGACTTCACGTGAGTTTTAAGTTTTCATCCTCATCCTACCAGTGATAGATGTTGAGGTACATTTCCAAACCTGCACTCAATGAGTTCATATACTTAGAGACTAATATTTAAAGTTAATTTTAAATTTTTTTGGACATAATGCTTCTAAAAAGGTTCTTGCCTGAAATGATTTTTTGTTATATAATGATTTAAAGTTTTTTGTGTAAGTGTCTTGCTTCTTGCCACCCTGCGCCTTGCCAGTGGGGTTCCTGCAGTGGTGGACTTTGCTGCCATGCGTGATGCTGTGAAAACCCTGGGCGGAGACCCTGAGAAGATCAACCCTGTGTGCCCAGCAGACCTGGTCATCGACCACTCCATCCAGGTTGACTTCAACAGAAAGTAAGTGCTTTTATGTTAGCTCATTCTTGGACTCCAAACAACTTAATATATTCCATGGGTGTAAAAATAGTTACACTCTCTTGTTCAGCGGTACTACAGAAGGGCTGTTCCTGCATGTTCAACCAGCAGCTTTTGTATTATGAGTTCAGCCCCTAAATTCCCCCTGTTTACCAAAGCAGCTTTTCTTTTTGTTTACATGCTAGAAATTAGTTTAAATTCTTCCCCCATCATTTGTTTGCTTGCCAGAAATTGGCAGAGCATATTTCTTTTCTGATCAGTGTCTTAAATTACTTTTTGGGTTTTCACTTGGGATAATTAAAACTTTTTATAACGCGTTGCACATGATGAGGGGCATGCAAGCTTGCATGAACAGCTGCTGGGGTGGAGGAGGCCACACTTTAACGTTGGTTCCAGGAGTATTGACTTCCGGGAGGCCATCCTGGACAAGAAGTGTGGGTTTTCTGACCTGCTGGGCAGGGTGGCGGTGGTGGTGATGGTGGTCCAGAGAGGGTGGGGGGAGGCTGAGAGGGTATCTGGTCAATAAAGGACCAGAGCAGGACCATGGACGTGGGTTGCACGCAGCACCTATGGTGAATGATAAATACTCCTCTTTCTAGTAGAGTCATGCTCTTAATGAAAGCCATTCACAGCCATAATGATAGAGTCTGTAATTAGCTCCTGCCTGGAGACAGTGGCTTGTAAAATGACTGTCAATAAAAAAACAAATCATTAAACTCTGAAGATAGCCTGTTAGATGTTATAGGCAGATGAAGTTGTAGAAGCCACATGCAGCAGAGTTGATTGCAGCTTGATTTTGAGATCAGAGGCCATAAATGCAATGGGCATCACAGTCCTCTTGCCATTACCTCTCCTAGCCTCTGCTGAGAGTGATTGGTTCTGCAGGGTGGACTGTTGTCATGGACTTTGTTCCCATGGTAATGTCGACACTTGTGGCTTCAGGACAGTTGTCCCATGCCAGAGAATTTGGTCCTGTGTCTGCAAGGTCAGCATTGCAACAAAATTCACACTTTGATCTGTAAAATCAAGCATGGCCTTTTTTATGGTCTTGCTCCAAACCAAGCCTGCCTGTATTGCAACACCTGAAATGGGTATGTAGAAGTGGTAGTGCGCTTGCCCGTTAACCATTTTAAAATACATTCACTAGTGTGTTAAGCCATGGCATGATCTCTCTCAAACTACTACCAGTCAGTATAGACTGAACTTAACCAGAACCTAATCAAAGCATTACTGGTTTAAATCTGAGCTGGCTAACTACCTCTGAGTGAGTAAATAGGTTTATCCATAAACTTATATTTGAGTAAAATGTTGTTTCCCTAATAATTGCTATAGTCAGAATAATAAGAATGTCTGTCTGTCTGTCACTTTCCAGGTCTGACAGTTTACAAAAGAATCAAGATTTGGAGTTTGAAAGAAATAGGGAACGATTTGCTTTTTTAAAGGTATTCTGTCCTTATCCAGCATCTAAGCCAGTATCTTTGTTGTGGTGTGTGTGGGGGAAAGCCTGTGTTCTGTCATATTGTATGCATTCTGTGGAGGAATGAGGTGTCTGTGTGGTGCTTTCATGCCTATTTAAAGACTTTCGGTGCTGTTGGATGGGTTGTTGAACATGCTGGGTGGTTAATGGTGACATTATGTCCCTACAGTGGGGCTCCAAGGCCTTCAGGAACATGCGGATCATACCTCCTGGCTCTGGCATTGTGCACCAGGTTAACCTGGAGTACCTGGCCCATGTGGTGTTTGACCATGATGGCTATTACTACCCCGACAGCCTGGTGGGCACAGATTCCCACACTACGATGATCGACGGCCTGGGGGTGTTGGGCTGGGGTAAGGCCCTTAAGCTTTGACAGCCAGTCCTCTGCTGGTAACTTGCTGATACATTGTCCTGTTGTCCTTCATTGTCAACTGTTAGCTTTCCAGTGCTGTCTGATTGGCCAGTTGTGTTGTGTGTTCAGAACACAAGACAGATCTCATTAAGACAGGTGAATAAGGATATGAGATCAGGAGCTGGCTTTAGGCTCTTTTTCTGGTTAGATATATATATATATATGAGTGTGATTCCTGTGACTTCCTGTGCAGGGGTGGGCGGGATTGAGGCGGAGGCTGTCATGCTGGGCCAGCCAATAAGTATGGTGCTGCCACAGGTCATTGGCTACAAGCTGATGGGCATTCCCAACAAGCTCATTACATCAACGGACATCGTACTCACTATTACCAAGGTAGCTGGAAGGGTCCCATGCATGGGCCTATGTGGTGGGGAGGATGAGGCCATAATCTCAGAATATTCTTTCTTATTTTGATCTTCATAATAGTTTGTGGTGGATTTACCTGTTTGTCTGCTCCCAGCACTTGCGACAGGTGGGTGTTGTAGGGAAGTTTGTGGAGTTCTTTGGGCCGGGCGTGTCCCAACTGTCAATCGCCGACCGAGCGACCATCGCCAACATGTGCCCAGAGTACGGTGCCACGGCAGCCTTTTTCCCTGTAGACCACATCAGCATAAAATACCTGGAGCAGACAGGTAAGTTCCCCTGCAGTGTGAGGCAGCTGCAGTGTGATATCACCTTGGAAGCTTTACACTCTGTTCCATGTTATGTCTGCAGGGAGATCTGCAGAGAAGCTAAACTATGTCACTCAGTATCTGAAAGCTGTGGGCATGTTCAGAGATTATAGCAATGCTGACCAGGACCCCGAATTCACCCAGGTGCCACATTAAAGCATTGTTTGTCTCATTATGGACACATACACAGGAATGCAGTCCATTAGGTTGTTTGCAGGTTCAAATTAGACACTTACTGCTTATGTCAAATGTCCTGCTGTGTTAGTTGGTCAAAATCATAGAAAATGAAGCCATACATAATGATTGGAGTACCCATAATGCCTTGGTGATCGTCTGCTGTGAATGTCCCCCTTTAGGTGGTGGAGATGGACCTGGGCATGGTTGTCCCTTGCTGCAGTGGCCCCAAAAGGCCACAGGACAGGGTGGCTGTGACAGAAATGAAGAGGGATTTTGAAAGTTGTCTAGGGGCTAAGGTAACCTTTTCCTCTGATTCTACAGAAGTCCTCCCATCTTGTGTAATGTGGGAAGTGAACCATAGTAACAAGTGGGGAGATGAAGTCATCCAGATGATGGAGAGGCTCTTTCAAACAAAAGCCTGCCAGGACCTCTAGGAGATGTGCTGCTGTACTTCTGAGCAGCATGGTCTGAAATGATCATAACTGAAAGATGTTAACATGATTCTGCTCAAGTAGTGCAGCAGTGTTACTTACAGTTTGTGCTTGGAGAAACAGAAGTGGGTGCTGGAGGTGTGAGCTAGGCTTTATTCCTCAATTGCCTGGTGTTGGGTGGCAAATACTGATTGGAATTGGCCAAAGATTGTGGGTTGGAGGCATTTCTATAGGCAGTGCTACAGCACTCAGCACCATATTGCTATGAGACCGTGTGACTGTTGTGTTTCTCTCCGTTCCCCTCAGCAAGGCTTCAAGGGCTTCCAGGTGCCTCCGGAGCGCTTGAACAACACAGTCTCCTTCCAGTACGACGGCACAGACTTCTCTCTGAGTCACGGGTCTGTGGTCATTGCTGCAATCACCAGTTGCACAAACACCAGCAATCCATCTGTCATGCTGGGGGCGGGTAAGCACACACAGTTAAGATTTGTGCACTGCTTGCTTAAACCCCTTTTGTGGCATTACTGCTGAATTCCTTGTTTGTGAATAGCCATTCATGCCAAGTGAAGGAAGCCAGAGAAAAGGTTCCTGCCTGTGGCCCAAACAAATTTCCTAGAACAGTGTTTCCTAGTGTGGTCCTCAGTGACCCATAGTCAGCCCACGTTTTTGCTCCCTCCCAGCAAAGGGAGGAAAATTGTGGACTGTCTGGTAGGGAGCTCGGAGAGAACAAAAACATGAACCAACTGTGGGTCGCTGAGGATTGGATTGGGAAACAATGTCCTAGCAGAATGATGTAATGCTTTAAACTGCTGTGTCAGGGGGCTCCGCCTTTTTGAGTTTGTCGCCTCATAGTGATTACTATGCATAATTCTGGGGTTCCTTTGGTCAGGGCAGTGACAGTACCTCTCCCTGTGTGCCTTTCAGGGCTCCTAGCAAAGAAAGCAGTGGAGGCGGGTCTTAGTGTCCGGCCCTACATTAAAACCAGCCTGTCTCCAGGTAGTGGCGTGGTCACGTCCTACCTTAAAGAGAGCGGGGTGATGTCTTACCTCTCCAAGCTTGGGTAACTTGTGATAAGTTTGTTCTGTTGTTTTTCACTTGTCACCTAGTAGCTTTTCAGTGCTATCTGATTGGCTAGTTTCAGTTGGGATCATGGAGTCAATAAATGTTCTATGATAAGCGAGTCAAGGTTTTCAATTTGGAAGAGGAATATATCTTAATGAAAGGGTTTTTCAGACTTGATTCTTCTATTCTCAATTGACCTCAGTTCCCATCCCTCTCCCTTTCAGGTTTGAAGTAGTGGGCTATGGCTGTATGACCTGCATAGGGAACAGTGGTCCCCTCCCTGACCCTGTGGTGGAGGCCATTACTCAGGTATTTCTTACTGCATTGCTATCTTGCTGTCATTAGCACGGCAGCCACCAGACCCTGCTCTCCCCTCATGTCCTCAGGGGGACCTGGTGGTAGCTGGAGTCCTGTCTGGCAACAGGAACTTCGAAGGCCGAGTTCACCCCAACACCCGCGCTAACTACCTAGCCTCACCACCCCTGGTTATTGCATACGCCATTGCTGGGACCATCCGCATCGATTTGGAAAAGGAGCCGCTGGGTAAGATCTTGCATGTGAGGTGCAGCTGGGAGGGGTGTAATTATGCTGGCAAGGGTGGGGTGTAGGCAAAGGGGATTATAATCACACAGGGTATGTCTTACTGCTGCAACAGCCAACTCTAGGAGCTGGTCAGATACTTGAAGGTTGTTGTTACCATTACTTTGTATTTCTACACATTCATCACCAACAGAGTTTTGTACTACTGGAAGAAATGAAGATTCAAACCCATAGTGGGTGGTTTATCATATTACTGGTTTAACACCATGGGATAACTGTATTACAGTGGATGGCTGTAAGGCAGTGTGTCTAGCTGGGAGGGAGCAAAAATATGCAATGGCTTGCAGGGTGTTGAGCGAGTAAAACATGGACTATCTTGGGATCTCTGAGAAGCGGGTTGGGAAACACTGCCTTAAGTTAACTATTGCATTTGAGCAGCCATTGACTAACAGTACAGGATAGTCTTGTTCACTAGGTTTCAAGGCCTGCTTCCTCTCATCATTAGTCTGGTCTGGCTGGTGCTTCTAGTGGCTTCTTCTAGCTGTGGATGGCCACAGTTCCCTCCTATCAGGGATCTTACTGTATTCTAATGATGGTCAAATGAAGCTTCATGTTTCTGTATTTTCTGACCCCAGCAGATGGTGCTCTTGGTTTACTTTGGGGAATGCTATAAGCCCATTTTTGAACAATGAGCACCATCTAGTGGTGTCAAAAAATACAGCAAATGGTTCATGAAGCTTCATTTGGCCTTTAGACAGCAGTTGGTAGCATGAGAAAAAGACAAGACCACCCTGAGCCGCACAGCCTAAGGTAATGCCAGAGCTCAGGCAAAGGAGTGTTGGGTGATGTCTTTGTCTTGTGTGTCAGCGGTGACTCCTGAGGGGAAGGAGGTCTTCCTCAAAGACATTTGGCCCACACGGGAAGAGATCCAGGAGGTCGAGCACCAGTTTGTTATTCCCGCCATGTTCAAGGAGGTCTACACTAAGGTGGAGGTACATCAGCCTGACATGCCAGCTGAGATTTGTAGACCTGCTCTGTTTGAGTAGCCAGTATGCTTAGAAAAGTATCTGTTAAACTTTTTAGATACATATCTTGAATTGGGTAATGCTTTTTTTTTTTGTAAATTGTACTTGGTCATTGTTGAGGGACCTGACTGAAAGATGTATGCCTGCTCTATCTGCAGAATGTGAATGAGCGGTGGAATTCCCTCAATGCCTCCTCTGACAAGCTCTACACATGGGACCCCACCTCCACCTACATCAAGTCTCCTCCCTTTTTCGATGGACTGGTAATTCAAATTGCGGTCGCCACAATGTCTTCAATTTCCCTACTTCCAAAGAGCTTGTAAGAAAATGAGTTTCTGTTCCCCAGTCGAGGGAGCCACAACCACCCAAGTCAATAACCAACGCATATGTACTGCTGAACCTTGGGGACTCTGTGACCACAGACCACATATCACCCGCTGGGAACATAGCCCGGAACAGCCCTGCAGCGCGGTACTTGACCGGCAGGGGGTGAGTGACCAATCCTGTCTCTGAATTAGCCAATCAGGTTCTGATGTTTGTTACATATTTATTAAAATTGACTTTACATTGTGCTTACACATCACCTCACTCCCCCTCTCCCTTGCAGTTTGTCTCCGCGTGACTTCAATTCATACGGGTCACGGCGTGGCAATGACGCAGTCATGGCCCGGGGCACTTTTGCTAACATCCGTCTCTTCAACAAGCTGCTGGGCAAACAAGGGCCACAAACGATGTATCTTCCCTCCAGAGAAACGGTAACGCTTCCTCATGGCTGTGTGCGACTTGTGATGGCAGATTAGTCTCCAGCAGATTTTCCATTGCGGTCCTGCGACTCCTGCCAGGCTGATGCTTGCAGAGAGGGAGAAATCCTCCAATAGAGGGCAGATTCCAGATTTTGAGATCCAGCATAAGGTTTAATGATGGAGTCTTGGTTGTTTCTGGTGTCGCTAAAGCATGAATAAAGCTTAACAACTGGTTTGCGTTAGCTCTGTATTTTTGATATTTATGCTTTAAAGATCTAACTGACAGGAGATAACAAGGACAACCCTTCTCATGTATTCAGACCTCTCCTCCATCTCCCCTAGTTCTGTCCTGCTGTGTCTTGGGTTACAGGCTGCTCATTTTTAGTGCTCCCCCCTGTGGTGGCACTGTGCCTTGTTGGCAATGGTGGGCGGGTAACCAGCCACTCTCCCTGTTCCAGATGGATGTGTTTGATGCTGCTGACGAGTACAAAAAGGCTGGCCTGCCTCTCCTGGTCCTGGCCGGGAAGGAGTATGGATCGGGCAGCTCCAGAGACTGGGCTGCCAAAGGGCCGTTCTTGTTGGTACGTCCAAGAATCCCATGGCTTAGCTTGTGGCCATACATGGGTCGCCAACTAACGGTCCTCCTGTTAGTTGGGGAGGGCCTCCGAACACAGCCTGGCTGTTCATCTGTTCATAACAAAATGTACAATTATAGGTCTTATGAAGAATCTTGCTGTTAATGCCCACAGCCTCTTTCCTCTGCCCCCAGGGCATCAAGGCGGTGTTGGCCGAGAGCTACGAGCGCATCCATCGCAGCAATCTGGTGGGGATGGGCATCATCCCACTGGAGTACCTGCCAGGCGACACGGCCGAGTCATTGGGCCTGACGGGCTGCGAGTGCTACACCATTGTCATCCCAGAGACACTGACGCCCAAGATGAACGTGGACATACAGGTGTGTCCTGTCGCTGATGCCGCTGCACTCCAGAGCACACCTCCGCTAATTATCAGAGACACAGATGGTGCAGCCCTAAGCCCTTAGACACGGCTAATGCTAATTCTGTGAATAATAAGACCGAGAGTTTTAGTGGCACTAGTTTTTCCAGAACATGATGGATTAATTACTGTCTATCTCACTAGCTGGACACTGGGAAGACCTTCCAGGCTTGCATGAGGTTCGACACTGATGTGGAGCTCACGTATTTCCAGCATGGCGGCATCCTCAACTACATGGTCCGTAAGATGTCAGAGAAGTAGAGGAAGGAGGGGAAGAAAGGTCACCTGGCACATAGTGATACCTCCCCTAAAAACACCCACTCGCATTTCTTTTGCGGTGGTGTTAAATAGAGGTTGCAGTTTGGATTAAAATCAGTTTTGTAAATTTTGGGGCATATCTAAAGTGCATGTAAATCCAGTTTGGCTTTGACTGGGACAAGAACAAAAACATCAAGTCCTACTTAAAATGATTTTGCCTGTAATTAATAGTTTAATCAAATATATGAAATTTATATTTAAGTAATTTTAATACCCGTTCAGTGAGCACCACTTGCCTTAAATGATCATAATATAGCTTACTGTTTAGAGGACTGATTGAAAGTGCCCATAGTTTTAGGTGAATGACCTTGTCATTGACTATAGCTGATATGCAGAAAAGTACAACCTAATATAACAACTGGATTTCCCCCCTTTATTTCATTAATTGTGTAAAATAAATCTGTTAAGTAAACCATACATTATACTTTAAAACACTGCAACACATTAAAATGCCATATCTGTACCTGTAAAATCTAGATTATGTTGAAATAGCCAGATGGGTTTTCATCTAAATAAATTTCACTTGAGGGCAGATTTTCACTGTTTTTACATCAGCTTGTCAAGGAGTTGATTTTTTCATACTTCATGATTGAAAGTGCCCATAGTTTTAGGTGAATGACCTTGTCATTGACTATAGCTGATATGCAGAAAAGTACAACCTAATATAACAACTGGATTTCCCCCCTTTATTTCATTAATTGTGTAAAATAAATCTGTTAAGTAAACCATACATTATACTTTAAAACACTGCAACACATTAAAATGCCATATCTGTACCTGTAAAATCTAGATTATGTTGAAATAGCCAGATGGGTTTTCATCTAAATAAATTTCACTTGAGGGCAGATTTTCACTGTTTTTACATCAGCTTGTCAAGGAGTTGATTTTTTCATACCACCCCCCTCAACTTATGGACCAGATATGTTGCTGTTTGCGCATTTCCACAATAAACCTTTTTTGGACCAAAGACTTCTGTACATGTGCCTTTCCGCACATCAAAAGATTTAGTAATCACTAATCAACCAATGTGCTAGAAGCAGTGATTAATTATCATTGATCTAAGTTTATCTGATTTGATCCTGAATAAAGAATAAGGTTGGGTTTTATTTGTCACAAAGAAATATATGCAACATTTCAGTAGTTAACTTTTGTGTTGGTGTAAATGGATTATACTTGACACTTAAATGGGGTACCCGAATGGGGTAATGGCAGCCACTTGGAGGTATGGACGTATTGTGCTTGTGGTTAATGCAGCGGTTCCCAAACTGGGGTGCGCAGTCTGACCACCAGGGGTGCGCGAGAGTTTGTAATGGCGGAAAAAATATATATTTTATTATTTTTATGTATTTATCTTGGGTAAACTTAACATGCCATATTTT
>JAODKF010000018.1:9127019-9146720 GCA_026779585.1 Mormyrus proboscirostris
TAATGCGGTCAAGAGAGCTGCCTGGAACTACGTTCGCCGTGCGTTTATCTGAAAATAATTGCACATTTCAGAACGTTTGTCAGCCAATCAGATTCAAGCATTCAACGGCCCCGTAGTATAATTTTTTTTAATAGACGTCACTGCCTATGGGGTCAAAAAAACACCGCAAATATTTCATGAAGCGTCATTTTTTCCATCACTACTACTTAGCATTATACACACCTGGATACCATTTAGTCACATCATAGCAGAACAAATTCTGCCTAAGAAATTATTAAATAGGAAACCTTTACAGTGGCTGAAATGTTTAGATTATTTTTTTTCATTGTTCAACTAAAAGTATTAATGTACCAGGATCAAACTGAAGTAAACTTGATGGACTTAGAGTGAAATCCTTCCCTCTGGAAGCTGTGATTTCTTTGACCTAAAATAGACAAACAAAACAAACATGAATACAATACATCACCTACATAACAGCTGTTCCTAATCTCCAGGGCCCAAATGCAAAGATGTAGAGATTGCGTGGGCAGAAGAGCCTGGTACCTTGATAGTCACATAGGATGATTCAGCAGTATTGCCACTTCTGAGCACGGTGAGCAACAGGCCCTGCTCCTCACACACCCTGTACTCAGCTTGGGAGAGCTCCAAACTTGCCCAGCGGAACTCGAACCTACAGGAGCAAGATATCGATGGCTAATGATGGCCAAATGAAGCTTCATGAACCGTTTAGTTTATTTTTTGACACCATTAGATGGTGCTCTCTGTTGAAAAAAGGGCTCAAAGCATGCCCCAATGTAACCCAAGACCACCATTTGGTCAGAAAATACAGCAAATGGTTCATGAGCTTCATTTGGCCATCACTAGAGCTAAGGTTTTTGGGGGGAGGGGTCACATAACCATTGGGTGTGAAAAACTATAAGCTGTCAAAAAAAAGACTGGAAGAGTTACAAAAGAAAGACTTGGAATGGCAGAGGTAAAGGTAGAAGTTGAATGATCAGCGTTGTGCAATCAGGCAAGTATTGTTGGAAAATGTGCTATGCAGAAAATCTGAATTGAATAAAGACAAATAGGGATGAGATGGACTGAGAGGGACTAATTGTTGGAAGAGAACCTTACGTGTGGGTTGGGCTGGCATTCCCCAGGGGATCTGACACCTTAAACTCCAGGCTGTCCGACAAGGCGCTGCTTGCGGGATTGATGACATACAGGATGTTCCTTCTATTCAGGTCCCTCTGGGTGAAACGCTGGTGGATAAACTGGCCTTTGAAGTAGACAGAAAGTGCATGCTCACACACAGTTGTGACCAAGAATAACTAAGCTCAGTTACAGTTTCCTGAACACCATGCAGCTGCTGAATGAAACAGCCAATCCTTCTGTGACCTTTTTTCCTGGTTGATTGGTTAGCTGGTTAAATTACTGTAAGAGCATATAAAGTTTCACCACCCAGCAAGATGCCCTCACCATGTCCTACTACTGACACACAGGCTGTGGCGATTTTAGTAAATACTGAATATTATATTCCAGCACATTAAGTATTATTAACTAACAAGCCATTCCCAATTCAGCACAAACACAAAGACAAAAAAACATGTGAGCCTTCCTAAAGTAGCCATTGCATAATGAAACTGAAGGAAACATGCTTTGATTCCACCCAATGCCCTCTCGCCCAGGCCTCACCTGAAGTGACGTTCTCCAGGTAGCCAAAATGGGGCGGTCGAAGCACCTGGAAGACAAGCTGCTCGCTGTGGCAGTCAGTGCCCTGTGCTTTCAGCTCTCGCGACGACACGAAGATACCATAACGGCCATCCTTCAGCACTTCCGCCCTCCAGGCCACCTCTAAATGCACCAGCTGTGGGGCTGGACTGCCTAGAGGCTCCACCTAGGGGCAGAGTGATGATCAGCACCAGTATTCAAACAAACATCCCAGCCTGAAATGTTCTCACACCCTAATTAGTGTGTAGGGTATTAAGACTCTAATTCAACACACTTCCTTTGGTGGCACTCTCTTCAAAAAAGGGCATAAAGCATGCCCCAAAGCAAACCAAGAGCACCGTCTTATAAATAGTTCTATGGGAATCTGTTAATTACTATAGCCTGGAGAGCATCAGTACATTATTTTATAACTGTCATAGATTCTGTGATGACAAGGCTGGTGGTAAGGACCAGTGCTTGTGCTGTAATACAGGCCTGGTTGCTGTCAGTCTGCTGACAGTAAATCACTATGTGTGGCCTGACGGCAGCCTGACCACCTCACCTGGATGGTGAAGAAGACAGGCTCAGTCTGGAGCTTCCCCCCTATTAGGAAACCAAGGTGGCTGCTATCAAGGGCAGTGAAGCTGAAACGGTCAATCTGAGCAGGGCCCCCGCCATGTCTATAGGCCAGCTGAAGGTCCAGCAGGTTCTGTTGAGTGAAGTTGCCCTCAAGAAATGGTGCCCCCCGCAGGAGCAGCTGCCCATACTGAGGTGGCTGCACCAGCACAAAGAAGAGGCCAGATGGGGGAGTGTCGGGGTCAGACAGGCTCAGGACGTCAGGGGACAACACCATGGTGGTGCCTTGTGGCACCTGCAGGCCACCGTTATGGCGAATTGAGGGCAGCTCCCGGTCAACTGTGTCGATAGTGATGTCCAGAATGCCTCCGCGAGTGGATTGCCCATTGCTGACCACAAACCTGTCAGAGAGAAAGGCAGCACTGGCCTTAAACATGCATGATAAGACACCAATCCAACTCCATCCAATTAAAACTCAAAAATCCAGAAGGTCCCACCTACCGCAGCGTCTCCTGGGGTGACACAACGCTGTTATCGTGGATGTAGCACACCAGGTTGGAGGCCACGTCCATCTGGCTGAAGGAGGTGATAGCCATGCCTGGGTGGTGGATATACTCCACATGACCATGGTCGGGTGGAGTGGTCACCACATAGAGGAGCTCCTCTGGACGGTCTGTGCCATCCAGGGCCAGGAGGACTTCGGTAGTCAGCACCACACGCTCGCCCCGTCGGGCCTGAATGGGCTTGACAAACACGGCGATGTCTCCTGGGAAGTCAGGGTGACGTTGATGTGGTGTGATTCGATCTCAGTGAGATGCGTTAAAAATCACCCCCCAGGGCATGTGGCTATTTGCAATATGCTCATTGAGAAAACACTGGGTTGCATACTCAAAAAAGTCACACATATGGGTAATTAAATCAAATCTGAGACAAGCCTGAAAAACATTTTCTATGCCTGCTAGCCCTATGTACGGTAATGGGGGGTCCAGAGTCTATCCTGGGAATAATGGAGGCAAGGCAGGGTGTAACCCAGACAGGGGCACCAACCTGTCATAGGGCACAGTCACACATACATTCACACCTATGTGAAATACAGCATGTTTTTGAACTATGGGGGGGAAACTGGAGTACCCTGAGGAAACAACAAGACAACACTCGGGGAGAACATACAAATTCCACATAGCTTGGAGACTGGAACCCCGGTCCCAGAGGTGTAAGATGACAGTGCTAACCATTGCGCCACTAGCCTGATAATCTTTAATTATGGAAGTAATTCAGCCTTGGCATACATATTCTCAGTACATATGCTTAAAGGTGGTACATTTGGCTTTTGGGGAACCTGCTATCCATGAATCATCAGGAAAGCCTGCACCGACAGGCTGGTGCACCAGTTGCCCCAGCTCCTGAGCCAATCCTGCCATGCTAACCTTTCTCCATAGTCTTCAACGAGATGCGGAAGTGCTGCACAGGTGAGCGGTTCTCCCCATCCTGCAGATGGAAGATGAACGCATCCTCTCTCTGGAGCCCAGTGGATCCAGTGTGGAGGTATCTCAGCAGGTTGCTGTCCAGGTCCTCCTGGGAGCAATTCTCCCCGGCACTGAGCGATACCCAGTGCAGGCCCATCTGTGCAATGACAGAGGTCCAGAACAGCCACTAAACACATGTGGGCCATTGCTTTTATGATGTGTCATGTCAGGTCTCTTCTCTGAGCCACCTAACCCCATGGCTTACATTTACACCTTCCGGCACTCGTTATTTTATACAGCGCAGTCCCAAGTCTTAGACTATGACTGCCATTTGGTTGATTATTTACAGTGCATTGTTTATATTTATACACTTATGTCCTTTCATACTGTGCTCTTATGTTGTGTGTATTGTCTGATTGTGTCTATGACTGCTGCTTTAAAATCATAATTTCCCTAAGTTCATCTTAAAAATCTTGTTCATTTAAGTGTGAGTTTGTATAACATGAGATCGGTTGAGGGTCTTTGCTCTGTAGGATGTGCTCTGTCTGATTTAGATTCAGGGAAGGGAATGGAGGGGGCTTATGCCTACCTTCATCTGCAGGAGGCCTTCCGTGGGCAGGGTCTCAAACACATACAGGACACGCTGGGCAGGTGTGTCATCATCCCACGCAGCGAGGACCGCACCGGAAATCAGCCTGGACTCTCCCATATCTACCTCTATGCCAGTGTTCCTACCGGTGCAAAAAGCACACAGCCTGCATTTCTCTTTCACGCTCAGCCCCCAGCCTGTGTTTCTCTTTCACTCTTAGCCCCCAGCCTATGTTTCTCTTTCATTCTTAGCCCCCAGCCTATGTTTCTCTTTCACTCTTAGCCACCAACCTGTGTTTCTCTTTCACTCTTAGCCCCCAGCCTATGTTTCTCTTTCACTCTTAGCCCCCAGCCTATGTTTCTCTTTCAATCTTAGCCCCCAGCCTATGTTTCTCTTTCAATCTTAGCCACCAACCTGTTTCTCTTTCACTCTTAGCCCCCAGCCTGTTTCTCTTTCACAGTCTGTTTTTCTCTTTCATTCCCAGCCTGTGTTTCTCTTTCATTCTCAATCAGCAGCCTGTGTTTTTTTATGTGATTTCTGTTCCATAATGGATTAATAAAGAGGGATTTTGATGGTGCCTTCTACAGGCCAGCGTGTGCAGGTTTCTCAGATGCCGGACAAAGATGGTACCGTATAATGTGGGGAAGCTCATCATTGACGGGTAAGACCGTCACCTCCACACGTTTCCTGAGCTGGTGCTTCCCATCGGTCAACTGAATGGTAAAACCGTCGACTGTGGTTTCAGAGTCATCATGCGCGTATGTGATCGTCATCCCTGGTTGGGGAAATGAGACTTGTTTTATAGTGGATTTATATATGTACCAATAAGCTCACTGGACTACATACACTAGCATCTAGCCTGATCTGTTGGGAAACAACACTGATGTACAAATAGTTACACAGCAAGCACAAGACAATTGCAGCTCCTGTAGTAATAACTAGAGCATTGTGCTAACAATGCAAATGTTGTGGGCGCAAATCCCATAGAATACTTACAAATTGTAACACTTCCCTCTACTGTGAATTAGCTGTGAATTAGCTTTGGCTAAACATGTCAGATAAATTAGTGAAGGTACATTTTCAATCCATGCTAGAAAACTGAGAAATACTGTGAAGAACCATGTGATAGGTAATGTATTGTGAGGCATGCTGGGTAATTACAATGCACAGAGCATAACTGGTGCTGAATCAGAGTGACTCACAAACTGTAGCCGGCAGGTCGTACCATTCCGTAACTCATCCATGGTGAAGTCATGCATTGCGATCCCTGTGTTGGCATTCCCAGAAGCCCCACCGTGGTCATTTGTGTGTGGCCTGCCCATGAGGGCCCCATGCAGGGGCTGTTCAATGATGCTGAAGAACAGGCGGTCCCGCGGGACATCCAAGTCTACTGCATCGAGGATGGTTGGGTCCAAATCTTTCGAGTGGCCCTCACGTACCTAAAAGGGAACATCAGCCATCTGTTCTTTAATAACTATTTTCCTCTCTCGGCTGCTTACTTCACAGATTGATGCCCCTGATCCTGACCTACCAAGCAGCTAAATGCCCATCTGTAGGAATAGACTCTCCCATACAGTTCATGAGAGTTTTACTTACACAAAAATGTTCTGCAGGCAGAACGTAGAAAGACTGGTTCAGAGAGATAACCAATTAGATTGTAGAGAAGGTGGTTCCAACCAATCAGATGCTTTGGTTCCACCTCCTCAATTTGCTTGGACCCACCTCCTCTACAATCTGATTGGTTATTTCTCTGAACCAATCATTTTTCATTCTGTCTTCAGAACATTTTTGTGTAAGTAAAACTCCAATGAGCCCCTTTACACCTCTGCTAAATTGTTTTGCTAGAAGCAGTACAGGACTGTGAAATCCTTGGGCCACAGTTGGCAGTCATCAAAGGTGTGAGTGTTCTGTTTTACAACACTGTTTACAATGCTGTTGGATAATCCATTTCTAGCAAATAGTACAACTGAGGTTCTGCTCCAGCTTACCGTGATGTTCCTGGTGAGGAAGTCCGGGATCTCATCATTGGTGGGTCTGATGATGATGTAGAATGGGATGTCGGAGGAATGGCGCAACCCATCCGACACACAAACCATGAACTGATCGGCTGTTGGCTCTGTCCTCTGGTGTCTGGACTGCACGTAGTTAACATGGCCATTTTTCACATCACCATAGGTGAAGGTGGCTATTGAACAAAGAGTTGTGTTGGGCAGTTCACATTTTTATTGTTGTTGTTCACTATTATTTGCATTTTACTGAGGCCATGCAAATGACACACCTGGCTAAAGGGTAGGACAGCAGAACTCCTGGAACAAGAACCTGAAGCTTTTCTTTCAGGTATTCTACCTGCTGATTTTTTCATAACCCAGATGATGCCAAGTGCTGTGAATGGCACACTCACCAATGCTGATTCCCATATTACTTTTTTCAAACCCAGGGCTGGGCAAGATATTCTCAATATAGCCAAACTGCGGAGGAGAGACCAAAATGAACTCCAGCTCTTCCAGCAGGGTGTCTACATCAGATACCCTTAGGTGAGCCACCGTGATAGATGCAGAGGCTCCCTCGTCCACCACAAACATCTCACCTGAAAGGGAGAGTTCACATTTCACATGGACTGGGTAATGGCACAGCAGAAGGCAGAGGTAGGCCCAGAAAGTACAAATCCAGTTCAAATGGTTGGCTGAAACAAAATCTTGGTCTGGATTTTTACTTTCTGGACCTGAACTATCCACATCTTGTAGAAGGATATCGGAAATCCGTGATTTATGTCTGTATAAATGTATGATTTATGTCTGTGTAAAATACACCGATTAACCCCACAATTGTAAGATGCAACCATGATCTGATACGGTTCTACACCAGTTGTCTCCAAATTTGTGAACAGTGAGAGCTACTTCTACAAAGAAAATAATCTGGGAAGGTGTTCGACATGTACATTATATCAACTGGGGGCTTGAAGGTAAAATTAATTTGAGTCCATGTCATAACAGCACAGCACTGATTATAAAAGACAAAAGTGAAGTTCCTTGTAGTGCTAGAATGTACATGTGTATAAACGCAATAAAAACAGACAAAAAAAAACTAAATTCACATAATATGATTTCTAGAAAATTTGATGTATACTACTCATTGGCACCCTGCAAGCCACTCGTAGCTTAGGGGCAACGCGTTGGCAATCATTGTTCTACACAGAGCCACAAAGGCACACAGGGTAGAAGAAAAGAAAGTCACTGTCACCAGTAATCAGAGAGGGGGCTTGGTTGTCCACAGGAAACACAGTGACGTTCATGTCATAGATAGGCAGCGCTTTCTGGAGCCGAGCAGCAGGGCCCAGGGGAGAAGGCTGCCCATCAGACATGCATACTGGGAAGTTCTCTGCCTCTTCATCTGAGATGACGAATGTGATCATGTCATAGCGTGGAGTAAGTCCAATCTCCGCTCCTTAGAAGTGCGTGAAATTAGCATCCATGTCCACAAAGTAAACACCATAAAAGTTAATAGCCTAACCACAAATCTGTATAAAACCCTTCCCTGAACACTATACAGTAACTCAATCTCAAAATCCAAAAAAACTGAAAGCATCCAAAGTACAGTAAACTATCTGCATATTCATTGCAGCAAATTAAGAAAAATTTGTACCAATATGGTGTCATCATGTGCCCCTACCTGTGTGTTTGTAGGTGATGGACCCAGAGATTAAGTCTGCCTGGACAAACCTGTCAACAATCACGCCATTTTTATGCACAACCCCATGATACGGTTGGCGGGCAATCATGTAGGACAGCCTGCTGTCATTGGTGTCTCTGTCTGTGGCATACAGGTACTCTGTAGTGATAACCACTTCCTGTCCCTCTGCACAGTCCAACACAAGCCTCAATCCTGGTGCAAGGACCGGAACCTCATCATTGACCAGCGCCACCTGTGGATGACATGAAGAAAAGTGCCAGAGAATAAAAATGTAGAATGGTCAGAATTAATTCCCAGAACCTTAGTACAGAAGGAAAATGACTTATCGGTTAATTATCTAGACAAGGAATAATAGATTAGTCAGTTTGTGATCATGACTCACCTCCACCTGCAATACAAATTCGGCAATACTGATACCATCAGAAGCTGTTAAATAAATGCTGTCCTGAACTGTCTCAGAGCCATCATGATGGTACCTATGAGGGATAAGCAAAGCACAGCCAGTACTGTGATAATTTTGCTATGGGAAAGGATTAAACATAATGGTTCATTAGAGTAAAGAAAGACATTATAAGTAAATCAGAATCAGAATCATTTTATTAATTTCTGTAAGGAAATTTGATGATTTGCATCTCAATATTAACACTTTACACTCTTGTAAATGCAATTTATAAATGCAAGCTCATTTTTCAGTGCCCAGTTTCCAGTAAAATTGGGCACAAATGGACCTCAACATCAGACTTGGCTTCTGAATTCTGTAAATATGGATCAATGAAAACTGCAGATTCAAGAGTGAAGAAATTAGATTCTCAACTCCATGCTAGTTCTAATTATCCAGACCTGTCAATTGCTGTCTGGTGACAGGGGTTAAACCATCAGTGTTTGATTGCATGTGATTATCCCACCTCATATGGGAATTTGTATTATTTTTGTGATGAAGAAAGCGATTACCTGATTGGGTAAGGATTTCAAAATAAAAAATTTGCAATAACTGAACTGGTAGAGGGCTCCCTGTACTACATATAAATCCAGCATGAGGTGGCACTGAGAAACTGAGGCAGAGGCAGAATGTATCTAACCTAACTTTTAGGCTGGTCAGGTCGCTCAAGGTGAACGCCTGCCCTGGATCCATGGGGAACCCGTTCAGGTGGAGTCGCCCATGCTGGGGCCCTGCCCTCAGCTCCACTCTCAATGCTTCCTCTGCCGTGTCCGGATCAGTCAGCCACAGGTGGTCCGAGTCTATTGGGCATTCCCCACCTTCCTCCACCGTCAGTGGGTTCATGTGGACCTGAGAAAACATGATCGGGAGAGGTTTCACGAAGCGCTTCTGAAAAACTGCCGGCTTGCGTCAATGAATGAACGGTGGTCAATGAATCGCACAGCGCCGGTACCTGAGGTGGCTGGTTGTCCACAGGCAGCACGGTAATGTTAAAACAGATACCGATGAGTGTACTGCTCTGCTGATTGGTGACGGAAAGCACAAACTGGATAGGCTGGGGGTGGATCCCGATCTCCTGAAGGGGGGGCATGTAGGCCACCTTCATGTAGTTGACTGCATGCTGGGAAAGCAGAATCTAGCTGGGTTAGGTGCCACATAGTACTCCAGGTAGAAAGTTGATGTCAGGGGTAGACTGGCAACAAAAAGCAGCCCGGGAATTTACCACTGATTGGGGATGGGTCCCCTTGGTGCATTTTGCCAATCATGATCAACTGGTTGGCCAGCAATGAAATAAAGCATCATCTTCTGCAATAGACCGAGGGGTTGAACACCCCTGGCATATAGGCCATACAAAGACCGGCCCTCAAATCATCAGCCCACCAGGAAAAATCCCAAAGTTCCTGATGGCCAGTTGTTGTTACCCCAAGAATTACTCACTTGTGTGAAAAGTCGTAAAACTGGAGCACTGGGGTCTTTGGTAAACTTGGGGATACTGTCCACTAGGAACAACCTCCCGGCATCTCCTCTCCTGGCCAACACAAAGAGAACAAGAACATTCTAAGCTTTTCATGAAAGAGTATTCATCCAGTTTGAGCAGCTGAGGCAATAATTAGCAGCTGTTGGACAAAGTAGTCCATGGGCTTTTTATTTAGCTTCAGCAGGATTCTGTCCTATGTGTCGATTTGCTGCTTACCCATGAATGGAGCTGAAGAAGGGTGGCGTGGTGACGGTGTATGTCAACTCACTGTCAGGTGACTCTGGGTCAACGAAATGGAGTTGCTTCTTAGTTATGTGGACTACCTCCGTCTCTTTGACAACTACATGTCGTGTCACCCCAGGTACCTCCTTTGGAAGCTGGTCATGCACCGGAGTAATATGCACCACAATAACCTGTGCAAGTCATCAGTGGAGAGAAGGTGAGACCACTAATGGACCACAACGGTAAAGTGGAAATCCAAAATGGAGCTGGTTTGACAGCTGGGCTTGCAGAATAAAAACAAAAACACAAGAGCATACCTGAGGTTCTGAGAGATTCGGAGGATCGTGAAAATCTGAGAGCACTACCTCAAAGGAGTCATCAAAGATCTCATTCCCCAGGTGGCGGTAGTATATAACAGAGTGGAAAAGGTCTCTCTGGAGGAAATGGCTGACAGGGTAACCTAAAAAGAGAAGCAGGGAAGTTTGGGGATTGTTTCTGGTGAAAAAGAATGCATTATTCCAGAAACATTAAGATTTTGAACCTACTTGAAAATGATTTAATGCATTCTTTTAAAGTCAACTTGAGCAGATAGATTTTCGTCTTGGCATGGACTTTCATATAAAGTCATAAGGCAGCCTTCACAGAGAGAGGGGCTCACCTGTCTGACTAGGGCCTGGTATCTTCATGAGCACTCCCGCCCGTGGTTGGCAGGTGACATTGAATAGGATGTAGTCGTCGCTGGAGTCCATATCAGAGGCTTGCAGCACAGACCCCTGCAGAAGGGCGATCTGGCCTTCCGCAAGTTCCAGCACCATGTTGGTGATGAGGAAGGGCGGGCTGTCATCCTTTGGCAGGATGTTGATGGGGAATTTATGCCGTGTCTGGTGGTGGCCATCGGTAATTCGGAAGACCACAAAGTCTTTGGTGGTGTCGCTGTCATCGTGGTGATAGCGTACCACGCCTGCCTGAATGTCAGTCACAGTGAATATGAAGCCCTTGCCACCTAGATGTTGCATGCAACCCAGGAGACCAGGGATAAAAAAGGTTAAGAAATGAAGCACTCACTAATCAATATATAGCTTCTCTTACTAATTCCAAGAATTACAGAACCACCATGATGACTTTCATGGATTCTGTATATAACAACATATAAGATGTTAATTGAAATGGTACTCTTTCAACTTGTCATTCTGGTAGAATGAGTGAAAGGGGTGATCTTTAACGAATACATGTTACTGTTTGGATTAAAGAGTGGACCAGAATAAAATTAATATGCCAGTATATAACATGTAGACTCTCGAATAATACTTAGAATAATACTTAGACCCATATCGTTTTACCTCTAACAGTAAGTCTTCCGTGTTGTAGCCCATCCACAGTGATGATGCGTACCAACTTCAGGTTGTCATTGTCTACGATTTGCAGCTGTTCCCACGTGATTGGACGGGACTGGCCTTCCAGCAGACTCAAGCCTATAAGGATCAGGCACCAGTGAGGTTGCCATGAAGACTGCGCTCCAAGCCAGCGTGACTGGTCAACGTTATATCCCTGTGTGAAGATGCAGTCCTTACCCATGTTCCACGACACACGGGGTGCGTTGGTGTCAGCCGTCCTGACAGACACATGAACCATGAAAGGGGCACTTTTGGCAAAAAAGTAGTCATGGACGTCAATCTCCACCTGCCAGAAAAGAAAATATCATCAATATCATGCTTGTAAAGGGCCGCATCATGATGGCAGGAGGAAGGCTACCTCATCTCAAGACTGAAGCATATCTGCAAACTTATGCTAATTTAAATGAATCTTACTTATATTATGATACACATATTTATGTTTTCAAAACATTCTCATGTTTCTACAGCATTCTTAGGGACATCTGAGATTGAAACATTTTTTCAGATGGTCTCTACCTCATAGTTACGGCGTTGGGTGCAGCTGGAATTGGGAGGCTGGTAAGCGATGAGCATGTCATGGAGGTCCGCCCAGGTGAAGGAGATGATGGGTTTAGTATGGTCAGACAGGTGGGTGATGAAGCCTTCTTGGGGTGGTTTGGTGATATTAAAGACTAGTAGGGACCTGGGGGACTCTGCATCTTCAGCATCCACAGCAGCAGTGCTAAAGGGGGTGAGGATGAACTGGTCCACCTCCAGGATGAATGTGGGCATGAAGGCCGGCTTAGGAGGTTGATTAGGGATGCCATTCTTGATCCGTACCGGAATCCAGGCACGCTCAGACTGGGCATTCAGAGCAATTTCAAAATCAATCAATGATTCACTGGGTCTATATTCAATATTGAGTTTTTTACCACAGATTTGGTAAATACTATTTTCTTATTGATCCAGAGGTGTCACATGGGTGTTGATAATGATGATATAATTCCACAGGTAGTTCCGGCAGCCTAATGTGCACTAATTTCACTCCATATTGAAATACCTTGATGATGTGTGACATTTACTCATAAACAAGTAGTTATACTTTTTAAGCACAATTAATCTTGACTTATGTAGATTAAGCTTTTAGTTATTTTCACAGCTGGATCATTTATAGAAGTGATCAGGCTTGAGGGAAACTGTGACCCCCCTCATTCTTTGCAGTCCAGTTCATTCACCACACTGCATCCTGATGCCTACAGTGAAGCAATCAATCGGAAATTCAGAACTGGAAAGTTTGGGTCCAGAAAATACAAATGCAGACCAATATTCTGTTTCAACCAGCCAGTCAAATATAAAGTCACAGACACAGAGTACTCAACTGACTTGTTGAAACAAAACCTGCAACAAGTCTTTTGTACTTTCTGGACCCGAACTTTCTACCTCTATCCAAATTCAAATAATATTAAAACCATTTGTATGCAAAAATGTAATCTAGAAGGCACCTTATATATGCTCCTACTCCTTGTATCTCTGAGATCCAGGCGTATGGCGATGTAATCGATATCTGGAGATGGTGGATCTGTGTGCTGGTATTTCAGCCCCATCACCAGGAAGTCCTCACAAGGCACCTTGATGAACTGTACCAGTTTCATTCCATTGAGGCATGCAGACTCCTTGCACATTGCTCTGGCCTTGTTAACTGCAAGAAAATGGTCGTAGTGGTTAATAACAGCAAGAGACAACCTGTCCCAAGTTATTCAACATATTTCTGACAGATCTAGAGGAATGAAGATCTCTTTTGATGATTGTAATAAGTGTTCTGCTTTTCTTTGCCCTAAAGCAGTGTTTCTCAATACAGTCTTCGGGGACCCACAGTCAGACCATGTTTATGCTCCCTCTGAGCTGCTTGCCAGACAGTTCACATTTTTGTTCCCTCCCAACTCCCTACATGGGCTATCTGTGGGTCCCTGAGTACTGGATTGGGAAACACTGCCCTAAAGGATAGCAGGACATACTCAGCTGTTGCTCTGAGGGCAGAAAGCTCTGTGGTTCATCTCCACGAGGCACAACTTCCTCAGGTTCGCCAGTGACCAACTGCCCGTGGGCGGGAAGGTGTGCTTCTTGCGTGGCTACATGCACAGTGCACTCCAGGTTGGATCGCCGCTCGTAGCGGAAAGACACCACATTGCCATCCAGCTTGTCCGATAGGCTGTAGAACTCAGGTACCTCCAGAGACTTAGGGCCAAGTTGGATGATGCTGCAGTCGGGTTCCAGGACCACAACATGCAGGAAGAAGACCTCAGTGTAGGTCTCTGTCTCTGTGAACCTGAACACACACCAGATTCTTCACTCAACACTCAGCAAACATAAATATACTGAGAAAACATTACCAGAATCCCCCAAATTTATTTAAGATGTTTGGAAGTCTCAATTATGTTTTTGTTCATTTTTAAAACCCATGTCAAGCACAGGTGAGGTGAAGAGAGAAAATATATGAGAGAGCTCTGCATTCAAGATACAAATGCTGAAGCTCTAATTCCAGAAAGTGGATTCCAGCCACATCCGTATACCTGAACAGCCGAAGCATCACTTTGTCTTCTTTTAAGATGGGGCAGCCATTATGGACATATTTCACCTCGTCCGTGTGAAAGTAGCAGTCAAAGACCTTAGGACGATAGGGACAACATACATCAAACCACATTTACACGCACAGCCAGTGGATAGTTCAGGTCCAGAAAGCAAAATCCAGACCAAAATTTTTTGTCAAACAACCAGCTTGGTCTGACTTTTTACTTTCTGGACCTGAACTCTCTAACTACGCACAGAACAACTTTCTGTTTGTAAGCGTTACATAATGTTCTTATTTCATATACTTTAGGGTAGAGTGGATGAATTCCTTGAAGTTAGGAATAAATGCTCAACCCATGCCAGCTGTCACGATGAAATGAAAAGGATCCCAGTGGTCTTGTTTTTTTCGTATTTTTCTCTCAGTTTGTCTTCTTTCTTTTCCCCCATCTAATTAAATGACAATCAAGGTCTCTAGATGTCAGAATGAATGTCAGGGGAAACCACATCTAAGACTGCAGCTTGGCTTGAGAATTTTTAATTTAGTCATTTTTTCTTCCCTTACATGCCAACCCATGGTTGGTGACCGGCCTTGTGAATGGATGTCAAATATTTCAAACACAAAAAGAAAATCAGTTTTAGTACAATACAGACCTTTCGGATTTAAGAAAACATGATATTATATATGTCACAAAATTATAAGAATAACAAAAGGTCACAGACCTCTTGATGCAACAAATCCTTTCAACTAATTCATATTTTGGGTATCTGGAAGATGAGCTCTTTTGACTAATTAATCTATATAATAGCTCCCTCCCAGCTCCCTACATGGGCTGCGTTTGAAAATACACAATCAAATGATATGCCAAAAGTCCTGGCACTGGAGGGCAATCCCTATGAACTGCTGTTTATTGTTGGGATATGCATGGCAAAAGTTAAGACAGATGCTGTAACAATTGTAAAATGACCAAAACCTCCATTCATTAATAAGCATTAAAAATGGGGGCCTGGCCCTTTAAATGGCAATGACCGACACATTTAAAGCTAGAAAATGCTGAATGGAGGACATAGACCCACCTGAGGTGTGAGTACACCCACTCGCTGTGTAATGGGCTCATTGAGGACCACCTCCACCTTGCAGGCGTCCCTGTCTTGGGGGGCACTGAAACGCAGGTCATCCTCCTCCAGGTAAGCTGTCTGGCCTCGCTTCACCTTCAAACCCCGGTTCACTGTCACCAGTGAGTCCCGACCCCTGTCGGCCTTGCCACTCAGAACTGTCACTGCAATCATTATTATCATCGGCGGGGACAGCTGGAACACCAACCCCATTGCTTGTATTAGTCAGGAGGGGCCTTGTCCACCCAAGGAAGCACTGTAGGCCTGTCCGTTTGGTTACTAGCTGGGACAATGTCCCTCCCCGCGTAAGCAGCACTCAGACGATTATGGGCAAGCAGTCTCCCGGCCGTCCAGAGGCGTGAGATGACATGTGTGTTACTGGTGTCCTGATGGTTGTAGGTAATTCTGGAATGATTCAGATTACTGCACTTTATAGGGGTTTTTCATATTAACTCTTCTCTGAGAAGAAAAAAAAACAAAAATGGAAGAACATGTAGAATTCTATCAAATCAGGTGACAACAATCAAAAGACCAGAACATGAGTTGTTTATACAGAAGACAGAATATTATTAAGAAACATTACAGAGAATAAAAAGTTTCAAAATGATGCCAAAGATTAAATACAATCATTCGTCTCCTCTGAATTACTCAATTAGTATTTTTTTCTGGCAGAAACACAGCTGTTCTCTGCCAGTTTTACAGTCCTCCATGGGAAACATTTGCCAATCCACATTATCTAAAGCCACCCCCTAATCTCTTAGTATGGCTGGTACAGCAGTAAACCCAGACTGCCTTGGACTTGTGCCACCATGCCAAGCAGTTCTGGTATCAAAGAAAGAAAATGTCTGAAGAGGAGGGGAAGTTGTGGATCTTCTGCAATACCTCTGCTTCTAAGCAAGCCCAGAATAGACTTGTAAACACAGCTGAGAAGGAATGGGGGGAAAACAGAGTAGATATTACTGAATGAAATGAACAGAAATATGAGTAAAGTGTCAAGGGAATCTGAGAAGAGACTCCAAAACCTCCACAGCTTAGCACTGTAATCCGAACAAACACATCAAGGTCTCTAGATGTCAGAATTAATGTCAGGGGAAACCACATCTAAGACTGCAGCTTGGCTTTGATACTCTGTCAACAGTGAGCCAGGCTTGTGCTCTTAAATAGTGTTAATGACCAGCATTTTCCAACGCAGCCCAACAATCTTACAGCACATGCATTTAACATTACATTACATTTATTAGGCTTTTGTCCAAAGCAATGGACAAGTGAGGTGGCAGGGTCAGCCAACTGGGGCTGGATCTTCCTCAAGGACCCAACAATGAAATCAGACGCCCGGATTTGAACCAGTAAGTATCCAAACAGACGCATGGAGTCCTAATCTTCAGAGCCACACACTCAAGATTTCACAGGCCTAAGCCTGGTCTTTGCAGCGAAGATTGGGTTCTGAAAGATGACCTACGACCTCATAAGAGGGGCATGACGACTTTGTTGACAAGGCCAGATCGAAATTACACTTACAAGAGCAACTGATGATGGCGCTGATGGGCTGTTGATATAGAGGCAGAAATGTCCACAAAAAAAACACACGGCTAGTGTCACATGCAACACACACACTGTCTGGACAGATGCATGCAAACTTCCTCCAAAAATGAATAAGTACTTGCAATCCAGAATCAAAATGGAAGTACTGACTGAGGTGCTTGTAGCAATAGGCAGAGAAATGGAGGTGAACAACCCAGCTGGAAGCTGGCTGGTTGAGGAAGAGTGCTCCTGAACCTCAGGGAGGGAGTTAGAGGGCGTAGTATAAAGTAACAGAGGGACAACAGGCATTCCCAAAAATGTCAGATGGGTGACGTTCAGCAGAGCACCAACCCATACCAAGGCACACATGCAAGCCTGCACTCACACACATATACAACTGAATATACTACTCATTCTTTACATTCTGTACAAACATACATCATACAGACGTAACATTCTCCTAAGAAACAAATCCCAAATTACAGCTCTTTAAGCTATAATGCATAAAAAGCCCCAACATCTGAAGCGGGGTTCTCCAATTCTGGTCCTGGAGGGCCAGTCTGCAACACAATTTACACATTTCCCCGCATAAACACACCTAATAAACGTGGCAATTAGCTGATTAAGATGTTTAAGGTGTTTGAGAAGGGAAATCTGCAAACTGTGGGACAGACTAGCCCTCCAGGACCGGAATTAGGGAACGCTGATCTAAAATTTACAGTTTTTTTTAATTAGCAGTGTTTCCCAATCCGGTCCTCAGGGAGCCACAAACAATACATGTTTGCTAGACGGATCAAAAACATGGACCGGCTGTGGGTCCCCGAGGACTGGATGGGGAAACACTCGCATTAGCATTAAGAAAACAGACTTGAAAAAGCAGCAGTATTAACCTAGGCTCTAGGCAGCAGAGCGGAATGGGGACCACTGGAAACACAGTGCACTAAATAAACGATTTTCTTGAAATGTCAATACACCACATTTTTTGCATATCACTGCCAAATGTGTGCTCTACTTTTTAACAAGAAGAAACAAAACTGATAAATAACCCTGCCAGGGCTGGCCTCAGGTCATATTCATCCAGAAAAACTCATTGGTCATTTTCAGCATTTTTTTTCCTGCTCATTTTAGCAGAGCCCCACATCCGATCCTTAGTTGTAACCTTTCAGAATAATGCCCCCCAGGCATGCTTTGCTGTCGGTTGTCAAAGTCTGTGAAAACTACCCTGCTGTCAGTGATCCTGAGGATTCTAGCAGCGACCCAGAATTCCCTGGACAAGCTGAGAAGGCCTGGGCTTGTGAGCTGCAGAATACCAAATGAGCCCTTGCAGTTAAAGATGACTGTTATTGACTCAGGGGGCCTGGCTCCATAGATTAAGCGAAAGAAATACTGTTGATATTCTAATTGTACCCACAAAGTTTGGCATTGTGTACTATTGTTAAACTAGTCCAACAGAGAGTTTGGCAAGCACTATACAGTATAAGTCACTATCAAAAGGGACTTCAGCACAGAAAAGTAAAACTCTAAAGCGCTGTGAAAGTGTGTAGAAATATTTCAGTGTCAGGGAGACCAGTCTCCTACAAATCAGTAGATGTGTAGAAGCGAACGACTGTGTGTTGAGTTTGAGAATTTTAGAACTTCTGAGCCACCTGGTTAGCAGAATCATAGATGTTCTTCTGAGATGTAGCCTTATGTGATTACAATTTCATTCAGAGGGCCAAAACACCAGGTTCAGTTTAATATGTAACATTAAATGGTCAGCACTGATACGGAGTGAATTTACTGAAGCAAAAAAAAAAAAAAAACCTGTACCAAGATGAAAAAAGATGCCAGTCATTCCAGAACTCAACCCCTGTATCCGTGAAGCCCTTTAAATGCAATGGGTGAATACTGTCACCAAGACACTTCATATGTAAGCAATCATGTTAATTTTCTTTTGCTATTTTTCATGAGAAGCCATCAATCTTACTTTTGTTAATACTATATGTCAAGTCTAAATGCAGTGTCAAGGCCTAAAGAGGCTGAAACTATTATAAGACAACTGTTTCCAGAGAATGTATCTCAATCTTGGAATTTATATTAGAAAACTGCTTGTTATAACAAGAGACTTTGATGCAACTGTAAATAATAAAACTTTAAAATAAGTTTGAATGACAAGAAAATTAGACAAAAAATTGTGTCTTCTCTTAAATGTTTGTTTTTGTATGGCATCATTCCTTCCATCTATGCACGTGATCAGTGGCTTGTGTTTCTGGCAATGGCAGGCCAGGCCTCGTATTGCTGTAACTGCTGCCTCTCACACTAACAGCCAAAGTCTGTAAACCATTCTCAGATGACATGATTCAAGATGCAAGTGTTGGTAAACTTGTCCTTTTCTGCCATTCCACTTGACCTCCAGCAAAGAATATCAATCATGCAGTTAATCTTGGCTTTGCATCCTGAAAAGCAAAGGTTCACATTCAGTTCCTGAAAGTAAAAATCCAATCCAAGATTTCATTCCAACCAACCAGTTGAGTATAAAGAGTTACAGTTACAGAGTACTCAACTGGTTGGTTGTAACAAAATCTTGGTCTGGATTTTTACTTTCTGGACCCGAACTATCCACTTCTGTTGATAAGCTGAATGAAATACCCATTCCGCTCTGCTGCTTAGAGCCTAGGTTAATTTTGCTGCCTCCGTAAGCCTTTTCAAGTTTGTTTGCTTAATGTTTCTCAATCTGATCCTTGGGGACCCACAGCCAGACCACATTTTTTAAAAACATTTTTGGGAGGGAGCAAAAACATGAACTGCTGTGGATCTCTGAGGACTGGATTAGGAAACATTGCTAAAAGGAAACCATCCATACGAGGAAAGGTTAGTTGAGCTAAATCTGTTCAGCTTCAAGCAAAGGAGACTGAGGGTGGGACATGATCCAGGTCTATAAGCTTCTAACAGGTTTGGATGCTGTTCAACCAAATAGTTACTTCAGCATTAGTTCA
>JAODKF010000018.1:9146820-9156941 GCA_026779585.1 Mormyrus proboscirostris
GTCAGAGTATGGAATAGTCTTCCTGATAACATAGTGCAAGCTGAATCCTTGGGTTCCTTTAAATCAGAGCTAGATAACATTTTAACAACTCTGAACTATTAGTTAATTTCTCCCCAAGCGAGCTTGATGGGCCGAATGGCCTCCTCTCGTTTGTATAGTTCTTATGTTCTTTTGTTCTTATCTCTGCTGAATCAAGACCCATGGAAAATTTTGCTAGTGGCTGTCTCTTCTGTTTGTAACACACTTGTGAAGGCACACACATGTACACACATACGCACACAGATTTGTAATTATATCTTTGAGTGACTCTCCATTCATTTCTATAGGGAAAACTCTAATCCCAACATGATAACCTTACCCCCACCCAGCCCTAACCTTACCAATATGTTTTTTTTTTTTTTACATTGTGGTCGACATTTCTTCCCCACAATGTAATATAAACCTAATCCACACACGCATGCACACACACATACCAGCAGTTCTATACATATTTGTTAATTAAGCCAGTGTCCCCCATTCCTTAATCATCTCCCCTTCACCTCTCTCTCTTTGAGACGCATGCAGAAAAAGCCTGTCCACTATCAGGGGAGGGGCCATAGTGATGACAGGATACTCAGGGTCAGCCATACTGGCTTTGTTGTACTGGCCCGTAGCATCTATTGTGTTAGCACTAATGGCACGTTGGGGGGGGGGGGTTACCCACGGCCCATTTCCCGTGATGATGGATAGGACTCGAGAGCACCTAGGGGCCCAAGGCAGGATTGTAAGGGGACATGAGTGTCTCACTCCAGTGCACACATTCCGGATTTTTTTTTTTCTATTGATTCGGATTTCCACTTTCATCCATGTATCCGAATGATGTTATCACACCTGAAAAAAAGGCCTAAGTTGGGAAGCCCCCGTTGACTTTAACAAAGCCCCGATTGTCTGTCTGTGTGAAGGCACCTGTGTGTGTCATGGCAAGCGGAGGCAGGTACACAGCTGCCCGTAGTTCACTAGACACATTTAACACAGACCCCCAGCTTGCCCAACAGTCATGTGAACCTGCCTGAGGTCGACACGTTCCATCAACATGTCAGAATAACAGAACATTGGCAATGTTAGCAAACTACAATATGTTTCTGAGCTGGCTGGGTTGCGTACATAATAAATTTTATTATGTAAGATTTTTCATATTTAGTGGTTTTAGTGTCCCTTCCTGGGTTGTTCCCTGCCTTGCACCCTCTGAGATAGGCCCCAGACCCACCATAACCCTGAATAGGATAGGCGGTTTCAGAAAATGGATGGATAGATGGATGCAATCTTTTTAGTTCACAGTGTCCTACCATTAAAGTTCAGACCTAGAGACCAGGGTCCAGCCCACACCCAGTAGGGTCAGAAGACACGACCCCTGGACCACAACAGACGTTAGTCCCTCCCACAGAGGTGTAGGGGAGGCAGATTAACAGCAGTGTAGCGGAGGCCTTGTAGTAGGCCTTGTCATAGCATCTCCCTCCAGATGCTTTTATTGTCTGTGCAACCCAACCCACTCCTGACTAATCACATTCACCGAGTTTCTCTGCTCTGCTTGGAATGCTTCAGCGAGTGGTGAACTCCTCCAACAGCACATAATTCCTCCATCTCCAAAAAGCCAACCTCTTCCAAGAGCTTCATTTCTCAGGATCTCTGATGATGGCGCGGTCATCACAGGACGTGCAATGCATTCTAACACACTGCTGCATTTATTCACTGTCAGCTGAGGCAGTGGGATCTTTTTTAGCTGGGGTGTGATTTTTTTAAGCTATATCAAGCAGATCAATATCCGCTGTAAATATATGCCCAGACTTCCCAAGAAAGTGATATGTTCACTTTTCAGGACTATCACAGACAATCACATGTAATGGAATCTAAACACATCTGCTGTTAAGTGAAGAAACGGCGGATTTATGGCAACGGGATAATGGAAGTCCAGCTTTTAACAGCGCTAAAGTGGTTAACGGCATAAATGTTTAACCTTGAAGGCCTGGTGCTGCCTACTGTGACATTCCTTCTGCCAGGTAATAAGCGTGACTCAGAACTGGAATAGAATGCCCAGATGCATAAATGTAGTATAATTGTCATATAAAGTCAGGCACGTAGTCAGATAGAACAATTTCAGGTGTGTGCCCTTACTCCAAATGTGTTTGCTTCCAATCAGACATGCAGGTAGTTATGAAAATTATGAGTCTGAACCCCCTTTGAAACCCTGGTCGGTGAAATCTACCCTCCCCACGTCCTTGAAAATTATTTCTGGCTGCAGGTCTGATGTAAGTTAATAAATTTGTGTGTGTGAACCAGAGGCCCACACAGAAACTCCAACAAATGCCCTGGAGTCTGAGGAGCATCGGCCTCAGTGACACAGCATGAAAAAGCACCATGTGTGCAGCACTTTGAATGCGATAGTGGTGAAGTGGCGAAGGCGCAAAGCACCAGGCTGATTCATTGCCTCCAGGCCCAGATATGATCTCCCACTCCTGTTGTTGTGGGATAGCTTCTTCATCCCTGGATTTCCTGAGCACCCAATCACCCAGTAGCAACAATATAGAGCACTGTTTTCCAATCTGCTCCTCTGGGATCTGCAGACAGTCCAAGTTTTTGCCCTACTGGGAGCTGGGAGGGAACAAAAATGTGGACTGTCTGTGGGTGCCTAAGGACCAGGTTGGGAAACATTGATAGAGACCAACCTAGTGAGGGGCCTCAAGCTGTGTATAGTCGTGACACCAGTTATTACATAAGCAATACTGGCACCCCTCCAAGAACACAAACTAATCAAATGAAAACACTGGTCTGAAATCCTCGGCCGGGATTTATGGCTTTTTGCTGGCACCACTGGTGCGTTTCCAAGGTTTCTGTACTCATGCTTTCCAGGTGCCGTGGTTCACAAGTAGACATACTAGAGGCACCGTGTGAATGTGTTCCCATGTGACATGCTAGCTTCCTTTCATGGGTGTCCTCCTGCCGCCACAGCATGCCACGCCAGCTAATTACAGGAGAGACTGTTTTCCTAACCCCTTCTTAACGTGATCTCGGCACCTCGCGAATGCCGGCATTGTTACGCAAAGCAAGACACAACACGCTGCACAGACCCTGCTTCTGCTTACATGCTCTGCCTCTTTTTCTCAGGTTCACAGCTAGGCATTCTCTCTCTCTCTCCCTCTCTCACGTCTTGGAGTGTTGACAGGGCTTCGCGAGGACTTCAATGAGCAGAAAATACCACAGAATAAAGGATTCATGCAGGGCTGAAATAAAACACTTCAAGGGACAGGTTTGGCTGAGTTAAAAGCGGCGAGTAAAATGACTCCCCCTGTGGAAGTCTCAGTCCAGTCCCAGGCTGAAGAAATCCTCATTTTATGCGATCATGAAAAATCTCAGCTGGAAGCCTTACGATAAAAGCTGCCCATTGTTTTAATTTTTCCACAGCTGGCTGAACACTATGCAACAGATAAGCAGCATGTAGCAATCAGTTAGGATGGAGAGTCATCTGTGACTAGACAAGGCCTGTGGTCCAGCTGTCACAGTGCTGCTTGAAGAAAAACAGATCAACAGCGATGCAAGTAAGTAAATGCATCAATCCATCATCATGAACTCCACAGGGCAACAGAAAAAAAAAACTCAAGCTCTGCACTTTACGTTCTGCGGCACTTTTTAAGTGATGCAGGCACTGTAAAGAACTATTTCCTTCATTTTTTTTTGTGCTTTTCTACACAATACCTACAGTATGTGCTCCTAATGAAAGTCATGAAACTGATTGTACATAGTCCCTCAAAGTCAGGGAGTTTGAAAACCTTTATATTAAAGTCCAGGCAAATGGACAGGGGATTGTAGATATAGAGGCAGGACAATCACCTCTATAGCAACAGTTCACTTAATAGGTCACTGCAGTAGGAGTTGAGTAAGACATGAAACAGACATCCCACTACAAATCCCAAGTCATGTTTTGTTTGGAGAGGAAATGAATGGGGCAGGAATTTAAAGAATGGTGATGTTCAGCCTTTGTTTGTTGTTCTTATTAAGCAGGGGGGAATCGCAGTTTAATTGCCGGGGTGGAACTGTGTGGACGGTGGGTGGTGGGCCCATGCTTAGTCATGTGACCAACGGAGGACCCCCAAAAATGGGCTGGGTGTTTGGCCCAGCTGCAGGTCTGGAGGGAGATTTCTGAGTGAGGGATGAACACATTGCCTCTGCATGGGAAACTTGACCGTAAAATTGGCATTTGTTTGAAAACAAGGATTAAATGTAGAATCACTGAACCCAGGCTATAAAGGGGAATTGAACAGGTGTACCAGGAAACTTCAGGCACTTCTGCCTCAAAACAATTATCCAAATAACTAGTAGCTAGTTCTACGTAATTCAGACTTAAATTGCCATGGATGACTGTCATTTTCTTGTCTTGCTCAGAGAAATCTTTGAACTGCAGCTCTGAAAACAATCAAATCAGTTTTTTGATCAATGTATGAATTAGTCTCACTAAATGTTTCGCATTGCCAATGTTTGAGGCTTTACTATTTTGCTTCAATTCTTCTTTATATTTACCATTCCCAGTAATTTGTGAGCCATGTTTTACTTCCACAATCATGTCAGAAATAAAGTCTGCTACTGAGCATCCCTGAATATGTCCCATGTCTAATTGGTCCCTTGTGAGACAATTTGTAAGAAAAAAAAATTCTCATTACAAAGTTTATTTGCTGCTGCTACATTAAGTGTAATGGTGTCTATGTTTGAAAACTATGCTTGCAAAGCCATTTGTGTAGGAAGTGCAGCTCAGGTCTTGCCAGAAAATACTGTGTTTTCCTTTGATGAGCAGTGAGTCCCAGATAGAAATGAGAGGGTTTGCAGGCTGAGGACTGGGACTGATTGCAGTCACCTTCGATCTCCTAATCATAGGGTTCCAGCCAGTAATTTCAGCAGCACCAAGAGGAGAATGGGGGGTGCATCTTAGACTCTCCGCCCAAAATATTTATACACACACCCGGAAGACTCCTGTACAAGCACTGAGAAACATGACCTCAAATCAATTGTCAGAGAAGTTTAATTCAGTCAAATGTGATTTAAAATGTACTTATTGTGCGTTCGGAACAGAGCAGTACATGAAAGATAACAGCAATGATGTAAAAAAGGGAAATCTGAATATGGATGGAACAATTATTCCCGGTGGCTCTTCTTAGCATCAGACTCTCAAACTCATTAGAAAGAGACTGCAATGAAAACACAACAATAATCACTGTTGAAAACACTGATTGACAGCTTTCACATTGATGGTTTAGCCCTGCCTTTACAGCAGTTTTTTAGTTGTTATGTGAATAGTGAGCTCATACAATCCACATAATCGCATAGCTCTATTGGGGACTTAGGTCTCGTAAAAAAATATTTCTCTGAAAGCCACAAGCAGATTCTGGAAAAGTCTGGTTCAGACATGGGCCCGGCTACCTTCATGAGTCTCAGAGAAGGGCTGTGAAACACATCATCTGCATCAGACTAATCTGACTAAGCATGCTTACTCCACACGTTCATTCATGAGCAACTTCAAGCAAAGGAGGAGTTTTCCCACCATATTGAGATGAAGGACACAGATGGATCTCCTCACACGTTCCCTCGCAGTGCCACAGACAGACAGACACGCATACAGCGGGACATGCAGGCAGTTGGCCCTTACCTCGAGCTTCCGTGTCCCGTCAGACGCTCCCTGATAAGTAACCACGCTGCCTCTGCACCTCCGCTGCTCCTCCGCTACCGTCTGACTGACGGGGAGCCAAACTCCACACTCCCGCCCTACGGCGACCCCACACCCACCCCTGAACAGGGTGGGAGGAGAGAGGAATCTGGTGAGTGTAAGTATGGCGCCGGGGGGGGATGTTCTGCACACTCAGACCTTCTTTTTTGTTTTTTTTTTGAGGGGGGTGGAGTTCGAGGAACTGAAAAAAACAGCTAATCCAAGTGGGGAGAGGTTAGTATAAACATGGAGGTATAAGATCAAAGAAGCTCCAAGCTGCTCCCACTTGTGGAGGTTGGGGGCAGTGCCTACCTCGTTGTACAATTACAGGCTGGAGGCTCTGCAGGCTTTTATCTGATTACGTTGAAGGCTTCCCTAGAGGGGGTAACCACTTCATCAGTGTCTGCATCTCTCCAATCACCTGTTTCAAAAGCTTGATTGACTGTGTCTGGCAAAATATCATTATAATTAATAGCTGATGACTGGTTGATGGTATAATGACGTAATCAATTCATTCTCATGTGCTCCTGAATTCAGATCATAGCACAGCTATGGCGATGCTCTAGAGCACAAGACCCTCTAGTGTGCAGCTGATACCGCACATCCTTTGTCATTACATGTTCTTGTTCTGTATTAATGATAATCATGACTGCATATTACAATCAGAATCAGAATCTTTATTGTTCGTCAGTTGCACAATGAATTCCTCTTGGTGCAGGTGTCAACACAAAGAGATATAAAGATATAATTAAAAACAAATCTAGCCCCTGATTCTAAATCCTGGCCTTGTTTTCATTTCTTCCAAGTTGTTAGTTTAGTTAGTTGGGGCAGCTTGTGGTTCAGTGGGCTAATCCTGTATACCTGTAATCACAAAGTCACCAGTTCAAACCCAGCCTCAGCACGTCTGTGGAGAAAGAGGTGGATACCCTTCACAGACAGCTTGCTCTACAAAGAGCAAGTTGAGGGAGGCATAAAAACAATAAAGGATTGATTAATAATTACTTATTCTGAGGCTTCACAACTGGCTCATGGGTAAAGGACCTTGAATCCCATGACTATACACAGGCAAGTTGCAAGTAGAAAGAATGTAGAATATAACAAGTTAAAGTGCATATGTGTACTGGCTGCAATAGTGGATCTGGGAAGGATTCCGCTATGGGATAGGTAGTAGTTATATAAAACTGGAGAGTGACTGAGGCAGTACTACTTTTAATTTGTTCAGATTCTGATTAATTAACTTGCTGATCAGTATAAAGTAACTAGATGGCACACATTCTGTAATTGTTTGTTTATTTACTTATGCTATGAATGATTTTCATACCACAACAGTCTGCATATGATGTCCCTTAGGAAAGTACCCTTTGTAATTCTAATATCACAAATAGTAAATCTCGTTCACCAGCAGAAGTCAAATAGTTCAGAAAGATATTATATCTAATGGCGATGCCTTCTGTCAGCGATACATCATGGAGCCTAATAACATTGACAGCTTCAACTCCTCGGGCACATAAAAGACATTGCAGTTCTACAGCATGTAAGGATCCACTCGGAATAGCAGCTCATGGATGTCCAAGCTGAAGGAGAATATGTGCAGTCTTGTTCCATAGTCCATATCCAGCAATAGACAGACTGCTCCGCCCTACGAAGATAAAACTCAGCAACAACACTAACACTGAAACTAAGAAAATGGGTGTCTTGTCTTGGTTTTAGTGTGGATTTTGGATTTTCTTCAAAACCAACCAAATGAACTAAGATATTCTGTCACAAGATTAAAAAGAGCCAAAGACACTCGATTTTATTCATAACTCAGTTTTGGTTAAATATGCAGTTACGGTGTTTGGCCTTGATGGGGCAGTATTGTTCATCTCAAAAATGCTGCATGTTCAGGTCATGTTTTTGAGGTTCTTTGGGGGTATTAAGGTCTCCGGTTTCCATTACTGGTCCCCATGATTTCTGTTCAGGTGACTATACTAATCTCTCTATATATGACTGTGAAGTTGTGGTTGTGGCCCCGTATATGGTATGGTGCCTGTCCTGATTTCTGCAGAAATGGCTCCATTCAGCTCTGCATGGCCAAGCATAGAAATTAATCCTAACACATCAGCACATTGGTGTTGCTGGCAAGGGGTGTCACATGCAAGGGTCAATGAAGATTGATGTGTTAATCAGCTGCTTCTTACGCTCAATAAGGAAAAATCTTTATTTAAATAAACATAGTAACTAACAGTGGGTGTCACTGTCAAATTTATTGATCGCTAACTTACATGAAGCATTAACAATTTAAAATATCATATTGCTGAAATTTACCACTGGAATGAAAAAACTTAATTTTTGCATGACACTGTCTTTTATGAACTTCTGCTCCCAGTATCTAAATAGGAAAATAACCACAAAAAATTCTTCTTTTATTAAAAGCAAAAAAAAAAATGCAGGTAACATGACGATATTTGTCGTTTCTGATACGCTAAACCATTCGCTAAGTTTTACAAATCACGCAAATCAGTTCACCTCAGACCCACAAGCAGACCTATAAGATTTTTTAAAAGATTGCGTCTTGATACGAGACCTACTTCGCCCCATTCCTGGTGGAGATTAAAACACACCAGTAAATCAGCCTTACTGCATGGCTCACTAGACACCTAATGATCTAATCATCTCACCATGGACTGAAGTAGCTGATGTGTGTGGGCGAGAACACATCATCTTAGTATCCTGTCCAGCATCTCAGAATGCTTACTAACAATGTTGTTTACATTCAGCACATGCAGTTTTTGACAGCCCAAGATAGAAATCGAATTGCTACAATTCCTAAAACATAAAAAACTGAAAAGCTGAAAAGCACTGTCCTGACTCTTACATGTTGCTCAGGCTGCCAGTTACCTAAAACTGACACAAGCTTGCCCTATCTGCATGAAAGAGGGTACCTCAACTTTATCTGCCATCAGTCTCCGTAGACAGAGTATCACCTACCCCCAGGTACTTGTGGAGGTGCGTAGAGAACTGGCCGAGGAAGTCTCGGTATGAAGTTCACACTCAGTCCTAGACACACATTTTATACAGTCTCATTAAATCAACCATTCAAGCCTTGCTGTAATTTTGAATTTTGTGCTTCAGTGAAAAAAATCTTTCATTATTAATAGATAATGTGTATTGTTATAAATTATGCACATTTGTTTTGATGAAAGCCTGCACTAAGCAGCAGCACTAAGAAGAACACAATGCAATGTCCAGTGGCCTCTTAGGGTAGACAGACATCAAGCAGTTATCCAACAGTGCCCCCTTATGGTCACCATTGGCTTCACGGAAGCAGAATGACACTGTTCATTTGGCCTTCCATTGGTCAGTCCACCCACTCATAGACCCCACTGCTTTGTTTGTCTTTTCGGAAACACAATGCATAGCAAATGAAGTGTGACAATCCAGGACATTTCTGGTAATTGCTGTTCCAACACAGTGCCAAGCAGTTACACAGCTTCCAGTCTTGCCAACACTAACGCTATCCACTTCTCCAAAGAGTCTTATATCCATAGAAACTGGACAGTATGAGGGGGATCACTGAATGCATGCATGTGATGGCGCTGCTGCTCCTGGGCCAACTGGACGCCCAGGCGGACCCAACTGACCCCCTTGGGGACCACAAACCGGGCAAGGCCATTCTGGAGATGCTGCACATTGACAGGCTGTCGGGGCAGCGTCGGCGCGAGCCGCACCCTTACGTGATGCACATCTACCAGCTGCTGGATTCGCAGGAGGCTGCAGACCCGAGTGGCTCTGATGGGACACTAGTGCAGAGTTTCCGGAGTCTTCAGGGTAGGAGTTCCGGTACAGCCGCCACCCCCAAAAAACAGGTCTCATTGCTCTAAAGCTGCTTGTTTCAACTGTTACATACACTAGTGGCCAAAATTGTGCAAACATTTCCAATTTTTAGAGATCATAAAACTGTATTCCAGTTAGTCCAGTTACTTATTTAATTGTCCAGGGGATGTTCCACACAAAGCAGGATTTCTTACTTAGCTGGATAACTTGTTGGATTTAAGGTAGTCTGGGTTAAATTGGCTTTACCTCTTTCCACTTACATGCAGCTCACACTACCTTCAATCCGACAAGTTATCCAGCTTTGTGGAACACTCCCCAGTGATTGGCACTTGTAAGGATCTTTGATTGTTTATAAACAATGCAATGCAATGCAATTTTATTTATATAGCACGTTATCACAACATTACATTGTCTCAATGCGCTTTATATTTCTGCCACATAAATACCCCCCCCCAGTGAGTAAGCCGATGGTGACGGTGGCAAGGAAAAACTCCCTAGGCGGAAGAAACCTTGGGAGGAACCAGACCCAAAGGGGGAGCCCATCCTCCAGGGGCCGGCAGAAGAGTCAAACAAAAAC
>JAODKF010000018.1:9157041-9167309 GCA_026779585.1 Mormyrus proboscirostris
CTCAATCGGACATCATTAGTGCCGACGTGGATAACAATATGCGAATACTTACGTTTACTCTTAGCCAGCACCTTTAAATTTGATAAGATGTCGGTCGCTCTGGCACCAGGGAGACAATTAACTACGGCCGCTGGAGTCGCTACTCTCACGTTTCTTAGCATAGAATCGCCGATTACCAGAGCACTTTCAACAGGCGGCTCAGTGGGTGTTTCACTGAGTGGGGAGAACCTGTTGGAAACACGAATGGGTGAATGGTGCCGGTGCGAGTCCTGTTTGGACCTACGGCTATGCCGCCGGGTCATCACCCACTCGCCTTCCGAAGGCTCTGCTGCCAGAGCAACATAAACATTACTGCCAATATTTGTGTAGTAATTTTTTAAATGTAATGCCAAGAATGCTAGGAGATTCCACAATTTTGACCCCTAGTGTATACGAGAAAACTGCAAGTTCATAGGTGCATAAACCAATTTCAAAAGATCTTCGATATGTAATTTTGTAATATAACAGCCAAGGGGGTGTGGAGGAGGCAGGGATATTTTAGAAAGCATGTTGAAAGCAGATTTTTCCAGAGACAATCAGGCATGTCAAGACAGGGGTTTCTGGTGTAGACTCTTTCACTTCAGACAGGACAAAGAGCTGGAGTGTCGAGCATTTAACTGCTGTGTGCACATTGAGTCATATTGTCTTAATGACATCACTGAATATGCAAATATGCACCATTTGAACAATATAACACAGGAAGCCAACAGCCAGCAAGCCTGGTGAATAGAGAGAGAGTGAGAAAGAGAGAGATAATGCAAGTATACAGTTCTGTAGATTCATTCTGCATTCGTTTAGTATATAGACTGATCTTTAAATATGAAAATGGTTTTGAATTTCCATGATGTAGCCCATGGTGATACATCACTGCTAATATTAAAAATATTTACAATGAAGGTGTTACCTTGAACTGAAGCTATTCATCCTGTAATTTCCTATTCATATATTTTCTTTTGCAAACTTCAGAAGGTTCCTCCCTGTTTCTCATTAATGAAGGGCTTCTTCCTTACATTATGACACTTCCGTCTTGCTTCTAGATGCCTAAAACATATACAGTGCACTTCACACCTGCACTTAATGTTTCCCATTACTTTTCAAGGTCACTTGATGTCATCCTCCGATTCATGAGAAACTGTCAGATAAGTCAATGATCATTCTTGTGTACTGCTGTCTTAGCAAATTTTCAACCTGGAAGCAGCCTGCCTCACAGTGTAGCATTCTGCCAGCAGGACCAAGATTAAACCAGGATTTAAAAATGCAGATGTTTATAAATTTAGAGGGGTCACTTAATTTTTTCCATGGCTGTATTTTTCTAATACTGCTCCCCCTGCTGCTGAAATGTTGCCCCTGATTTCTGACCACTCCTCTGTTGTAAACAGGCTCCCAGTTTGGGCCACCAGGGTGGATCTGGTTCAACGTGTCGCACCTGATGCCATCCATGTTGGCAGCAGAGCTGGTGTTGCTGAGGCGAATGCTACACCCTGAGCCCCTCAGCGTCAGCGTGGCCGTACATGCTGCCTCCCTCTCTGGCCCCGCCCTGGACGAACGCCCCCTAGCCCTCGACCGACTGCCGCCATTGGGATACGACGTGTTCGATGTCTCGACGGCACTGACGTGGGCGAAGGGGTTAGCTGGGGGGGCCGCCGGCTTCCGGTTGCACTACGCAGATGAGAGCGGGAACCTGGAGCTCCACGAGGCCTTGACTCAGAGCCTGTACTGTCTGAACGCCAGTGCTCAGAGCCAGCCGCTGCTGGTGGCCTACCGCCTGGGCCGGCCTCGGCAAGTGGCCCGACCCACAGCCCCCAGCTCCCAGTGCACGCAGCACCACCGCTGTGGTTCTGTCCTCAGGAGGCAATCAGCACCGCCTGCTCCCGGCTGCCACCTCCACAAACACTACGTGGATTTTCAGGATCTGTCCGACTGGGTGCTGCAACCCCTGGGATTCAACTTCAGCTTCTGCAGGTGGGTGCCCACAAGCTTCTGCTACTTCCTGTCGAGGTTGTCTGACCATCTAACTAGCTTTGAATCGTGAGGAACAGCAAATTATATGATTGCAGCTACCGAGGTCCAGGGTTGTGCAGAGACTTTTCAAGGGGCTGGTGATCGACCAGCAGGTGGGGTGGGTCAGAAACTTTTGTGAATTTTGAGGGCGGGGGCATATTCAATCATTCATGCAAAATGGGCAGGTGTTCCATTTAGAGTCTCAGGAAAGGTATTGCTGTGGTATCCCAAAGCAAAGTAATTAAGTTGCAAAACATGCACATGTTAGAATGGATTAAAATTCTAATCTGTTTTGAAAAAGAAGGATATAAATTAAATCATTTAAACGTAGTATCCCAATGTAGTGGCACCTGTAGCCCTGGAAGCCCAAGAGAAGACAGCAGGGAAAGCAGAGAAAGGGGCGTCGACCCAGACAACGGGTAGGTTTTGATATGCTTTCTGGTGGTGGGAGGGGAGATACTGCTAATTACTGCTAACATTTTATGTTCTCCCTGTGTTGTCGTGGGGTTTCCTCCAGGTACTGCAGTTTGCCCCCCCCCCCACAGTCCAAAGACATGCTGAGGCTAATTGAAGTTAATAAATTGCCCGTAGGTGTGAGTGTGCCCTGCGATGGGCTGGCCCCCTGTCCAGGGTTGTGCCCATTGCTTCGGATAGGCTCCGGACCCCATGCAACCCAATAGGATAAAGCGGGTTGGAGAATGAATGAATAATTGTTTATCTGTAAAGGGTAGTATATATCTAAAAAATAAAATCCAGTACACGTTGACAGTACTAGATTTATTGAAATATAATAAATCTATAAATAAAACAGAAATGGACAGCCAGATTTAGTATTGTTAATATGACTAGACTAAAATATGAGTACGGTTTGCATGGGTGTAGATTTGGGTATGAACTGTAAAGGACATGTCTCTACCAGTATTGTAGGGGTTACACATGTCTGTTTGATGTGGTCTCTACCAATGTTGAAAGCAAACATACGCCTTTGAAAGTCTGAGTAGCAGTTTAATGGTGCATTAATCTGCCGACTCCTATTTTCTGCCTGCTAATTACAGAAGCTTTTTGGCGTTGTGATGTTTTCTTGAGCCTTTCAGTTTCAGGTCAGAGTGCCTCCCTCAGCACATGTCGGCGATTACTGTGATGTACCAGAGCGATGCAGACGACATTGCAATCGCCCGGCTTGGAAACATGTCAGCCGCGAGCTGTGTGTGCCGACGCTCAGCATCCTAGACACATGGACTTTCAGCATCCCTCTTGGACACAAATGCACACTTCCAGCAACGGTGAAAAATTCCCCTACGCAAAACATTCAAAAACTGATGGAAAAAAACAAGCCAAAAGAGTGAGTTCAAGACAAATTGACTGATTTCAGCACTTCAATAATAATAATAATAATAATAAAATAATAATAATAATAATAATAACAACACTTTATTGATCTCACATGAGGAAATTCTTATCTTGGCTACACCATCTTGCTCTCCATGACACACAGACACATGAAAGCAATCTTGGCAGTAAAGAGCATTTATCTGCATCGTTCAATATAACATCATTGTGCTAGCCACCCCTGAAAAAGTTAACCAAGGTTTCCAAATGATTTTTAAATATATTACATAATTTGCAGTGACATGGCATTGTACATGATTTTGTTGCCATTTTGTTGTTCTTGCATTGCCATTTTGCTATTGTTCTGTTATACAGTGCGGTGTGACTTTTTGGTTTGCTATTGTACTGTCTTGAGATCTGAAAAAGTTACATGTGCATAGAGTGCTTCCTCTAGCCAGTGAACTACACATACCGCAATATGTATGTCCTTGCAATGTTGAAACTGGTGTCTGACAAGAATAAGTATTAGTTTGCTAAATAAAAATGATCAGTCAGTGACAAAGTGGGAATTATTCACTTACACTGACACTTCGACAATATGTTTAAGCATTTTGACTCTCATGGTTAAAACAATACTGTTGATTGATAGTGTTCTGCTATATGCATGAATTGTTTAGAGAAATGCTCTTGTAATTTTGAGAAAGCTGAGTTTGCTTCATGATATGTGCCAAAACAATTGAGAAAAACTAACATTGGGGAACATAGAAAAAATAAATCATGGAATATTTAATATTTATTTTATTAAAGAAAGAAATATGCTTAAACTTGTTATACTTCAGTTGAATTTAGCAATGAATACACAATATTCATACATTGTTTTATTGGTTTTTTGACAGGAGTATGTTGGTCATTTAGGGTAGCTTAAACAGGTTTATCATTTCTAAACTGAGTGTTTGGTCATGAATAACATGTTGGGTATTGTTCTTTAAAATGCCAATTAATTACAGTGACAACATGTCCACAAAATATCAATGTGTAGCTATTGTGTAATTAAATCAAAATTAATTTAGGAATGAATATACAAAGCATATTAAACTGTGAATTAAACCATTGTCTTTCTTATGAACAAGGCTGCATTTCCTAGTGGTTTTGTGGAAAATGTTGTGTGCCAGCACGCCCCGTTCACCCCAATTTACGGTGGTATTTGAAGGCCACAGTCCTGTATTCTTGTGCAGTTACTGGCCCGCATGCGGGTCGTTAATGGGGCAGAGTTTTCCAGCTACTCCCTCGGCGGCTCCATGCTGGGACATCTTCGCGCTCAAGGGGTGCTTTTGCCCTTCGGCACAATCTCGGCTCCGTCTGTAGCCTTTTCGCCTATACCAACATAACATAGACTGGCCAGCGAACTATCCGAAAAAATGTCTTCCTTTACAATAAATATGCATTCATTTGGATGATTTCCCCCTGTTATAGGCCACGTTCCAGGCATATTTTTGCGTCTCTTGCCAAAACCGTTTTGAGTAACATTCACATGGAGATTTAAATATTCTAATATTGTTGCCGGCAGCAATTACTCAACTCCGTCTTGTTTAACACAAGTAATAGGCAAGTCTTTGCTTTAATTAAGGGTGGGAGGGTAATAACGCTGCTCAGTACACCTGCCTTCATGAGACAAACGGCGATCACGTTTTTGATGTTTTTCTCCAAATGCTCACTAGTATATCTCGCAGACCGCCGAACATCGGTAAATGGACTGCATTTATATAGCGGTTTTCTACTCTTACGAGTTCTCAAAGCGCTTTACAATATGTAACTCACATTCACTCATGCATACTACACATTTACACACCAGTGGCGGAGGCTGTCATGCAAGGCGCCAACCTGCACACCAGGAGCAATTTGGGGTTCAGTGGTAGTTCTAATTAAGCACTTAACATTCTGGCTTAATCGTATAATTTCTGACGAACGTTATTAAAAATAGCAAAGTAGAGCGTAGTATCACCTCCGCCTAGAGATACACTGCAAACCCACAGTTTTGCCAGTAGCGGAAGATCCGCCCACTTCGCATCAGAAACTGATTGGTCGACAGTCTTGTCCGTCATAGAACAGCCATATCCGTGCCTGAAGTGAACCCAAATGATCGGTGACATGCAGGGGGATTTCGCTCACCTATCGTAAGCTGATTTATACTAGGAATAACTGTAACTGTTTTCATGTAAGAAACGCGTCGATTTTGTTGGTTTATCGATGCCCAATTGGAACGGTTTGGTGCAGTAAAGAGGCAATTATGATTGTCCATTTAGATCTGAATATAAAGATCGGAGCTATTTAATTCTTTGTCGCTCATCTATGTAGAGAAAGCCAGCTGGATCAGCCAACCTGCAGCTCTTCTTTATATGAACAGATAGGCAGGTTTCTTTGAGAGAAACGTGTGCTGATGAAAATTCAGTATGTCAGGAAAGCATTTGAAAGGACATGAGGTCAGTTGCTGCATCAAATATTCGATATTCGGATTCAATATAATATTTTGGGTAAGTACATTACCTTGTATTGGCGTCATAATTTCGCTTGAATGTTTATTTTTTATGTGCTTTAAAGGTTCAGTCCAGCAATGTGTGGCAGAATTGAACAACCATTAATTTGCGTGTGTTTTATGTGCGAATTAACTGGCGAATCAAACATTGGAAATGCATAACGTTGAAGGGCAACGGAGTTAAACCAGTATAGGTTTTCGTGAAAGATACTTCGAGGGATCCTAGAGACACACAGTCTAACTGGCATAATATACCGAGATAAATCCCGCATTTTCATTCATCTGGCCGGTCATTTGTGTCTTGCTGTTTGAATGCAATGCAGTCGTTTGCCAACATTAAGTATTATAGACGGGCGTGTAATATTACCTGAAGGAGGTACGTGTGCTGAACACTGGTAAGCCGCTTTCTCTTTGGTCCGGGCATTAGCTGCTGTTACTATGCGGCTGTTTAAATATGTCTAAGAAGAGAAGTGTACGATTCTTTTACTTAATTAATTCCTTAATGAGACACATAGCCGTAACGTGAAGCTAAACGTATAACGCAAATAACTTCTGTACATACATAGACACACGTTTAGAGTGTAGGACGTAGTTTTCTATACATTTTAATGTTACTTTTTTGTGTCACATTTCTTAGTTTTCTATACATTTTAATGTTACTTTTTTGTGTCACATTTCTTAGTGAAGTTTTTCAAGAAGGATTTCATACTGAAAAATAATATTATCCAACTTTGAAACTGAAGGAGTGAATTCACACCTATATAATCATATAACAAGGACGTCTATGTTGAGTTCCCAACTCTTGCTTCTGACGTGACACATGCTTTCAAACTTTCACACAAGAAATCTATATTAGTCCATTTTAAACATAAAATTAGTTACATCAAAAGCGTTGGTTGTAGCAAACCCTACAGACTGTTTACAGGGCAATAGAACTCTTACATATATGTAAATGCGTGCGCAGACTCGTTTCCAATTGAAAATCTCACGCCAGCCAGCTGGCCTAAGCTGGCAACCCTTCATATGTAAGAATTAATTAGGCAATAAATCAATGTAACTGAAATCATCAAATGTCAGCTCTACATTGCACTGAATTCCGACTATTGCAAAGAGGGTTGAATATGATGTCTGACAAACCTGTTATTCCCTGCTTGTGGCACCAGCTACTGAGGAGATGCTCTCCGTTTTGGCTATGATGTTATATGCACCGTCTCACAGATGGATGAATTTAATAAGCTGAGTGAACCATTTGGTGTCTTTCAGCTGCATTATGGGCAAAGCTGTGCTGAAACCAAACGAAAGGAGTCATTATGACTAGAACAGCAGTGTGTTTCTGGAATGTTCTATTGGTTAGAAAAGGAGTGTTCCAGTGGGGGTGATTCCTGTCCCATGCCTCCTTCTGGGAGAGGTGTTAGCCTCCTCTCTAATTTCAGAGGCCCGACTGGGTTGTGAGCACTGTCATGCCACCTCCCACCTCAGAAAGTGGACAAAGTTGACAACGTCTAAATATAAATCGCCACTGCTCCATGCTCAGGCTGAATGCTGGAAAAAGTGACCTTGCCTCCATCCACTCCTGTCAGCCCTTTTCTCTGGCTTGCTGTTATTTTTGCTGCCTTTCTGCAAATTACGATAGGAGCTTCGTCAGCTTCGACTAACAGACAGCTGTCGTCTGGGGGTGTGGAGTCCCTCTTAATGATGCGGTCATCGACTGCTAATCGCCACCTTAACGGTGCATTATTGCTTTTGGCAGCAAGCGAAACCTTGAAAGGCTAAATGGACTCAAAAGTATTTATAAACACATTCTAGGGGTCATTCTAGGGGTTTATTGTCATAAAAAGTCACTCATGAATTGGGATGAATGACCATTGATGTTGTTTATCTGAGTATGAGAAAATGAAGTAGCAAATCTACTGGGGACGATTTTTATCCAAACCTACAGCATAACTTCAAGAGAAACCTAAATCCTGGTGTTTGGAAAAACAGATGGCTCTCAATGGCTTTTTACACCGAGGTGACATAATGCTGTTAATCAGTTGCAATTTTGTCCCTTTTTACTTTTATACTTCTGCTTCCTGAATCATCTTCATCAACTCCATTTGCTGTAAGACAGTCGTGATCAAAATCTGTGTCAATGTGAAAAAGGCTTCCTTGTGTAACTTCCCCCTTTTCACATTTCACTTTAAAATTAGTTTTTTTCCTCTTTCTGTTTAGATGGGAAATTCATGTGTTTTTTTTAGTTTATAAGAGGATCTACTATATTTCCAACAGGAATACCAACTTGGGTTGTTGTCATATCCAACAATTTACCACAGTATGTAGCAAATATGAAAACTTTTTAAATGTTGTAGCTGATGGATTACGATTATTGGTAATGCTTTACTTGAGGTGCACAAATACTGAAATATAAATTATGAACAAATATAGTAGCTACTTTAAAGATGCGTCATGATTTATTAATGATAAACAAATGTGATATCAGAATTTCACTTTTGTTATTCATGACTTGTTCCTTCAGTAGTTTGTTAGTAGTTCCTTCAGAAGTGCACAAAGGTTTACAGAATTAACAGATATAATGACAAATACAGCAACTGCTTGGAATAACAGATGCATCATGATTCATTAATGATGAACAAACATGAGATCAGTATGTAACTAAGACTGCATGCCGCTGGTGCTTCTCTGTATGTGTCAAGTGGTTGTGATGTCTTTCTGGGCTACTTGCCACTGCAGTCATCTTATGGAGAAGTACAGTCTGCTAGACACCATGAGATTTCTCTGGAAGAGTTACCCCTGGCCCTGACTGGTACTTCACATTTTTATTTATTTTTATATATATGTATATATGTGTGTGTGTGTGTGTGTGTGTGTTTTATATATATATATATATATATATATATAGTACCATTTGCATTTTAATTTTCCACTCATGTATAGATCAGATGTAAAAAATTAAAAAATAAAATTCAATAACCTTTTTGTCTTTTCAAATTTGACTTTTCATTTCCTTTTTTGCTTTTTCATTTTCAAGTGTACAACATGCAAATATATGTTAATTGGAGCGGGCAGTGGGCAGAGCTATGGATCACATTTCGGTTGCGGATTGATCTGTGTCCCCCAAACTAATGGCAAAGTTACTTGCGGCTTAATTTAGCTACTTTTTTGCAGCTTCCGATTCATGTAGCTTTTTATTCGCAGCTTTACTAGAAGGGAAGATTTGCATGGCACATGCTGCAGTTTTTGCATAAGACATCTTGGAAATACAAAATAACGTATGAATAAACGGTTTAAGCTGTGGCACGTGTATTTATCACGTGAATTCATATAAAAATTTCACCAATCTCCCTGTAATGAAATTTGTGGAATTACCCAGGCATAATGTGTTATTTATTAAACATTACACTGGACGCGTGACACTTTGAGCAAGTGTACACATTGATTTGAATGAGCGACATTTCCAAATGGAATGTGGAGGACATATTCATCTTTGGTAGGACAAATATGAAATGCATAGAACACAGCAGGCCCCGACCAGAACAACTTAATATGTAGATGTCGTGCATGAATAAGGGACTAAATCATCGGTGATATGGGAACGTTAGCCTGAATACCTGCAAAGCTACCTTCATATCTATTAATTATAATAAACATTAAAACTAATGCTAATCACATATAAACACAACATAATATTTGGTATATTAATGAGACCTAATGTATGTATTACAAGTTTTAAAAATGCTATTTTACCAATATACTGCGTAAAGTGCTTTGGTAAGCAATGGATATGAACGTGATTTTATGCCGTGAATGTCAGTGTTTGGAACTATTCACCATCCCCGTGACCCGGAAGCTGGAATATTCTCTGGCATTTTTCACAATGGGTCCCTATGGGAGTGTCATCAGTGGCAGTTTTTCCTTGCCACTGTCACCATAGGCTTGCTTGGTGGGGTTCTGACTGAGTTAATGTAAAGTGCTTTGTGACAATGACTGTGGTTAAAAGTGCTATATAAATAAAATTGAATTGAATTGAACTGAATTGTTTTTTCTACTGCTCTGCTACACGTAATGCGCCATACACACACTGTGAGACAGAAATAATCCTCCGTGTGAAACACGGTGATCACTGAGCAGAACATAGTCATGTGTTTTAAACGAGGCATCGAAGCAAATACTTTGCATTGAGGATTTTTTGTAATCGAGTTATTTGAGTTACTCAATGAATCATCCCCAGCTAAGGGAAGTCATCAGTCTCTTGATGTGACTCTAAGCCAGTGGTTCTCAACCTGCGTAAACCGCATGCGGCCCGTCACAAATGCAAATGCGGCCCGCGATGCTGACCACGTAAAAAAAAATAAAAATAAATTAAAAA
>JAODKF010000018.1:9167409-9187967 GCA_026779585.1 Mormyrus proboscirostris
ATAATATGCGGCCCGTGAGACTTGAACTTGGACATAGTGCGGCCCACTGCAAAAAAAGGTTGAGAACCACTGCTCTAGGCTGACATCAGGGTGCTCTGTTGCTCAGGCCATGTGTGTAAATTTCTTTGCATGTACGTCTTATTGGGTTAGGAAGAATCTCCACTTGACTTTAAACAGCATGCATGGAAAGAGGTAATGGAATTAGCCTGGAAGTCAATATATTCCATGGGTTAAATGGAAGGGCTGTATATTTGTGGTTATTTTCTCATTATACAACATTTAAATTTAATCTCATGGTAAACTAAAGGAAATGGGCAGTAATATTGACTTATAGCTTATTTGTCAGTGGGAATTTTATGTTTACAAGCATTTTTAGAGAAACCTAGCATGAGTATTTTCTTTCTCTCACACACACACACTCATACACACACACTCTTTCTTGCTATCTCTCTCACATACACGCACTTACTCTTTTTTGCTGTCTCTCTCACACACTCACTCTTTCTTGCTGTCTCTCTCACACACACACACACACTCTTTCTTGCTGTCTTTGTCTCGCTCGCTCTCTTTCTCCCTTACCGCCACCTTGTTTGCACCCCCCCCATACTTCTGTCTGACAGAAGCAAGGCTGCTGTTCTTAGTTGTGCTTATGTAGCAGTATGTGAGAACAGCTTACAAGCACAAAAGAAAAGCATCATCTGTCCCCCCTCCCCCCCTGCCTTTAAAATGTCAGCAGACAAGAGAAGACAGGCATGATAGGCGTTAAAGGAAGCTTCGTGGCGATAAGCCAGTAAGCCCTAATAAACAGCACTGTCAAACTGGTCATTCTAGCACTGGCGTGAGCATTACTTATTCTTCTTCTTATTGTTGTTATTACTGTTTATTTAATGGGCCTGTGCTTTGTTCACTCGTTAACCTATAATTAAAACAGATATTTTAAAATGGGTAGTTCATTTGACATTGAAAAAGCGACCGAGCACTTATTAATTTTGGTCAAGGCTGATCTGCCTGACTTGATTCGCTTGTACTTTGCCCACATGCTGTTGCATGAACCGACCCGGTGCCTTGTCGATGTGCAATTCTGGGCGAGAGCAAGGCACGGTGGCACTGTTCCCAGCCTTCAGAAGAAATTCTCTCGATTTTCTGTTTAGAGTGAAGGAGGACGGATTGTGTTTTGGCAGAATAATTTTGTTTTAAGAGGTCTGTTTCTCATCTTAAGTATAACATCCTTAACTGAGGCTGAAGTAGACTTGGTCAGGTGGTCACAGTTGATAAATGCCGTGCGGTTGACGCCGACACAGGTTTTTATCGTATCTTGAGACATGCGATCCTAGTTTATAACTGGGGCTTTTGCTGATACACACACTAAAGCCAGTGCTTATTATCTCAAAACCAATTGAGAGGAACTGACCATAGTGAATACAGAAACTCAATACTGAAAGATAACAAGGCATAAATTAATTGTACATAGCCCCACCTTATGCATATAGAGGGAATAAAAAGTATCCTGTGGCGTGTCATGGGGGAAAATGACAATGCCCATTTATGGGAACCTAAATTTTCAAAGCTCTTTATGTTTTAGGGAATTCTTGGTTAAAGAATCTTTCCCCTTTTGCTAGTTTTGATGGGAGGGGTAAGTGAGTTTGCAATTTAGGAAGTTAAAAATGGCGTTTTTACTATGATGTAGGGTCAGCATGAACATCTTGCTTCAGACTCATACAGTACCGAATACGTCAGATTTTGAATTGTCAAACTTTTTGTGCCTGATGTGAAGTTATGGCCAAATAGCATTACGTTTGAAGAAAGCAGCCTCTGTAGAGTCTCTCTGGAGTCATGTGTTCTTGTGCCTATGGAGGCTAAAACTGTGAAAGTTGGGTCTTTATTTCTAGTAATTAAAAAAACAATGATTTTTACAGTGGGTGGAATTGTCTGAGGCTGTTGATTCCTGATTGGTTCAGGCAATTGCCCATTGATTGGCTTGTTGCTTCTTGTTGGCTTATAGATGCTGGTTGACGGCATCTAGTATTTTCAAGCCTGTGTGCATTGTGGGCTCCAGTCAGCTGCTATGGCCTCCGCTCAGTTCCTCTCCTGAGAGGCGTTCTGAAGTTTGCCACTCCTGCTGCCAAAGAGGAAGTGGCCATAACGCAGGCTTCCCCGTCCCTTCCGACAATCCTGCCCACCACCTTTCTTTCATTTTTGGCTATCTATGGTAGGGTCATCCAGTAATGCTGCATGAGGGCTGTCAGGTCTGCAATGCGGCCTGAATCTCATCTAGTGCATGTCATTGTTTCATTGAGAATTATAGCACTGGGCGGGTATGAATAATTTAACTGGGTCACTTACCTCTCAGCAGATATACTTTTTTTCCTTCATGAAAAAGGTGATGTTATTTTCTGCCCATCTCTAGAATAGAAGCTTATGATTTCCAGTCTAAACAGTTATCTTACATGCCTATATTGCTCTTTGAAATTTGTATTAAATCTGCGCAGATTACTCTACTTTTACCGAACAAACCTTTTGGTTCACTTCAAACATTCATAGCTGCTTTTATATAACGTGCAGCTTTGAAACTGTCACTAGGGCTACCTTATTTATTTTTTTTTTAGAATGTGGTGTTTTTTATTTAGAACTGAGAAATGTAATCAGTTGTATCTTATTTCTCATCCTCCTACAAGGCTCTGAAAATAACTGAAAAGTCAAAACGACACCCACCTTGGACAGCTTCCCACTCAAACAGGATGCTAGACAAACATATTTATCTATTTATCTATTTCCTTATTTCCTGTCATTTATGACATATTGGGCCGTGTGTATGCAATAACTATATGTACTACTGACATAGGAGTGTCAGAATATTTATTTTTAAATATGCTTGATTGATCAAAATTCCAGAATATGCTGATATTCAGCTAACCTGAATTCCTTTATGCATTGCTACCCAAGGACAGTCTGGTATTTTAGCGACTGGTGTTTTTAACATGGCAGGTAAGTGCTGTGAATATCGGAGGTCCCTTCAGAGGAATGTAGAAGTGGTGGAGGATGAAGCATGTTTGGCGTGTCACGCATTTGTTTACCCTAGAGGACACTAGCATTGTGACCTCGCAGCAGGCTTCGCTGCAGATTCAGGTTGGGCTTCAGTTGCTAGAAGTAACATACTGTATCTGTCTGTGTCTGCTGTCTTCCAGTTGCTGGGTGTGGCCTTCTTGGGGATCGGCTTGTGGGCATGGAGTGAGAAGGTGAGTCTCTGATGTGTGTTCTTGTGTTTACAGGTAATTTGAATCTTTTTTTTTTTGAAGCGGCACTGATACTTTGTTGTAATAGAAGACATGGAGTGGGTGCTGAATGAAAGAAGGTTTGTTACTTTTATATAGCACTTTTTACAGAAGAAATGGGGAGCCACTTCAACCACCATCACTGTGTAACACCCACCTGGAAGACGGCGGCCACTCTGTGCCAGTACGCACACAGCACAACAGCTAAGGGTGGTGAAGGGGCAGGAGAGAAATCACTGGTTAGATGCAGTGGATCATTAAGAGGCCAGATTTGAAAAGGCCACAATGAGTAATTTTAGCCAGGATATCGGGGTACCACCTCTACTCTTTCGAAAGATGCCCAGGGATCTTTTATGACCTCAGAGAGTCAGGATCCCTGTTTTATGACTGATCCAAAGGATGGCATCATTTTGACAGAGATATAGTTTGGTTGTCTCGTATGCAGATTTGTGTGTTTGGTTGTGCATACATCTATTTTTGCATATGTGTCACCTGACCACAACAAAGAATTCCATGCCCATCAAACAATGAGAGGGATCTTTAATGGTTACCTGCTGCTATGGCTATGGTCCTGCCTCCAGACTGTGATGCTGGTATGGAGGAGAGTCGCATTAACAGCCCAGGCTGGATCTCTCTTCATCCCACTGCCATCAGAGTTCATGTTTGCACTCACGGCAAAGCAGAGAGCTGAGAGATAGAAGTAGTCTGTTAATAGAATGAACAGACCCTGATAAAATATTAATGTTGTCTATTAATAGCTGAACTATGACTATATACACTCTGATTAAATGTCTTTGTGCATTTAGGTTTATATTAAAACAGCAGGCATTCAATAGATGGATGAAATGGAATTGCCCCTTTGTGTATTTCAAATTTATATTTTATCCATAATTTCCATAGCGTTTGGGAATGCTCTGTGTGTGTGGGCTTTGCATGCACCCCTGTGTCATGTGATGTTTATATGGGTACTCCAGTTTCCTTCTGCAGTCCAAAAATAGGCAGTTGGCTAATTTATGTCTTAATTGTCCATAGTGTATGTTTGTGCCCTATGATGGACTGGAATTTTGGCCAGGGTGTACTCCAGTCTGGTGCCCTCTGCTGCCTAAGATACTGTAAGTTCCAGGTGTCCTTGGAGCTCTGTCCGAGCCCTGTCCAACATAAAGAGATGGCAGTTATATTAGATGTATTTGATGGTATTGAATTTCAGTTTTCTTGATTTTTTTCCCCACCTCTGTCATTTATTTACAATTCAGTTCAATTCAATTTATTTTTATTTTTATGTAGCGCCTTTCACAACAGAGTTGTCCCAAGGTGTTTTACATGGGTGTGTGGTTATACATTACACCATCTTTAGAGAGAGTAATACAGAATGGGAAGAAGGCAGAAAAGAAATTAAGTAAAGAAAGCCAGATGACAACGGAGGAGAGGAACCAAAAACTTCCAAATAAGGAAAAAAAAACCTCTGAGGGTCCAAGGTCAACTGGCTGCCCACCCCCCCTGGGATACTAACATTACTGAAAACAGAAAAGAGTGGGCTTGCTTGCTAAAAGCAAGGTGTGAAGAGTTTAAGCCAAGGCATTTTTTATATGTTTACATTTTAGTTTTTTTGCTGTCAGTTCGTCCATCACGAGTTATGTTCGAATGACGATCCTGCTTATGTGGTGGAATGATGGATTTTTCTTGCTGCTGTTTTGCTCATAAGGGTCTCTGGCCATTTTGTATTTCTTGAAGTTGTGTCTTGGTGGATATGTTCTTCCAAGATAAAAAAAAAAAAAACAGTACTAAAAAGGGCACATTTTTTTCCTTAATTCTGTGTTCCTGTTGATGCCAGTGATCTGGATCCATTGTGGCCACTAAAGTGTTTAGGTTTTGTCTGCCAAGCAAAATATTTGCGTATTTTGTATGCATTTTTCCTGCATTCGGGGCTGAGGCTTTGGGAGAGATTGTGTTCGAAAACACACACATAGCTGCTCAGGAAGGCTGACTGTGAGATAGTTTCACATTTTGATGAGCTCTCACAAACCGTTGTTTTGAGGTTGGCTGCCGGGCCCAGAGGCACCTGGTGCATGACGCTTTGATAAGTTTTATTTGTTGTCGTAAGCGTCAATGACATGACATGCATATCTTTCCCAATCCATTATTATTATTTTTTTTTAATCTGTTAATAAGTACAGAGTATGCCTTAACATCATTGTTCGAAACCTCTTTAATATATTTTCACTACATTCAAATAAAACAGTCGGTTTTGTATCTCAAAGTCCAAAAATGTCAGATGGTGCAACAGTTGGAACATACAGGCAGAGTAAAAAAGCTATTGAAATTAATCTTTAAATAATTAAAAAAATTAAATTGCTTACTTTGCTAAAATTCTATGTCTGTAACCTTTAAACTCACAAATAGTTGCAAAACAATGTTTTAAAAATATTAAGATAATTGATAATTATTTGTATAATAATTATTATAAAATACATTTTTTTGGTTGTGCCACCTGACTTTTGTCATTTTGTGATGCCTTATTTCTCATTGTCCCCATACAACTCCTGTCCTAACATACTTGCTACAAAGTAAAGCATCAGGGTTAGATATCAGCAGTTAATGTTTTTGCTGAAACATTAATATGAAAAAAAACTGAGAAAAAAGTCAAGGACAAAGTCTGAGGGGAAAAGGAAACCCCATTTATTCAGAGTAAATGTCAGCAATGTCCGGAATATCCCATGTATACAGGACAGACTGAAAGCATCAGATTGCAGTATTGCTTCTGGGAAAGGGCACCATGATAGATTTCCAAAACTTTTACATTGCACCCTGAGTTTGCACGGTTAGTTGTTGTGCTACAGGGAGTGCAGCAATCCAGGTCATCGGGATATTTATCAGTTTTTCAACCTTGGTAATCTGCTGTAATATTGTGATGTAATCATTGCATCCCATCATTCTCATATAACACTGCTCCTTGTGCCTTTTCTCTCTGCAGGGGGTGCTCTCCAACCTCTCCTCCATCACAGACCTGGGGGGATTCGACCCAGTCTGGCTTTTCCTCGTGGTTGGGGGGGTTATGTTCATCCTGGGCTTCGCTGGTTGCATCGGTGCACTGAGGGAGAACACCTTTCTACTTAAGTTTGTAAGTCCACCACCTCACACTGCCTCTTATGCACTCACCCATGCTGTGTGTGTGTGTGTGTGTGTGTGTGTGTTTGTATGTATGTGTGTGTTACAATGCAGACTGAGAGACATGGGAACTATGAATATCATGTCATCATGTCAAATTCCCCTACAGATTTCAGTTCAACTTTATGGAAGGTTGTCAAGGAGATTCTGCTTTTTCAACTTAATTTTGTTCTATCTAGATTTACTGAAGTGAAAGCATGAGTTCAATATAGGAATAATCGGGATGTAATCTGAATGTCCTGCTAGAAGTATTTTTGGGAGTTTGTTTTGACCTTGGATGTTTTAAGATAATGAGAGAACAGCTTCCTGTAATTTGGTGATAATTTTGATGGACTGAAAAAGGCCCGCCCACATTCCTGGTACTTTGTAGGCTCACCATGGATCTGAACAGGGTTTCGAATTAAACTTATCTGCATGTTATGGGACGGATGTTGCTGTGTACTGGCAGAACTATAGCTGCACCAACCGCACTGGGCCCAGTTTAAATAACCAACACAGAATACATTGCATTATGAACCCCCAAATGATATATGTGCCCTTTACCTGGACTTGCAAATCTGTCTTGCTTAGCGTGTCCGATTCTTAACACTTCTTTTTTATGACAAGGCTATAAAAGTTTATATTGTGAGGATATTTCACAAAGATGCATGGTACATCTGTAACATTTAACCATTAAGGGTCAGAGACTTCATTTCCACACATGGACATGTGTGCAAGGCGGCAGGCCTCCCAAAACAAAAAATCTGGTTTGGGGGCAATTATAAGAAGCTTACGCCACTAGTTGTGGGTTCTTGATCTATAACAACCATAACATTTCTACCTAGAAAACCTCAAACTTCTAACTTGATATTGGGAAAATGCTTTCAAAACAAAAGTAATCAGAGACAGACAGAATGCAGAACTGACTCATTTTAATGGTTATGATTTTGCTGTAACCACATATCTGTTTTTATAAGATATAGTATGAGCCGGTCATTGAATATAAACTACTTGAAGTGTGATCTGAAAGTTACATTTACCTGCCCCACACCCCCTACCCTTTCCTGTGCAGTTTTCTGTGTTTCTGGGGATTATCTTCTTCCTGGAGCTTACAGCCGGAATCCTGGCCTTCGTTTTCAAGGACTGGATCAAGGACCAGCTCAACTTCTTCATCAACAACAACATCCGAGCATACCGAGATGACATCGACCTGCAGAACATGATCGACTTCACCCAGGACTATGTAAGAGCACAGGGGCCCTGTACCGCAATGCCTGTTTTGAGAAGGCTGTTTCCATGGCAACCAGTGGGCCACACAGCTTGGAGATGTGTTTTTGGTTAACATCTCTCTAAAATTCCAGCTTATCTGTAAAGTGTTACATAAAACCTGTTCTGGGAGGAAATGGACCTAACCACGTGAATGGGAAGAATGGACACGAGTGTAACAGAAAAGACGAATGAAAATGAATGATTTTGGATTTGGCACAAAGGGAGACACAAAAGGAAACAAATTGGCCTTCGGAAAGGGCTGTGGGACTCTGGGCATTGGAGTCATGTTCTGCGCCTAAGAGATGAAATAGAAGAGTCCTTTTTATAATATTAGTAAGTAAGTACGAGTCTTACTTACTTATAATATTAGTAATTAGGGTCAGTTGAATGTATCACCTGACTGACTTCAGCCTTGGGTATGCTGAATGAGTTAAAAACACTCAGGATAACTGATACAATTGGTTTTAAATCTGGGTATTGAAATATCTGCATACATTGTAGAGTTATTCAGCTAATATTGAACATCAAACCTGAGTGTGTCAATGTGGTTAAGAAGAGAATCATTTATCAAGAATTGTCCCTCCTCCATCCAGGACACTGAAGAAATGCAGTGGGAGGGGGTTTACATCTTTTAATGATGCCAAAAGAACTTGATTGTGCTTCTGATGTGTTGTTGGTGGCTCTCTACTTGGGTACATTTCTGGTTGATCGGATGAGAAATTTAATTAAGCTGGAAATCGGAGAACAAGAGTTTTGTTCTCACAGTAGATCCCTTGCCTGGCCGTGTCTCAGGGTCAGAGACAGAGGAACAGTGTAGCTTTCATGCGGATAATGTCCCGCTTTGTTTGCTGTGGAGCTCCACACTGGAGGAGCGTCAGCGATGTGTGCTGAATGCTGGGAAGGCACTCTGGTTTTGGCTGACTGGCTCCACCTTGTGTCTGCGCAGTGGGAGTGCTGCGGTGCATTCGGAGCTGACGACTGGAACCTCAACATCTACTTCAACTGCACAGAGTCGAATCCCAGCCGGGAAAAGTGTGGGGTCCCCTTCTCATGCTGCACCAAGGATCCAGCGGTATCTAACATCACTTCTGAAACTGACCCAAAAACAGTTTAATCGATCAAATCAGTCCCTGAGGTCTAGCACTATTGAGTAACTATAGATCAGTCCAGATCTAAAAGAAATGCAAATACAATAACAAGAAGTTGCACATAGTCTTTCATAGTCTGAGGATTTTACAGATAAAGTTACTAAGTAAAAATCATTTTCTATGTCTCTGTGCCCCTACCCATGATCTCTCTAGTCTTGCTTTTCTTGTGTTTTGTGAGGTGTGAATTTGTCGTACTGTAGAGAGGGGTGTAAAACGGGTACCAGGCCTTTGGGAGACACGCTCCCCAGCACTCTCGCATGATCTCTTGTCTGTTTTTTTCCCCTCTTTCTTTCAGGAGGACGTGATCAACACGCAGTGTGGTTATGATGTGCGAGCCAAAGATGTAAGTCAAGCCTTTCCGTCTGCCCTGTGGGGTCTGCTGGCCTGACAGGGCGAGCTGGAGCTTGCCATTAATCAATAACCCCACATTTCCGGAGACCAGTGGGTCTCAGCTAAGACAAATACATAGCCCTGTGTTGACCTCCTCTCCCGTTTGAATTTTTTCAGTCTTTGGTTAGCATTCCAGTGCCTTTGCAGATATAATAGTTACAAAAATGTGTCTATTTGTATACTACATTAGCATTTAAATGTTAGTGTTGGCTCCAAACCTCTAACGTGCATCCAAATGAGGCTGCTTGGGACACTCAGAATGGGCTGCTCCACTGGCATTCACCCCATCCTTTGGAGGGCTTTTTACAGTTCCGTCTTTTGGCACCGATGGTTCCGTAGGTATATCTTCCTGTTGACATGAGCACCAGCCAGATGTGGACATGTCAGGTCCAGAACATAAAAATCCAGACCGAAATTTTGTTCCAACCAACCAGTTGAGTACTCTGTGACCGTGACTGTTAATATTCAACTAGTTGGTTGGAACAAAATCTTGGTCTGGATTTTTACTTTTTGGACCTGAACTTTCCACCTCTGGCTCCAGTGATGGCAGTAGGACAAAGCCATGACCCGCAGCCCTACACAGAGAGGCCCTATGAGCAAAAAAAATACTCTGATAGTGGGCAATTACACCATCATTACCTACATTTACAAATACCGGTTACGAATGGGGCAGAGGTGGGCTTTTGGAGACAAGACATGCATTACATATCAGCAGAATAACTGTATACCAGACCCATGTGCAGCCTCTTCCCCATTAACGATCTCTGCCATTCTGATCGTTTGTAGATTACTGCCTTTGTGTACTTATTCTAATATGTTAACAAAAGGTATCGTTGAGCACAGTGATTTAGGGAAACAAATCTCTGTAAACACCGCAGACGATTAACCAATGCGACTGCATCCCTGTCGCGTACTGAGTGCAGGATGAAGAGCAGAAGGCTTTCATCCATGTTAAGGGCTGCGTTCCGCAGTTTGAGAAGTGGCTTCAGGACAACCTGACCGTGGTGGCGGGAATCTTTATCGGCATCGCCCTGCTGCAGGTAAAGCTGAGCTTGTTACCAGAGTGTTTTAGGTTTGAATCACCAGTTGCTGCTGATCGGTAATATTTGAGGTGACCTTTTTTTTTTTTTTAAAACTTGCTTTACTTACTTTAAATTTGAAAAACTTAACTTTCCTGCTTACCTTACTTAACTTAAAATTTTTGCACAGTCTGAAAAGGTCAGTTCAGGATGCATTTCACCACGTGTATGACTATGCACGAATGAAGAATCTTGAATCTTGAAGCTTTTCCTGGGCTGTTTTTACTTCCAATACCAAAACAGGTCCATGGCTAATTTGCTACCGACATTTTATCATGAGTGCATTCCTCGGAAAACTCACTAATAACACAGTAACTGGCACGTTTCCTAGGTACTAATGTAGGAAAAACTGCCAAAAACTGCTTTTTAAAAAAAAAAGTGACAGATTTGGGTGGCAGTGAAAAGCTCTGGCTACCAGCAGTCGTGGTCTGTCAGTTTTACTGGGAAGGGGAGGCTTGATTGCTTGATGTTTATAATAAACCTTTCTATATTTTCAGATTTTCGGGATATGTTTGGCTCAGAACCTTGTGAGCGACATCGAAGCTGTCAGGGCAACATGGTGAGAAAATAATTAAGATGCCACAATCAAACACTAACATGATATTTTCTAAAATGCATGTGTTGACTCCTGGAAGTCCGCTAACATGCTTATGTAACGCACCACCTGCATTTTCCTGCACAGGTCAACATTAAAAATCATGGGAATCTTTATGAAATTTATTCCAGTGAGGCTATTTCATTTAGTGAAAAGAAAAATCTACCCCCTGTTGGACAATGTGCATCACCTAGCAAGTGATGGGAACTTCACCTTTAAGGCAGAAAGTATTAGTAGTTTGTGATGAATATATTCTGAATTATAATGAAATAGTGAAATCTAAATTTCCTAACAGAGGGCTAGCCTTTTTGTCTGAGGTGCAGTATTTTATGCAGAGAGAGAGCATTCAGGTCATCTGGGCTCCCTCCAGTCAGATGCAACCATCTGTCTGCCGTGCGGGAATGGGGGGGTCATCAATTGCATGCTTACACTCCCCACCCTTTGATTTGGTATCTTCCTTTGATTGACTGTCAGTGTAGGTCTGCATTGACCTGGAAATGGTTCTCACTTCTCTTGGTCTCATGCACATGACAGCAGCAGACTGACTTTGTCAAATGTACCAGATGTACAAATGCTGTCAGTGCTAAACATATATTAAACTACAGATGGCATATATGTAAATGTGTGAGCACTGCATATAATTCAGTAAAAGTCTACAAAAGCATATGTGTAAATACTGTTCATACACAAGTACATGAACATGGAAATACTTTATGTACTGTAAATATTTGTGTTAATGCTTCCTGTTCTTCAGTAAATGTATTTTGAAATGTATTTTGAAATACCATTTACTCCTACATCGTTCTTCTTAGTGGTTAATTAATGATAAGATAAGCTCCTTGAAATCAGGACTGTAATGTCGATAAAATGTGCCTCTTTGATTACATCACACGGATGTTAAATTTTGAGCAGACTGACTACACTTCATCTATTATTCTCAACTTAATGTAAGTCTGTAAGTTTGGTCAATGGTTTTGCCCGGTCCTGGGTCCTCCCTCCCCCCACTGCTGTCCTTTGAGCCAAAGTCAGAAACCTGCTCTCTCTCTTCTCTCTCAGTCTCTTCACCTGAGGCCATGACTGAATCTCGCATCCGGAGGATCAGGTACCACCGCTAATACATGTTGGGGGCTCTTTGCCGGGGTTGGGGGTTGGTTTCTGGTATCACAGAAGCTATGATGGGCTTTCTCCGTCCTCACCCAGGTCTCAGCCCATGGCCAAGGCAGGTGCAGAAGCAAGACCTTAGAGCACCACCTTCAGGACACGGGCTGTATGACATTTGTCCGCACCATTTGTTTCATGGTCTGTACATAATTATTCTTTTGTAGGATTGGGGGGGAGGGGGGTTCTCTATGGGTTTTTCAAAATTTGCTGTAGTGTCAAACATGTAATAAGTGTACAGAGGGCACATTTAAACAGTGCATGCCAACCGAAGGGGAGGGGTGCGGTGAATTTTTTTTTATTTCTGCGTTCATCATGTAAAAATGCAGTTTTCATCCCCTCACTTCAGCAAAAGGGTAGTGGTGAGACACCAGTAATGCCTCAGTACTCAATCATCACCTGCAAATGGGAGCAATTTAGAATTTCGAATCGTCTCCTATGTATAGCGGCAAGTACAGTGGCTGCTGTCACATAGTCAGATTGGGGATTCAGTTATGATGCTCTGCTTTCAGAAGAAATAACACCCATTCTGCTCAATGTGCTAAATGATGGTGGAGCTCAGGAGTAGGCAGAGGTTGTAAATAGAGCAGTTTTTCTGTAGTTCTTGGATTTTGATTTAATTCCCTGTTTTTTTTTTTTTTTTTTTAGTCCTGACTTGTGGTAGTTTTGTTAAGGTTCAGAAACATCTTTGTACAGTACACTGTATTTATCTTCTTGGGCCAGTGGCCACCTAAAACTAATTTTGTCACGTTATTATCAACAGGGTTGTAATACAAGTACTGTAATCTAATAAGCAAGGAATTCAGAGTAGGTGTGTGTGTGTGTGTGTGTGTGTGTGGGAGCCTTTTTTATTTCTCTGTGATGTACGACCCACTTTCTTACATCTTTCCCTGCTGAAACTCTCCAGGATGATGATGATAAAAATAAAAAGAGTATAACATGCATGTTGTTGTTCTTAACACCAACTTTGGTGGCATACTAGTTTATTTTTTAATAATTCAGTTTTTAAATAATAAGCTCATCAGCTGCTAGCAATGGAATGGCCTTGCCCAATTTTTGGAGTGGAATACAAGGATCCAAGGATCCTTGGACTAGCACAGATCTTTGTTCTGCTGCACCACCATATTCATTAATTGTAAAGCCTTTCATTGCCTGGTTTTAGGCATGCCGGTGGTGGGTGAGAACAGAAATGTGGACCGGCTGGGTGGCTGAGGTTAGGATTGAGAGCTAATGCACTTAGATTCCATAATATGATCAGAATTTTCCTAGTTATTTAATATTTAATTTGTACTATCTTTTTGGGGACCATCCATTCATCTCTATGGTAAAAATTCTAATCCCAACAATGACAACAAAGGTAGCCAAACAAAATACTTTCAGCATTTTTAGTTTTTTGATTGCAGTCACAGTTTTATCACCAATTCTTGAAACTTTGGCAAAAACATGTCCCACTAAGAAAAGTTCTCATTCTGTTGGAAATTAATAACATTTTCATGCATAAAAAGAATCAAGGTTAAAATTAGGTGGTCCTTTGCACATATGTAAGGTTCTTTTATGGTCTTATTTTTAATTTTTATTAATTTAATGATTATATGCTGGCCATCGTCTACAAAATCAGTTGACCTCAGATAGGGGATAATCATTTCAACTTGATTAAAAAAACAAAAAGTAATAATTGAATTGAATATCTTTACCACATGAAAGAGTACATTGTAATATGTATTAAAAGCTACAAACAGTGAGTTTTGAACAATATTTACTATTACTCTGTGGTTGCTTAAAATGTGTCCCACATATTCATCACCATTGTCATATTTAGAAAAAGCAATAAAATCAGGCAACTACAAGGTCAACTACATTCCTGAGGACCCCATTTTCAAACCTGGAGCTCTGCGGTATGCTTCAACATCACTGAAGCTCCTGTAAGTCTGCTATTTTCTCTTAAACTTGTTCCTATTTTTGGACATTGCTACTGTCACAAACATAACGTGAATTAGATTATGACATAAATGTATACTTTTTACGAAGAGGTCTGAAGTAGCTAACAACAGATGGGAAACAAAATGGCTAATGTGATCAACTCATGCATATCATGTGAAAGAGTAGGTTTTTGTCACCAGGTTTTCTGTCTGACCACCACTGTTCTGTCTGACGGTGCTGACAAAAACCTCCAAATGGTCCTCAACAGAGGCTAGAATATAATTGTTGATCACAATAAATACCAATATGACCTGCGATGTTTCATTAACCATTGACCATGCGATGTTTCATTTTATTTATGTAATTTCCCCTATATTTCTTCCATTTCGTCCAATCTTTGGGGATGAGGTGTACCTTCCCTCTCTCTTTCAATTCACTATTATGTCATGTTTCATTTAGTCATCCAACATTCACAATATTCCTCCATATTAGTTGAATAAATAAAAAATAATTTGCCTTTTATTGTGTCTGATGGTGTTGACAAAAACAAAATAATAACTGAAAAAATGCATATTTTATGCAAAAAATACAAAATGAGGAGGTTGCATCGATACATTGCTGAACAGCTAAGACCTTGGTCTATAATGATATACCTTCAAATTTTGTAATTTTAAGTAAGTTTTTTTTCAGAATTAAAACCTGTTTATCCAAATTCTCAAGAATCAGTGTTATATAAAATTGTTTCCCCTTGTGGGGACCAAAAATGTGGTCCCAACATCAAAGTTAAAGATTTTTATCACATTATGGGGACAGTTTGGTCCCCACGATGTAATATATACATATCCTACCCACACACAAAATAGCCTAGTCCCAGTGGGAAAGGTAGTTTGCTGACCACTTCAGGTGACTTAAGCTAGCTGGGTGCTATCTAGCTACTGCTGGGAAGGAAGACAGTCTAGACCAGTGTTTCCCTCCCAGCTCCTAACACAGCTGCGTCATGCATTCAGTGATCTTCATTGTTTGGTTGAGGCATATTGGGAGCTGGGAGGGAGCAAAAATGTGGACTGTCTGGGGGTCCCTGAGGACTTGGTTGAGAAACACTGGTCTAGACGCTCCTCTAATCAGAGATTTGGGCTCATGCATGGCATCAGTTTGTGGAGTTCACATCAGTTCCTCTATGAACTATACTGGGGTGAAAACTCAAAATAAGTACCAGTCCCTCACTGGAAGGGTTGATGAATAAGCTGCTGTTCAGTCTTTAAATTGTTTGCCCACAGTGAAAAAACTGCACCACGTTCTCCTATTTAATGAAAATGAAAACCACTCCTATGTACTGCTTAGACTGCTGAATCATGCCTGTGTTGGGTGAAGGTTCAGTGTTAGTTTGGGTTAATGCCAGAAAAAAATGCAAGGATCGAGTAAAATAAAATTCAGGCCATTTTCTATTAAATGGGACAGTTTACCCGCAGCGGTGCCTGTCAGGTAGGAAGAGTGTTGGCAGTGGTGTTAAATAGCAGTGTTCAATACTGCGTAATCATGGAAAATCTGTTTAAAATGGAATTTCCCTACAGGCGATGCCAATGCAGCAGTCTGCCTACAGTCTGAATCTCACTTAACATTTCATTGCAAAATACAGTAAGTTAAAATATATAGCAGTTAGTTATGAGCAAATCTGATTGGACTAGGCATTCTGTGAATGCTGTGATCAGAGTATAATTGGACTCGGACATTTCACATCAGATGTATTAATGCTTTACAGTGTATCTAAAAACATTAGTCAAATTTAAAGGATGCAAAGTAGTTTGGAGCAAGTGAGCTGTTGCATTGTAATGGTTATGTTGCTTGGCAACAGTTAGTTGGCTGGTGGGAACTTTTTTTTTTTGAGGAGGCCCGTAAATGTTTAAATAAACAATCAATCAAAGTATTATCTGGTGTGGCTTATTACTTTACCTTAAATGCTACTTGATGAACTGTTGCATAAAAGCAGTAACATACTCAAATCATGTAGTTGTACTCCAATATATCATGCCTGTGATTTGATCACAGGCACGAAGCTGCAGGCAGGCGGGCAGGCTTCATGCCTACGACCAAATCACAGCCATGATATTTTGCAGTACAACCGCATGAATTCAAGTATGTTATTGCTCAACTAATCTGTTACTAGCGGAGGATGTGCTATGTTAAAAGTAACTGTTGTCTGCAGAGATGTTTTAGCTGATAAATCAGAAACAAATCTTATAGCCAGCAACCATTTTAATTTTCTCATGAGTTTCAGTTCTTGAAATTTACAATTCAGCAACAGACATTTACAACAAATGCTTATATATAATCTTATGAAATAATGGTGTTTTTTTCCTGATAGATTTTTGTAGTAATTAGCCAGGGTACAAATCTAATAAATTACAATAAATAAGACAGATGAGGTCTTTTGAAAATATGGCTAACCTACATCATTGGGTTTACCAGCATTTAGCGTGCTGGAATATCACCCATCAAAGTTGCCCTTTAACCAGGAGGAAAAAAAAACATGCACAATGTTGGTCTAGCTAAAACCAGTAACGTACCACTGGCAAGTTCCTACATGGTCACATTACTCGCAGAGGGCGGGGGTAACACCAAATACCAGGCAGCCTTCCTGACACAAATGCTATGCAATTTTTTTTTTGGCCCAAACTACTCCTAAATGTTACCAAGTCTGATGCCACCAACCATTATGCATCTTATTTCCTGGGTTTGCTTTGCTTCGTTCTGGTGTTTGTCATATTAGGCCTTCCATGAGCCAACATGAGCCCACCATTAGCTCCACGTCTACCTTAGCCTGATCAGTGAAAAACTCTTACCCGCAAGCCGCAGGCTAGGCCTGTATGCGCCCAACATGGCCCCGAACATACAGATCCACAACACCGCAGACCATGTGGGAATCTTTATTATACAAGCGTGATCATGTTTGACCTCTTACCCTTCCCCACAAGGTTTTTGGTGTCATAGACCAGTGAGCATATAGCAGTACTGACCAATGTCTTTCTACGAGACCTGATGCCGGAGTGAGACGCTAATGGCAGAGGGCGTAGCATCTGCCCCTGGTCTGTTCTTCCTAGTTACAGTGTTGACATGCTCAGTCTTTTGCATGGAGAGGGGACATAGGGTGTGTTTTGAGGAAAAGGAGAGGTATACGTGACTGGCAGGACTGGTTAGGCAGGTTAGAAAATGGTTACACCATCAACTGGACTACAACATGTACGTCTCAACTACACTGGTATTCAAGCTACACAGAATACGTCAGATGCTTCATGAATGAATGAAGGATTTGCCCCTACCCCCACGAACCCTTTTTATTTGTTTTTTTTATTTCCCAACTGGCAGACTTCACAGCTATGGTCTTAAAAACATTGTTCTCTTCTTGATTTGTTCTCTATTGCAAAGGGATGCCTCTGGTGCCTTTTGGGGACATCGCAGGGCATAGCATGCATGTGTGTAACTGAAAGGAGGAGGGGCTGGGCGTTGTTATTAGGACAGCGAGCGCCTGATTGGTTGGGAGACCTCGGGGAGTAACAACAGGACACATGGAAGTGAGACCAGACAGTAGGCGGGGTGAGTAGGAGTGGCTTTAGAGTCCTTCAGCTCTGCACTGTTAACCTCTGCTCCGTCAGCGAGGCCTGGTGGGACACCGTCTTGTTCTCGTGTGTCCTAAGCTGGGATACCACATCCAGGAAGGCCAAGCCCTGCACCTCTTTGTGGAGAGACTCTGTGAGGAGATAGGTGGGGAAATATGGGCCACATCAAACAGGTTCTGCAGATCAATTTCACACCATTTGAAAGAAGAGTATCTTGACCAAAGAGAGTAATGCACTGCATTCCGCCAATGGACTTCTGTGGACCTGAAAGCTAATTCCATGTATGGGTCTTCTGAAACCATGCTGGTATTCTTCATGCCTTCTGGACACCAAAGACCAAGATTAAAGGAAAACAAATCTATATGCGACAAATGGGCAAATTTCTTTGTGTTGTATTGTCCTGGTCTCCCACCCATGACCACACCCTTGGCTGTGTCCTCACCTGAACCCATGACTGCACACACAAGGATCATGGAGTTGTACTTGATCTCCGGGGCGCTCTTCTCATCTGACAGAAGCTTATGGAGCACCTGCACCAGGCCGGCACTCATGAAGTCCTTCTCTGCAGAACCTGGGAAGGGCAGACCACTCGCTCTATCATGGTTTCCATACGCAAACCCATAAAAATACAAATTTCTGGACAGACACAGTGAATCAAACCAAGAAACACAATGAAGTCTCCTCCACAGAAACTCCAGTATTGAAGGGATTGTTTGGGGAAGTGTGGGCCTGGGTTTAGAGGAATCACGACTCTCACCCAAGTCCAGAGCTGCAATGAGGCCCAGAGCAACCAAAGCTTCATTCTGCATGATCATGTGCTCGCTGGTTGCCATGGTGACCAGGTGCTTCACTCCGCCTCCTTGGATAACTGTCCTGACTACATCCTGCAGTTGATAAAGTAAAAATGATCTGAAATGAATATGAGCTACCAGCTACTCTGGTGCTTCTGAAAACCAACATGGAGTTTTATCATTTTCCGTGGAGCAGCTCTTCCCAGAAGGCAATCAGCTGTCAGGATGTGGCTGCAAGCTGCTCGCTGATGTAAAGCCAGCGGCTGCTTCACACGCGCGTCTTGTTACGCCTCATGCTCCTGCCAGGTGTGACAGAGTGCCCGTGCCACACTCTGAGACGGCACAAAAATGTGGGGGGATGCATTTCCATAAATCAAGTCCTGTCCAAAAGTCCCACGAAGGCTGAGTCAGTGTCCCCCAGGACTTCACAGTCACCACAGGAGAACAAGAAATGATGAAAATAAAAGCCGCAAGGGTCGGTACCCAGTGGGACAGGATGGTGCCACAGCACGGCTCAAACACAGCATCATGTAGGCCTGGCCTGTGATTCTACTAGATAAAAGTATTTATCAGATGCGGAAGTTAGATAATTTGCTGGTACTCTTCAATCCAACTCGCAAACCACTTTTACAGATTTAGGTCAGGGATTGTTGGGGTCAGGTCATCCGTCACAGCCCTTCATCTCTCTCCTTGTTCACAACATAACACTTACTACATAACCTTGAAGTGTGCTTAGGATCATTATCTTGTTGAATAACAAATGATTTTCATTCCATGTCCAGATCTTTGAATAGTACAGTACACTAAGGGGCGACTGTATTAGGTATACCTGCTGCTCCATCATGTGGCTGGAACTGAATAATTTTCAGTGTGGTATGATTATATTTTTAACAGTAACCCTGGAAGAATAGTAGGGACTAAATAAGGTCAACGAACGGGTACTGGGCTGTCAGGAATAATTCTACGAAGAATCTGAATGTGGGCTTATCTAGCGGGATGCTAATATTAAGATGAATGTCTGTTTCTTGGGTGATGGAATCGCTCACACCCACCAGGCCAAACTGACCTTCGACTTGCTGTGCCGGATGAGGGCAGAAAGCAGCCGGTTGGACTCTCCCATCACCCCTGCGTGGTCCTTGGCTTGGCACCACTCCACCAGCCGCTCCACCAGCTTGGCGTTGGTCCCCAACTGTTCAGCCGCATCCACTGGAGTACAACACCGATGAAGGGAGCATAAGGGAATGCAGGGGGAAAAGGCAAAGGGTGGGACAGAGGAGCTGGTGTTCTATTGGGATCTCATAATGAGAGTGACGTCAAAGCATAACAGTCTTGAGGAACAGTGATGTAATAATGAAGCCTGGTGTGATGCAACAATAGAATTACATCATAGTCAAGTCAGATAATATTGGAAACTGCGGTATGAGAATAATGGATTCACACATTAATGGAGATGAGTGATGTAATAATGAAGCCAGCTCATTACGGAATTACATCATTATGTAGTCTGAAGTGACACAATGATGGGATCATATCATAATGAAGATTGGAGTGTATGTAATAATGTATCAGTTTAGAGTGATGCAATAATGGAATCACATTATAATGAGGCCACATTCTGGAGTCTGCAGTTTCAGAAGAATGGAGTCACATCATAATGGAACCAGGAGCACTCCTGAGTAACACCTAGGGAGTTTTTCCTTGCCACCATCGCCTTTGGTTTACTCACTGGGGGTCTTTATGTGGCAGAAATGTAAAGCGCATTGAGACAATGTAATGTGATAACGCGCTATATAAATAAAATTGCATTGCATTGCACAATAACGTACTACACATTGAATACAAACACGTTTCCGGTTAACACCCCAGCACATATGATTTAATACATGTTTAGCCCACCTGATGGTTAATATCATTTAACCTATTAACACTTTCTTAGGTTCCCAGAAAACAAAAGTCCATAAAGGACATAAAGCAGGACAGATGAACAGTCAGGCTAGGGCTGGACACCTAGTCAAATTTTGGCTTCCAACAATATTTAAAACAAAATTGATTATTGTTTGGCATTTCCTTTTGCAATGATTCTACATTTTGTCTTGTGATTTACAGTGGGTACGGAAAGTATTCAGACCCCCTTCAATTTTTCACTCTTTGTTATATTGCAGCCATTTGCTAAAATAA
>JAODKF010000018.1:9195465-9207407 GCA_026779585.1 Mormyrus proboscirostris
CCCCCAGCACCAGGCTCCTATCTTTGAGGAATAGAGGTTGTCTGCCTGTGGATTATGAGGTCCCTGATTTACTCTTGGGGGCCAAGAGAGAGGGGCTAAACTTAGAGCTGATGACCCAGGATCCATCAGCTAGGGTGTGGAGTCAGGGAGGCTACAAGGACATCTGGTGCTTAGCGTTCCCTGGGCCGCAGCGGTACGGGAACCCAGGGGAGAGCGGCAGGAGGTAGTAAAAGTGTCCACCAAGGTGAGCTATAGCTACTGGAGAGGTTTACGGCACGGTATCAAGGCAAACAAAAGGTCAATGTCTCCCAGAGCTGATATGAAGGGCTTTTAAAATCAATGTGAGACTGAGTGCGTTCCTGAAAGAAGCTGACACGGCCGCGCAACTTTCACAGTCATTTACACATGTCTATCCAGAACCTGCTCCTTATCCCATATCTTCATTTAGCAAACACACTTACAAAGGCTATTTGCAAATCACAGCATGCAAGCATACTAAGTGTACATGATGACTGATATTTTAAAGAGAGGAACCTTGAGCTTTATACATGTGCACATCACATTTTTTTTGCTGGACAGTGTTAGGGAGTCTGCTGACCACAGACAGATGACCCAGTTGTTGGAGAGATGGCCTCCCCCGAGCCTGGAACCCTGACTCACCATTCTCGGCCAAAGGGGCAAGAACCTCGAAGATCATCTCCTTCTTCTCGTGCTCCACCTGTTTGCGGAACAGCTTGACCAACTCCTGGGCTACGTTTGTGGCCGCAAACTGCTCCTTGCTGGACTCTGCCATGGGACACAGCCAACAAGTTGTAAATGCCAACCACGCCAATGTGTTATACACAGGAATTAAAAACATGTTGAGTATACTGCCCCCCAAAGGCTAAACACAGTAGCTACACTGATGCTGAAACTGACAAGGGGGACTTCTGAGTTTTTGAATGTCCACCCATATGTGCAGTAAGTAGGTAAATGATAGCTCAGCTATGCTTGATTTTGAAGAAAAACTAAAATTCTCTCATGAGATAAAACTAGAGACCTGATTATGGCCTAAGAAACACCAATCATGGTGATAACACAAATTTGACTGAAAATGCAATTACTGTGTTTTGCCTTTGTGGGGCAGTATAGCTTGAACTTTATTGCAGTTATGTTTGGGTCACAAAAATGATGTTTCTGCTCCTGGCCCAGTCATGTAGGAATATCCTGGCACAGCCTGTAGACAAAGGGGCAGAGGTATCAACATGCCCATCTGGAGGACGCACCCAGCTCTGCCAGGTTCCCGAAGGCAATCAGGCACATCTCAGTCAATGCTGTGTTCTGCGAGTGGATGCCCAGCAGCTTCACCAGCGTGGGAATCACGCCCATGTTGATCAGCTGGGCCTGCAGGGAATCTGAAACAAGATGGGCAACGGAGGTGGGTCTGGTGCCCACATTGCTGAGCTGCACCAAGGAGCAGACGGAGGATTCTGCCAAACCACTGACAACCCGCCTACTGTGTCGGCAACACCGGGGATCACAGGTGTTAGCATGTGCAGACGCACATAGGGAAATGGGAGTGAATCCCACGTTAGCATTTGACAATCTACACATAAGTACATTTGGAAGGCTTCCCCAACCTCTTACTTCCCAATTACGATAAGCAGAAAGCCGAACAAAGAGCAGCGGAGTCAGGGGCAGAGGTAATGAACAGAAAGGGCAGAAAGATGCGGATACTTCAGCAAACAGAGGCAGGGACTCATTGAATATTAAGGTTGAATCAAATAGCTGACTGATTAGTGAAGTAATATAAAGAATGAAGCCATTGGAGGAGCTATATATAAGCATGCTAGCCAGTTAAGACGATTCGCAAACTAAAGACCCACAAGGATGCAAACTGAGCTGCAAAGGCTTGGGAACAGAGTCTAGACGGCTCGCTTCGATGCACATGACGCATTTGGCTGGGCGCGACTGATGTATCCCTCCTCATCCCCATAATTTGTCAAGCGATCTGTTGAGCTATCTTACCTGAATAGTGAATAAAGCAGTGTTGCGTGCTGCTGTCACCATAAATGCGTAGCTAAAGAGTTCTCTCTACACCCTACAGAGAGGTTGACTGTCTTTGGGGGTCATTTTTGTGTCCTGGATCTCTGCTGGCAGCCAGGGCAGCCTATGCTCTCCTTACACTTCAGAAAACATTTAAATTTAACAGGGTGATGAACGAGGCCTCTGCAGAAAACAGTGCCTGCACAAGCAGCCAGTGCCCCAGCTGAAACACCCTGCCGTTAAAGACGGATGGGATGTCAAAGGCGAGATGCTCCATCTCCCCCCATGAAAATGGTCTGGTGTTTCCACCAAGTAGTGCTCTAGCATTTTGTGTTTTCTGCCGGTGTCAAGGAAATCAGGATACCCTCATTGGACAATCTCATCCAGAGGAGTGGCCAGCAGGGAAATTGCAATGACAAGTCAGAGTAAGCTTCAAAGAAAGTAAGCTGCAAAGAAAGAGGTCACATCCTATCCTTTTCTTAATGCCAAGACACATTGTCCCAGAATAATTCAACAGATCTCAGGGATTAATACATCAGCAAGGGGCAAAAGGAAGATCCTGAAATGGGAAGAGAGAAGGAAGAAATAGTTAGTGTTTGACAGACAGAAAAAGATACAGGAAGAGAGAGGAGAGAAAGCCAAATCTAAAACTAAAAGGAACAATCATTCCAGAAAACAATTTTTTCCACACTTCACTGGTTTCAAAACCTGCTACCACTACATGCTATATAAGACACCGTATTTCATGTAGTATGAATGTAGGAACGGGCATGCTGCTGGCCAACACTCCTCCAGACCCCACAGAAAAGGACGTAGATCTTTCTGCAGCAAGTTCATCCATTTGCTCTCAGGGTTTCAGAAGACCGACTCAGCTAATGCTGTCAGGCCTGGAAACTAGCCCAGTGCACTTAAATTTAAGCATGACAGGGCGTCGTTTTCTTTCCATGTAATCCCAGATCCAATAAGAACGAAGAGAACGTTTACCATCTTTGCTCCTCTTTCGTGTCCTTCTTTGATTTAATTACTCTCTTTCTCTTGTTCTGAATTAGCTACTTCTGCTATTTAAATGTGTCCTATGCCGACGGTGCAAGCTCGATCCCAGTCATTCTGCAAGGAACCGCTGCACTGCTAACTTGGGTGACGGGTTGTATTTACAGACCCAAATCGATAACGCAGTCAGAAGAAAACGGAGAGCGAGAGCACAGAGTGAATCTCAGAGGAGAGCCAGAGACCAGCTGGCGGAGGGAGGGGGGATCAGTGCAGTGTAGTATTGCGTTGTTAGCAGGCATCGTTACTCAAGGTGACACATGCGGCTTACAACTGAACACATCTTGCCATCAACGCAGCTGGATGCCGTACTTATGCAGCAGGAAAGCGGATTTCATACCTGGAAAGTACAGTGACTTTTACTCACTCAGAGGTTGTATGTTTGATCACGGATACAACTTCTTTACGGCCTGTACTTCACTCTAACCTCTGCGGCCGGCGGGCGTGCAAAATCTCAAGGTGTACTTGCACATCAGACCTTGGAAAAAGCCATCCCTGCTCATTTATGGGCAGCCTGACTATATGACTCTACAGAACTGAGAAATGAGAGCCTGAGAATATGACACCCAGGAGATGGGGTGGGTGAGCAGCCAGCGAATGAGGCAGCTTTGACGCCACATACTAATAGCTCACTTTCTGTCCTCTAGCCACATTTAGGGTACTGCAGAAGCATTTCTATTACACTATAGTCTATACCTCAAGTTATCGACTAAGAATGAGTAGCCATCAAAGATAACATGACTGGCTGTGTACACACTTCTATTGACTGACCACTTCTCCCTTCAAGATCTTCATACCAAACTCTTTATTGGTGCCGTTTTCTCCCACAATGGTCATAACCCCAGCTGTGAAAACAATGGCCTCTTTGCCCAACCTCTTATTATAAGAACATGTTGCAGAATCACTCCAATGATGCCTAGAAGAGGCTAGATATTGCTATCAAAAGCTGCTACTGTCACACATGGACCTGCCACTTTTTCAGAGAAAAATCCCATCTTAAGCTGCAGAAATGAAAAGAGCATAGAATTGTAATGCACAGAAATGTGACACGTGAGGTTTTTAATCAGTATCTTTAATTGGTAACAGTCTAATCAAGTCTCATTAGAGAGGATGCTGACCGGAAGTAGAATCAGCACTTGGTGGGAACTACAAGCAGGACCACAGAAACTCATCCCTGCACATGAATGGATTGCTGAATTCGCTCTGCCACACCAACCACAAGTTAATAGGTTGAGGGGGTTTCATAATGTACATTTTACTGTTGTGCATCTTAGGTCTCTCAGAAAAACATATCTAAAAACAAAACTAAACCCAACTTAAACTTGTTTTACAAGTGAAACCGTTCAATAACAACATTTAATGTTTCAAATTAAATATTTGATATAATAAATACTAGGGCACAATCCCAGGCATCTTCAACAAATGTCTACTGAGCAAGGTTATAGTGTACAGGAGAACAAAATCTGATACAACCACAATACAACCAATCAATGGAAGGTTGTATACAGCTCTGGAAATATTTAAGAGACCACTCTATATTTTTAAACATCTGCATTTTATATCCTGGTTTAATGCTGGTCTTGCAGGCAGAATGCTACACTGTGAGGCAGGCTGGGGAAGTTCCTGAGACAGCAGGACACAAGAACAAGGTGAAGCAAGAGACACAGGCAATGACCAGAAACCAGCCAGGGAGAGGGAAGAAGCGACTTTCTAATGGCAGAGATGACAGTCAACTTATCCAGCAGTGCCTCATAAATTTTACGATGACAAGTGACCTTCAGAAGGAATGGGAAACATTAAGTGCAGGTGTGAAGTGCACTGTATATAGACATCTAGAAGCAGGACAGAAGTGCAATAATGCAAAGAAGAAGCCCCTCATTAATGAGAAACTGAGAAGAACCAGGCTGCAGTTTGCAAAAAAAATATATATTATGCACAGACACCCATCCATCCATCCATCCATTATCTGCCGCTTGTCCAGGGTTCGGGTTGCGAGGGTAGCAGCTTCAGGAGAGATACCCAGACCTCCCTCTCCCCAGCTACCTCTACCAGCTCCTCGGGGAGGACGCCGAGGCGTTCTCAAACCAGATAGATATAATCAAAGGGAGATATAATCCCTCCAGCGGGTCCTGGGTCTACCCCGGGGCCACCTCCCTGTAGTATATGCACGGAAAATCTCTCCGGGTAGCCACCCAGTAGGCAAACCACCTCAACTGGCTACTTTCGACGTGAAGAAGCTGCGGCTCTACTCTGAGGCGCTCCTGGATATCCGAACTGCTCACCCTATCCCTAAGGGAGAGCCCAAACACCCTGCGGAGAAACCTCATTTCGGCTGCCTGTATTCGTAATCTCATTCTTTTAGTCATGACCATAGGTGAGGGTAGGGACGAAGATGGACCAATAGATCGAGAACACCTCGGGGAACCCGGTCTTAAGCCTTTTCCAAATCCACAAAACACATGTAGAATAGATAGGCAAACTCCCAGGCCCCCTCCAGTACTCTTGCACACTCATAAATTGAGAAATGAGTGAAACAAAAAATGGTGCTGTGGTCTCTTAATTTGTTCCAGAGCTGTATGTGTTTTTAATGGAAAAGCAAACATGACCTTCCTCAGCTTCTTGAACTTAGTAGCAGCCTGAAATCACTTTCAGATTCCCTACCAACTCCTGGACAATGCAAAGGAGTCACTCACACATTCCCCCACAGTTATCCCAAAAGCTCAGGGTTTAACAGAAACGCAGAGAATGATAACTGTGCACGCAAGGCCCACGGACTGGGCAACGGCTAGCCATAAATAATCCAGAAAAGCTCAATTTATAAAAAAAAACAGCCCGAAGGCCACGGAATTATTTAAGACGAGAGCTGCTGCTGCCTCTTTGAGAGCCTGGCACTGACTTTCATCCATTACAATGAACATGTTCACAGATGCCAATAAATGGTCTTCCTCAGAAATCAAACCGAGATGGCAGAACGTATTTCAGAACGAGTCAGCCGCCCAAAGCATAATAATACTTCTTATGTAACCCTTATTATGCATTCAAACAATGGCCGCGGGTCCGCGGTGTCACTGAGCGCAGAGCTCTTAATGCCTTAGCACCTTGTGGGCTCCAGTTTGTTATTTTGGTGAGGTGTGGGATGGGGGTCAAATATGAAAATGAAAGACAACTGGAGAGAGATATATAATATATAACCACCGTGGTAACTCCTCACTGCAAACGCATGGAATTAGTGGGCTGTGTGTAAATTAGGGCTGAAACCACAAGACATCCACCCCCCAGCCATGTGTGACATGAAATCTCACTGCAGACCACTCAGGATAAGTATGAGCACAGACTGCCGTTGTGTGTAGTGGTCCTAATAGTTCACACTATCATATAAGGCAGCAGATGATGCAAGCAATAAGCCTTTCCCTGCTGTTGCAGGCATTTGTATCACAGACATTCGCACATCTAGGGTCTTGTTTGAAAAGACAGCAGACGTTTTTTGTGCGAAGTGGCATGATCCGTGTCAGAACCTGTCTCATCGTGCAGTTAATGTCAGTCATGACCTTTGCGTTTTGGCCGCATCAACACTGCATGAGTAGTACTGCATAGTGAATGTCCTAACATTGGTCTCGGTTTAAGGACTCAAGTACAATATTAAATGCCTGGCATTCAATTCTCATTTATTAAATTTTTAGCAGGCAGAAAGCCTTGGACCCCTCAGAGAAAGATTTACGAGGACCCGAGCGCAGCAGGCTGCCGGGAGGGAGTGTAGGCAACACTGCTATAATGCACAACACTTTGAGTGACAGAAGGGTGCAAGGGCAGGCTTGAGATAGACACACAGTAGGCTGCACAAGAAGCAGCAAGCGCCGACTGTGCTTTAAGACCAGAACGCAGTTACGAAGCACGGAGAGCTGGGAAGCAGACCGTTAGTAACCGACCACAGGTGTTGACCTGCCAGCCATTTGCATCACATTCTCATCAGCACTGGTACTTCAGTTCCCACTCCAATACGCTTTCACATACACATCCAAACGATAAGAGAGGGCTCAATGCTGCCCCCTGTGGCAATTTCATCACAATACATTCATTCAACAGACCTCCATCTGACAGACAATACCACAATCCTATGCAAGGTTAAAGCATCTAAGATTGTTTTGTTTCTTGTTTGTTTGATTGATTGATTTTGCGGGGTTGTTTATTACCATTATCATTGCTATAGTTCATCAGCATGCCACAAAAGACAGTCAACAGCTTCCCATTGGCCGGCTCAGTATTTTGGGACAGTGACTGTAAGTGTTCAGCTACTAGCTTTGCACCACCCGCCAGGTCAACTGCATTCCTGCCCTCATCTGCAAAACAAAGAGTTCAGGTACAAAACAAGACAAAAAAACAGGCACCTGCAAATCAGAACAGAAAACAGGAGCATTAATAAATCAAAGGCAAAAAGTATCTTCACAACAAATAAATGAATGGAGCAGCCAGAACAGAATACAGTAATAACGATCTTCGTTGTTACTATTTTGCACAATAAAAAGTAATAATATTCAAATCAGTTAAAGCAACATAATCAAAGTGAATGGAGTAGAACCTCAATTAGAGCTCAAGCTAATTAATCATGGCTAACTAGACCATCACTCCATCTTTGTTTTCACTGAAAATGTACAGCCTTCACCTGTAGCAGTGGTGACTGATGGGTAAAAAAAGCTGAGGATAATATATTTTATAGAATTACAGTAGCAAAATTTTCCCAAGAGGAAAGATGTTTTTGACTGGTAATGAAATTTTAGCAACGAGTTATTTCAAAGTTGCTTGCTACATAAATTAATCTCAGAAACTGGCACCAGTTTCTCTGCTTCTATGGACCAGCCCACTCTGATCTGTAGTCTGGGATACTGGGAATCCGTTCAGTTATAGCGCTTGGGGCCAGAATCTCTGTTTAAAGAAAACGACAAAAATTGCTCAACCTAAGCTGCCTTAGACCACTGCCAAGCTTAGAAGTCAATGACTGGACAGTAGTATCTAATGTGACCAATTATATTATGTTACACATATTAACTGTACTAATTAAATCAATAATTGAGGTTCTACAAATAATAAAATGGTATTCAAAAATAAAAATAATCAAAAACACATAAGCATAAAACAAAATTTACCTAAAGCACTCCCAACTGTTGCATAACATTTTGCAACACAGTGAGAAATATTGTCACTTTCTATGTAAAATAAGACATTGTTCCATCATAAATAGCACCGCCGAAGTTCAGTATGCAGGTAACAGAGGTTGATACATCAGGTCCAGAAAGTAAAAATCCAGATATACTCAACTGGTTGGTTGAAACAAGTTCTTGGTCTGGATTTTTACTTTCTGGACCTGAACTATCCTGAACTGGTGGGTAAGCAATTCTGCTGCTTCCCATACTGAACTTCACAACTGGCATGAATAAAATATATATACATTTATCTACCTATTTGACTTTTCTGTTGCATAGCGCGACAGGTGTCATCATCCACAATGATTCGGACATCTATTCGGACAACTATACCCTAGTTAAATATCAGTTCGACCTGTTTTAGGGAAGGACTTTGGGATAACTGCCACACTCAGGGTAAAACTGCAAAACCTGCTCCTGGATTTTAACAACTCAAAGACTCTTCAGTAAAGCGTCTTTTTACGAGGATGGCTCCTGTGTATTTCCTCCAATTCACGTCAGAAAATGAGCGAGTCTGTGGAGAGTAGGTGGACTGCAGGATACCCACCAGCACCTATCTTATCCTCCTGGCCCACTTTGGCCCCGTATACCTGACCACCTCCCGGCAGCATGTGATGGTGCTGTAACCTTTGCCCAGCGCGGGCAGACAGCTGTCGCGACCTGGGCTCCCGTCTCAGACAGCTGCTGTCCCAACACGCTCGCCCCCGGTGCCGTAGCGTGTGGCCAGCGGCTGCTGTTGCCACGGGAACGCCTTGACAGCTTGGGGCCTGACGGTAGCCCAGCTTCACCTACCCACACAGCCCAGCCGTGAGCTGGATTAGCTCATCGGCGCTAACAGGAGGCCGGGTGCTAACGGTGCCCTTCAAACTGTACCGATCCACAGCTGCCTGCTTCTCTGTGGTCCTGTGGAGCTCAGCACCAGCAAGGTCTGCAGGGTCATCTCTGACGCCACTGTGGCTTCAATGCCACTTTCCCTGCTCGCTTCCCCTGCCTGACCCACTCCTGTATCCACGACAACTTCTGCATTTTCATTCAATTATTACAACTGGAAATTTACCAGCACTGAAAACTGACTGCCACAGGGTCACTCGTCCACACCCCTGACCCCAGCCCCACTCACCTCCCGCCAGGGGCCCCCCTGCTGTCTGACTCCTCCCTGCTTCTTCAGCTTCTCATTTAAGAAAAAAATCCCCATCTGGCAATGGGCAGAGTAACCCAATCCCCCAAAAAACCTTGGGGCAATACTCCATTTTGTCAATTTATGGCAGGTCTTAAACAAACCACGGATCAGCCTAAATCATCGTCAGGCTTTTGTGTCGTATAATTACCTGTAATGAAAGCTAATAGTGGAACAAAGACATTTAACTATAGCCACTGATTATAAGCTTCCTTAAATATACAAGAACGGATCCAGCTTCAAGGATTCAAAATGACCACCGTATGGTCACAAGTCTAGCTGCCTAACCACTCACAGCCATCAACAGCAAACCATCTGCTTACTGGTTTGGAGCCTTCGGTGGTTGTCATGATGGGGGGGGGGGGAATTCAGGAAAGGGGGGTTCTGGAGGTGTCACTTACGGCTGTCATAGCAGATGTTGCCCAGGGCTCGGCCCGTCTGGAGCAGGACTTCCTGGTCGTTGCAGTGCAGCAGTTCCACCAGCGGGGGCACTAGTCCAGCATCCACACAGGGGCCCCGCATAAACTCTGTGAACAAATGTATTGGCAGCCGGCCGTCAGAAAAAGAGAAAAGCACCGTACTAATAAGAGAGCATCGGTCAGACAGAGGACACAATAAGTGATACACAGAGAGGCTGGCCTCCCGACCTACACCGGCGGCATGCAGAATAAGTAGGTGCTGCCGCAGTTTTATTTTATATCAACTGCATCTCTCAAGATAGTACACCCACTGAAAGCAACTGAGGACGCATCAATCCAGAGAGAGCCAATACGAAACCTGCTTCTTCATAAATCAGGCTTTCTGCAATAAATGCTAATGCTGTTATACTGCTCGCAGTTGGATGCCTTTATTATAATACCAGTTTATTCTTAATAAATCCTGTTTTAAAAAAAAAAAAGCATAAATGATCATATACTAACATTCCATAGGAACATGGCTTTTAGAAGGTACAATCAAAATTCTGGGATATGAAGCTGAGGGGCAGCTTTGTAACTTAGCATCGATTTAGAGTTATTTACATGGTTTAATTGTGGGCCAGCACCTAGCATCATTACATACCCTACCACTGCTCTTATTCGAACCAGGCCAACTCAAATGCATTGTTCATCTTTCATTTAGTCCATAAACACAAATGCATGTGCATAGACAGAAACAGAATTTTCAGAATACACCCAGAAAACATAATTGGCTGGTGTATGATTGACTCATTAATTATTCATCCCAGAACTCGATCATTATTGAGTCAGAGCATATGTGAAATGGACTTGAAAAGCTGAGGCTGGTTCAGCCACCTGGCTAACTCCCCATTGCTTCTCCATTTTACACGGTGACTGGAATGGAGTTCTACGTTTCCCCTTGATTTTCTGCCTAATATGGTCACTTTGCAATTGCAGAGCAGATCACGCTGCTATCTGAACCCACACCAAAAGCAGCAAGAACAGCAGAAATCAGGAAAAAAAACTCTATGCGTCTATAGGCGGCACTAATGTGCCTTCAGCATCTCTCATAATAATTGAACCTTTATTGTCCCCATGGGGAAATAATTTTTATGCCTCCCTCAACTTGCTCTTTGTAGAGCAAGCTGTCTGCAAAGGGCAGCTACCTGTAGCAGTGCCCAGGGAGTGGTGGGTTAAGGGACTTGCTCAAGGACCCACAGACGTGCTGAGGCTGAGTTTGAGCTGGTGACCTTGTGATTACAGGTACACAGGCTTAGCCCACTGAGCCACATACTGCTCATAAAGGAACCTGCAACGCAGCTTTGCTCAATAGGTGTGCAAATGAGTGAAGGTCAGCGGTGTGTGACTCAGCAGATTAGGATCTCCGCCCATGACTGGAAAGTCGCTGGTTCAAATCCTGTGGTCACCAGAGAGATTTCATTGTTGGGCCTTTAACCCCAACTGCTCCAGGGACTGGCTGTTCCATCACTTAGTTGTCCCCATCAGCCCTCCATTCAGGTCCCCTGTTTAGTACTGTATGCTGCCTTCCACGAGTCTCATGAACCTCTCTGTGTGTGGTCTGTAGTGCCCCTTCCAAAGGGGACAAACACTGACCAAGAGGCAACAAAGCATACTTGACAGTGCCTTATACGACACAGCCAGCCTGCCTTTGCTAGATGACGTCCTCCACGTGCTACCTGACACACACACACATTACGCTGCCTGGCAGCTGTGTCCAATTTATTGACGCTACAGCTGTCCATTCACCAACCTTAATCACCCAGCCTCACGCTTCTAAGACAATCGCATCAAACATCTGTAAATATCCCTGGCTCACCAACACGACGCTCGATACTTAGAGACTGAGCTTTTCGTGTCTGCCAGCTTTCAGGTATCAGAACGTCCCGTCCCAAATTCAGCCTGGTTAATGTCGCCATACACTGGGCAAAAATCCATAGATGCGGCCAGCTCTGGGCATACGAAACTAGTGATGCTCCGATTGATCGGCCACCGATCATGATCGGCCGATATTGGCTAAAAATAGCTTGATCGGCGAAC
>JAODKF010000018.1:9254278-9269590 GCA_026779585.1 Mormyrus proboscirostris
AAGATTTTAACAACTCTGAGCTATTAGTTCTCCCCAAGCGAGCTTGATGGGCCGAATGGCCTCCTCTCGTTTGTATAGCTGCTATGTTCTTATGTACTGTCACTGGAATATGGGTTAGATGACTCAAAAAAAAAAACTGCCACTAATCAAATCAGACATTTCGGAAACCTATGAAGGCACTTTGGTGTTTAGTATCTATAAACAGTCAGCTCTCCTGAAGGAGGGTACTCTGCATGACAAGGGGATTGAGTACACGATGATCTGCAGGAACCACACAAAGATGTGGAACTGGAAAATACAAGCAGCTGCGGGATCAACCAAGGAGGGGAGACATGAGAGGATACACTGGAGCTTCTGCAGCAAAATGGATGGATTAAGCAGGATGAATATGCAGGTAAAGAAAAGTCCAAAATGTGATGGATCTTATCCAAGATAAGACCTGTGTTTCCTTGCAGCACAACCTATTTTTAATGTTTTTATGCTTTTCTTTTAAAAATATACAGTAACAGGCATATGATGTGCATCAAGTTCTCAGAAGTTTTTAATAAAGGCCACTGTGATCCCATCATATCCGGGGCAAGTCATGCCAAAAGGAGGTGATCAAGCTCAAATGGCTCAGGAATGAGCCATTTCTGACATGCCAAGTAACATTCAAATGGCAAAAATAAAAAACATCTTTAGGTTTTTTTTTTTTTTAAAAAAAAAAAAAAAAATATATGGGTAGGGGGGGTTTAAAAACAATGACAGAATTTAAAACTTAAAACAAAAATGGAAAGAACTTGAATCTGTTTCCCTGATCGTTTTAAGCGGTGGTTCCTTCAGCGCTGGCCTGTCCTGATTGGCTGGGACCGTCCTCAGACTTTCTGCATTTGCTTTCCTGCATCTCCTTTGCATTGGTCTCGTCTTCTATTCCCAGGGCTGAGTCAGAGTCACTGTCTGAATCTTGCTCTTGCTCTTTCTGTTCATTGGCGCCGCCCTCCTGTTCCAAGGGAACGGCCCCTTTTCTCTGGGGCAAGATAGTGAAGAAGGCCTGCTGCCAGTCCCTTTTTTCCAAGTATGCCAGGATGATCTCAAAAACTGCAGGAAGAACACAAGGCAACATTACAAAATGTGTTCAGAGTGAAATTTTTAACATTCAATCCTTGGTGAGAAACCGTAGCTAGCAGAGGAACTCACCATGGTTAACAGCCAGCACCTTGCGGCTGTTCATCTTGACAAAGCTTCCGAGTGGGAGCTGGGCGTGTTCAATTCCAAGCTCCTGAGCTCGCTGAAAGGTAATCCCCTGGGGCACAAACGCATACAGAAGGCAGACACTTCAGGTATGTTCCATATTCCGCGTAATACAGACCATGTTCCCAGTACTCTCAGTCCCTCACATGGGGAACATCTACCTTGTGGTGGTTGTGGTCAACAAGTCCCCCGATGATATAGGCCTTGCTCTCATCCAGCTCCGTCAGCACATTGGGAGAGTCTGAAGTGAGGTACACCACCTCCTCTTTGCTGATGACCTGGTGGAATTGCTCTGGCCTGATGTTAATGTCCTGATGGGAAGGTTGGGGGGGGGGGTAGCATAAGAGTGTCACAGGTGTTAATTTCATTTTACTGCAAGGCATGTACCAGTGTCATTTAATGCTCAATCTTCAGTTACAGTACTCCCAAAAGGTCTGCAATCAGATCAGGTTCAAGGAATGGGAGGGGGGGAGGGTGTTCAAAGCCAGAAGACGATTCCATATCCTCAAGCACATGGAAGTCTAATCCCCTAATCTATTCGGCGAGTGATAAAAGGTGATAAGATACAGAAGATAGGAAGATGAAGAATGGGCACTTTCACACCGCAGGAACCAGAACCTTTTTCAGGAAGGAGGAACTTCTGTTGCGTTCACATCCGGAACCCTTTTTTAGTACCTACCCCAGACCGGGTACTTTTCGTTCAAACATGTACTACTGGGGAGGAGCTTACCGTGATAAACTTGCCAACTGGTTCACCACAAGTACTTGTGCCAACTTGGAAGTTATACAGAAGTACAGGGAAGAGATGTAGAAGAGCAAAAATTGCACAGATGGAATTATTTTTGTACCACAATCACATTTAATGCACTAATAAGTACCTTTCCGCTTGCGTCTCCATATTTCTGCATTTGAAAACACAATCAATAACAAATACAGATGCTCCTCTACTTACGAATGAGTTACGTTCCGAACAGCTGTTTATAACTTGAAATATTCATAAGTCATTATTCAACATCATTTTAAGGGTACACACAAGTACAAAGAACTAGGATGCTGGAAGTATTATGCTATGCTGCTGCACGACGGGAGTAGCGGCCAGAAGTCGTACTAGACGAATTGGCGCACAGAGGAAAAAAAAAAAATAAAAAAAATGGTGTGAACAGGAAACGGGAGCCCAAGGAACACATTTTGGACTTGTAGTCCTCTTCATTCGCAAGTTGAAAGTTCCTAAGTAGAGGAGCGTCTGTATACTTTTCTCTAATATTGCCAGTGCCAACGGTGAACACTGCCAGCGCTTACTGGCGATACTTTTACATCATTTTCTATTCTGAGGAAAATGAAAGCTGTCTGCTGCTCATAGTTAACTATAAACACCTTGTGGGTCGTATAAATACAATACAGACTGCATCTCATTGGGGGGGGGGAATTGATCACAATCATAACTAACACACCAACAAAACGATTTGTTCATTGTTTTAATTTGGGGTAGTGGTGTAGTTTTGTGTGAAACTGTGTGTGAAATTTAATGTACAAGCTGTTTGTATCTACCAATATTTAGCATAAAGGTCCCAGTTACTGTTGTGTGGTGTGAAAGCAACAAATGAAATTGGCCAGGAACGGCAAAAGTTCCCAGGTGAGAGCCTAGGAACTTGTAACCAGGACTTGGGTTCTGGAACTTTGACATGAAAGTGCCCAGTGTTTTTAACCGCAGCTACAAGTGCAGAGCTAATTCAAGACCCTAACATTTCAACTGCTATTTAGCAAGTGTCCAAAACCCCAGTCTAAAATCCAACAAAACTATAAAAACAAAAAAAACAGGTTACCAGTTATCAAACAGAACACTTCAGATGTAATCTCATCGAGATTGCAGAAGAGTGTTATAAATGGAAAGGAATCCAGCAGGAGAGCATACCTTCCAGTTCACCCATCCTTTGTCATTCTCGTCCATATTCTGCTTTAACTGTCCGCCATGACCGGTCAGATAGAACTGAGGAAAGACAGACATCTGCATTTGAAGAGAGTAGTGCTTTGCCCATAATTTAAGTACGATTCACCCTTAACTGCTCAGGAGAATCCGGACATTGACTGGGATACAAGCTGACCTGCACAGGGTGTAAAGCTCTCCTGTTTTCAGCATAGCACCTCTGGATCTGCTTATGGAGTTTCTTAACATCCTAAAATCAAAAAAAAAAAAAAAAAATGAAGTCATTCTCTAATCCCTCTTCAATGCTATTATCTAACAATACACTGACCATTCCAGCATGCACAATGACAATTGCATGCCTGGGTGGTGGAGAATACCAGACAGATTGTTGCTAGGTAGCCTGCAGCTCTGGAAACCCACCCCCACGACCTGTAGTCACCTTCAATGTCATGAGACTGTCGAAGTTACAATCCACCACCAAACGGAGGCTGCTGGGTGTGGCCTCCCGGCAGAGACGCTTGTGCCGCACCCACTCCACCCCATCCACCGCCTGCGGGGGGCGCCCCAGCCGTCTTTTCTGTTTCCTCTCCTTACGCCTCTGCCTTCCCAGACACACAGAAACGAGAGCTGCATGGTTAGGATGACCAGAACCTACACCTGACCTGCTATCTATGGTTTTTCACACAACTGTAATGGTGAAGCTTAAATAAATAAATAAATAAATAAATAAATAAATAAAGGCAGTACACTGTCAGAGAGAGCACCAATTTGTACATTTGCCTGTCACTGGGGCTCTACCCTGGTGGTGAGGGCTATTCAACTCTGGACCTTGATTCCAAATCCAGGTTGTGTTTTCAGTTTTCCCAGGTAGGCAGTCTAATAATTACCGACTGATTGACCAGAGGCTTCACACCTGGCTCACAGGTGAAGGAAGGCTGGAAAATCATCAGGGTTTGGACCTTGAGGACTGTAAGTTGCATAGTCCTGCTCTAGGTAATTGTGCCTTATACAGAAATGTATTATGAGGAACAGTTTTGTACCATTGGGGGTACATTAATGTTGCATGTACCTTGCGGATGTTCCCCAGAGTCCATTTCTGTACCTTATAATAGATGAAATGGTACATTTACCTACAGCTAGGGTACAACTGGCAGACCCATGAGGGTACAACCCCACTGACAAGCAAAGGTATAACCTGATACTCTTTTTCTAACAGTGCATGAAATCAAGTCTGGTTAAAAACAGTGTTAAAAATTAAGAAAGCAGCACAGTAATCAAAAAATTACTTGCGGAGGTCCCTCTGCTCCTCCCATTGCTGGTGCCTCAGTAGCCGCTTCCTCTGTCTCTTTGACAGGGGCTCTGTCCCGTTTGCTTGGCTGCCGCCTTCCGCCTCCTTTTCCGCGGCCTGTCCTTCGGGGTCCTCCGCGCCCTCCACCGTGTTACCCCCTTCAGTACCACGCCGCTCCGCTTCGGGCTGCGCGCAATCACGCGTATCATTCGACATACTTAGTCACTGCAGCTTTATGTATTAGGCGAAAAATCTGCATGAAACATTTTTTTGGTTAAACGACACTGCAGTTTTTAAAGAAAGTATTCTTTAAGCATATTTCAAATGATTAAAACATTTAAACAAGATGTTATATAGCTAGCCGTAAAACTATTCACTACACCACCTAATACTATCGCTACTTAGCACGAAAATTACTGTAATTTACCATATACAGTTCTAAGACACTAACTGGCAATATAAAAATCTTTATTCGTTAAGAATAATGGTTCTCTTACCATCGTAATTAAACCAAAGGAACCAAACGAATATTACAGTAGTAGTTGCACTGAGAGCTTGTAATTTTCCTCTGACCGTCTGTTATGGAAGTATTTTGGTAGGCCTTTGTATTGTACAACTATATTTACCAAACAGAAACTTGTTAACTGAAAGGAAACAAATTGTGAATTCGGACTCTGCCATATTACGCTGGTGACCTAAACTCGAGTACAATATTTAATGACGGATAATATTCCTATTTGAAGACGTTAGAAAAAACGTTCGTTTAATGCATTTGCCAATTTCTGTAGTGAAATTACTTTATAATTACCTTCCACAACACGAACTTGCCATCTCTCCACACGTGTCGCTAACACTTCGTCATCAAAATGCGCCTTTTATTTGGTCACGAATCACGGCAAAGAAAAAAAAGAAAACGGACATATACAAACCGCCATCTTGGTAAGGTCAAGGTGGGTACGTAGACCTTGTATTATTAAAATACTTGTTTTATGCCGACACTTAACCCAATAGTTTTAATATGGACGATTGTTGATAAGGTACAATTACAAAATTACAAAAGTTAAGGAAAAAAAACATTGATGGCTTCCTGCTAACAGCATAGACTTTTATAGTCATTCCCATATACTTATCAAGATACATGCACTAGTGGCGGGCGAATCGATCCAAGTATCGATAATACTGTTGGTATTTCTCTCCTGAATGCACTGCGGTTGTCTGTATAAGCACTGCTGCTCTCAATTGCCAGGCAAGCAGATTGGTTCCGCGCACGCACACACATACACACACACACACACACACACAGTATAATATTTATAATATAGTATTATAATAGTGAGTCGCTGAGCAATGCTCGCAATAATTAAACAGCAGAGATAGTTTGGGGTTTAATCACCGGATACCGTTTATTACACCCGTACTACTACAACCCACACACCCGCACTGCCCACCGTGCTAGTCGCCCCGTTTACTCCTCATACACACGGTGGGCGCACGTACACATGCACACACACTACGTACAACAATAAACATTAACCACTATACATGACATAACATACAGCACATGTATAATCGCACAAGCGATTACTGAGAACAATTTACAAAGCTGGCATCAATCCAACATACCTCGCTGCCTGCCAGTACCTCCGCGCTACAATATTTATTTATTCATAAACTGCCCAAATTCTGTCCTGGTTTTAACTAATTAATTAAAAAATCACAAAAACACTTAAAGGTAATGAAAATTAATTCATCTTTAGCAATTTGATGATGCATCCACCTAAATTATTAGAAACATATCTTTGGTATCAAATCGGAGATGCTTGCCCTATATTTATTTGGTATGGAATGGATACCAAATCTTGTAGTATCACACACCACTACCATGCAGTAAAATATCATTAGCTGAAATAACTGTTCAAGTTTCACGTCATTTACCCTGGACCAAATTTGACAAACTCTGAGGAAGATTACTGAGACTACGGTGGAGCTCTGCCTCAGGGTCAGACGTACACACTATTTTTGGACACACAAGCGACTCGTCAGAATGATATAGAGGAGGTTTATTCTGTATTATTTTTGTTTATATACTTCTGTACCCTCTCTGTGGCCTTTTTGCTCCCCTCCTTCTCAGTCCCACTCAGGGACGGGCGATACTGATGATTTTCTTTTTGATCTGATACCAAGGGTGGTGTGGTCTATACCAGAGGTGGAAAGTTCAGATCTGTAAAGTACAAATCCAGGCCAAGGTACTCTGTGACTGTGACTCTTCATACTCAACAGGTTGGAGTACTCAACCAGTTGGTTGAAACTAAACCTTGGCCTGGATTTTTACAGTCTTGGAGTGTAAAACAACTTTCCACCTTTGGCCTCTACTGATCCCTGCACCGATATCTGGTGCTTGCCCAACACTGACAGTAAAATTCGCTGGGGGTGCTGATGATAAATTTTGGCAGGGATGTGCTGGGGGGTTGGTTGTTCCTTTCACTCATGTTTGGGACCCTGAAAGTCTTCCTCTGCCTGGACATAGTTTATGTCCTGATCCTGATCAGTATAATAATATAAACATTCAAATTAGCTGCTAACAAAAATGAGATTTTAATGTTAAAATCAAATCTCCAAATGAAACATTGAGATTGAAAGAATTGATATTTCGGTATTGCTTTTCACACCCTTATCTCAAGCCTCTCTCTAAGTCAGGGTTGGAGGGGGGCAGCTTAAGGTGTCAGGGGGAACTTTCACCCTGCACTATAGGCAGGGCACAGTTCCATTGGCCTGACTAGTAGTTGGGGAGGGATTGCTTTACACAACAAGTCTTTCCAAAACACAGCTTCCCTGGCAATGACCTGAGGCTTTCTGTAGATTTGGCTCACTGAGCTAGGCCTCAGGTGGACTGGGTGTAATGGGAGTGTGTGCTGGGAGGAGCTGGGCCTGTGTGCGTCTGTGCTGGGAGGTGAGGAGATGCTAATGGTGTGAGCGAGGGGGGGATTGGCAAGCTGAATTAGTGTATTAGAGTCTGGTAGCGATGACAGCCTCCCACAGCGGCTCGCAGTGCAACATAAGAATGGCTGATGTGTGCTGTAGAGAAACAGCACTGGAATTACAGCAATCCCAGGAAATGTCTTTAACTGCTTTTATTGTGCTTTAGCTCTTAATTACCGAACAGTCCTCATGCATGCTTGGCATATGTGGATAACTCTTTTATGTTAGTCAGCTAATAGTGAACAAAACCTATTAAATTATATTTTATTCATTTTTTTTTAACCTGTGACTCTGACAAGGACGAGTGATTGAAAAATGGAGGGACTGGCATTTTGTAATTTACCAGCATAATGATTTATTTTACCGCCGGCTGTGCTAACTTACTGTATTTTTTCATATGACGAAAAAAACATTGCTTCACTCCCTTTTGTCACTTTTGAATTAGAGCAAGCATTCCAGGATTTCACAAGGCTGTGAAAACTCAACTGCACATTTCCATCTTGTTGCCGGAAATCCAAAGAGGCATCTGTGCAGGTAGGCTCTTCCTAAATTTGCTTCACCCTACAAAAATCTCAGTGGGTCATCTCATAGGAAGGAGTGGGCCCTGTATTTTCAAAATATCAGTAATAAAAAGTCCTTTGTAACCACCACTCATTTGGGATAAGGGTTTTAAAAGATCATAGCTGGAGGTACAACATCCACCCTCCCACCAGCAAAGTGACCCCAATGCAGCACAAAATGATATATATATATATATATTCATTTTCAAAATGATGCATGCAAAATTGACAGTTTTGTATAAAAATGCAACATCAAGGAACAGTTTATACATTTAATTGCTTATCTCTTGATATTTCATGCAAAGTTTCCTGTGGTTTTTCTTTTAACCCATTTCTACAGCTGAATATTTTGCTGAGGTGAGATTAAACAATTTGGTCAAGGGTACTGCTTGAGCAGGCTCCCTGGGGCTTAACCCCGAAACTACAACTACTGCAATGTATTCCAAAATTAAACACAAAAAACTGGATTACCGATTTAAGATGCCACTACAGTGTCCTGTTTATAGAATTTGTTTTTCTCCCATCAGGACAATCGTTAAGACTTTTTTAATGGGGACTTCATTTTGGCATTGGGATTGCAGGCATGTGTGAGTGGCGCATGCAGCTGTGTGAATAAACACTCTGTGTTAATAACCCCTCTAATAATAGAGCAGGGGGCTGTATAAAGACCCACAGCAAGTGTGGGGGGGTGCTATAGCAGAGCCATCAGACAGTTTACAGAAGTCAAGGCAGCTTAGCAGCATGGTACATTTTTGCCAAAGCCACCACTGAAATAATCTTTATTTTACGATGATACAGGTGGATTTTTCTACCCTGATGCTTGTTCATAAATACAACTGTCCACCTGCCAAGGTCTTTAACTGGTAGTGTTTTGGTCACATGGTCACATTCTGACCTGCAATGTGCAAATGAACCCTGCACTTCTGCCAGCAAACTTGTAAGCTGATGGTGTTGTAAGATTAGCTCCAACAGTACATGTAGATATCACCGGTGCACCTTTACCTGCTGTGGTCTCACGAGGGCGGCGGCCTTTTGGTGCAGGTTTTGTTTGGGCTTCCGGAAGTATCCGTATCGTGTGGGCAATGGGCACCCAGATGAGTCCTGCTCACACCAGGAAGTGAAATGTGAAGTGATTCAGCCGAGCCAGGCTGCCTGAGTGCTTTCCCCCACGATCAATACAGTTTATCTTTGCATCTGACTATTCCTCTGTCCTTGAAGTAATGCTGAGCTTTAAATTTAAAAGCATTCTATGCATGTATTGTGTATTAGTGTTTTCGGGGATCTGAACCCATGATCTTTACATCATTACCACAATGTTGTACTTATTGAGCTATAGTATACCTTATAGAGACCCATATAGTTGTGGATCTGAGTACAATTATGTAAACGTACATTTTTAATGCAAATTTAGTAGGAAACCACACTCAGATTTATGCCTTGGATGTGCATATTTGTAGGTTCCCATTCCAGTTTGTACAAGTCATGTTTTAATCTTCATTTAATGATTAAAACATGGTCAAGAACATATGATGAAGGCTCAGGAACAGCTAACCTCTGATAACCGAGGGAGGAGACTGCCTGGGGTCACAGGAGGTGATCTGAGAGCAATGTGCCGCTTCTGGGCATCTGTCAATTCAGACCCAGGGTTTGTGGTCACTCAATTCGTATTAGAGCAACTCGTGTTGTATGCTATGCGGCAGGCTGCTCTTGATAGCACTGGTGCTAGCTGCATGCTGAGAATGTGGCAGACTGCTCTGCATAGCACTGGCGCTAGCTGCATGCTGAGAACGTGGCAGGCTGCTCTGGATAGCACTGGCGCTAGCTGCATGCTGAGAACGTGGCAGACTGCTCTGCATAGCACTGGCGCTAGCTGCATGCTGAGAACGTGGCAGGCTGCTCTGGATAGCACTGGCACTAGCTGCATGCTGAGATAGTGGCAGACGGCTCTGCATAGCACTGGCGCTAGCTGCATGCTGAGAACGTGGCAGGCTGCTCTGGATAGCACTGACGCTAGCTGCATGCTGAGAATGTGGCAGGCTGCTCTGGATAGCACTGGCACTAGCTGCATGCTGAGAACGTGGCAGACTGCTCTGCATAGCACTGGCACTAGCTGCATGCTGAGAACGTGGCAGGCTGCTCTGCATAGCACTGGCGCTAGCTGCATGCTGAGAATGTGGCAGGCTGCTCTGGATAGCACTGGCACTAGCTGCATGCTGAAAATGCATCTCCCTTTCATGCCCCACTTGAGTTGTGTTGTGACACCTAAATTTTAAAAAGAAAATGATAACACTAGTTTGCTTAGACTAATAATAAATTCATGTGAAAGACTATTTTGTCATCAAGTACCACTGTAAAATACCACAAACCATGTTTATAGACCTTTAAAAGCATAACAAACAATATGCAGTTACTGGAAAAGTATATGATATTTATTCATCAACTCTCATAATGTACATCTGCTGGCAGAACACATTCATTCCCAGTAGCAAACTCACACATTCCCAGTCCAAACCCACGCATTCCCAGTAGTCCATTGGCTGCATGTGCCTCCTTGCCCTGTGATCTGTCCTGAGTGCCGTCCAGTCCTCTCTTCCCATGAGGCCGCGGGACACACGTTAAGCCCTGCCTGCCTCCTCCACTTTCACACGTTCTTCTGGCCATCTCCACATTCCTTCTTCTCCCATCACATGGATACTTACACACCCAAACATTACATTAGCCTTAAAAAAACACACACACACACACACACCAAATAAGTATAGATGTGCACTACCATTGCCTGTAGGGTAGCAGCACACAAAACCTGCAGCATTACATAACGTGCGCTTTTTGCAAAGCGTTTTGCTTTTTGCAGTGCACCATGTTTGTAAACCTGCGATGTATATGTTGATCCACCTTGGACAAAATCATCTGAACGCCCACTAAAAGCCTGGAGTGCATCGGAATCTCTGTTATCTAAACACACTTAAACTCGCCCCACATGTACATAACATATTATATAAGTAATATGGTGATTTGCACGTCATAAGGTATCCCACACAGACCGTATAAGATCATCAGTTTAAAGTTATCTCTTTTTGACTTGTTTTTTGCATTTAGGTTTAATTTAATACTCAGGTATTCCTGCAACGGTAACGCCACATTACATATCTCTGTCTCAAAAGCAAGAGAAAACGATCTAACAAAGTTTAACATCAGAGTTTGATGCTGAATTAACTCCTGCCTGATACAGTGAGTGCAGGTGCTGTCCCTTTTTGAAGTAATTCACACTAAATTAGGACTGTTGGAAGGAAAAAAAAGGCAAATATAAAAACAACACATACACCTACGCAACCTGTCCCGACTGTGAGGTATGAATTCTTCAAAAGGGACCTATCGTACACAATTATAATTATTATTACATGTGATTGTTTTCCTTTCCCTTTCACATAAATGATGCTTTGTAGACAGTTAAAAATATGCAGAAAATGTTGGTAGTAACATCATGATGTTTCAAGTGGAATACTCACAGTCCAACCTGGGAATACGCTCATGAGGCACCTTATGTTACAATGTTTTTTACACAAGAAACTTTAATAAAATGTATTTGTACAGAAGTGCTGACCAGCAGCATCAAAGCCCTGATAACTATACTCAGAGTAACACGATTAAAAAAGAACAGCAAACTCAAACGTAAGATGGATTCCAGAAGATCCCTTCTTTTAAATCTGCAGGAACCTTTATAAACTGTATAAAGTACCGCAGAATCATGTCAGGCTTAATGAGCTTTGTATTGACATGTCTGACCAGACTTCCAGCTTGGTTTTCTAGAGTATATTGGACAATCAGACATGTGACTTGGTGCTAAACTGAATTATTTCCAAATAGTCAGTATAATGATATTTTCCTGTGTTATTATTCCCTCTGCCGGGTAATACTGCTGACTAAGGTACAGAAGAACCCCAGAAAATGGCAGCTACTGAGACTGGATTAGGTGCAGTTAAATTTCTTTTCTTTGGATATAGTCTAAAAAATATTTTTCTCTGTGTGGAAGACATCCCATCATTCTGCACAATCATTAGAAGTTGAGGAGAATGGCATAGCCATGGACACGTATAAACACACACACACATCTGTTCATGTCCTCTCCAGTAGCCTTTGGCCGTACTGCACATGGGGTCACAGGATGAGCTGGGACGTGTAAAGGGTGTCGCAGATGCTGAAGGAGAGCGCAGGTATTCTGGATACACCACATGTGGCCTGGTTTTTCTGATAGCTGTTAAACTGATCCAGGATGCCCTCTGATTGTGCCTCGAGTGGCATGATTTTAGGCTGAAGAGTTGCCTAAGCAGAGGAGGTTACTTGGGGGAAAAAAAATCCACAAAAATATTTCAACAAAAATTTGATAGACACAGGGCGTCTATAAATCTGGAATCCAAGGCAAAGATTTGTAAATCACAGAAAAGCTTCTGTAAAGACACACTGTGAAGAAACACACAGAGGTGAAGAAGAACAAAATAAGAAACTTTGGTTGGGGGGGGTACATTTGTTGCTGAAGAGGGTGGAGAAGCACGAGAAGTTGACTGCACCCTCGGCGGAATTGGCAGAGAAAAGATCCAAAGGACCCTGAGACATCACACTCTTCATGAGTTGTCTCTGTGTGGAACATGGAATGACAAGCATGAGATGACCAGGGAGACAGGAAACAGAAAACAGAGCAGCTTGCCTGGAAGGAGGTCTACACAGCATGCAGCCAAGTGAGGCGGATCCCATTTGTAACAGCATCGTTTTAAAATGATATTACGTCTACTCTTAAATGGAAAGTAATTTTCATTGGTGACACTTGACTCAGTTACTACTGAAATACAAATTATGAACAAATTGTGAACAAATATAGTTGCTACTTGAGATAAAAGATGTCACAGTTCATTAATGATGAAGAAACATGTGATCAGTATTTATCTTGTGTTATTCATGACTTGTACCTTTAGTAAGTCACATAGGTTTGCAGAAGTAACAAATATAGGAACTGCTTGAGTTAAAACATGCGTCGCGATTCATTAATGATTAATTATCATGAGATCAATATGTAACTAAGAGTTTGTGTTTAATTAATGCATAGGTAATAATAAAAAACTATGTGTGCCCTGTCAAGTGAATTACCCTTTCAATTGCATTCAGGCATTAACAAAAAACAACGCAAATAGTTACAAAATGATGACAATATTGCTTTAATGTACAGTATAATGATAGAGACATTATGAAGAAAATAAAGTTAATTCTTTCTTTCTTTCTTTCTTTCTCCACTTTATCCTTTTGGGTCATGGGGGGTTCTATCCCAGAAGCAATGGGCACAAGGCAGGGAACAACCCTGGACAGGGGGCCAGCCCTATCCACAGGGTCCACTTACACACTGTTACCATTCACTCACACATGTGGGCAATTTATTAACTCCAATTAGCCTCAGCATGTCTTTGGACAGTGGGGGGAAACCGGAGTACCCGGAGTATTCGGAGTACCCGGATGGGAACCCCATGACGACACAGGGAGAACATGCAAACTCCACACCCATGTAACCCAGGCGGAGACTCGAACCATGTCACCCCCGGAAATAAAGCTATATTTTTTAAATATAGTAATCTCACTAATTCTGCACACACAGCAAAGGAATTATGGTGTAGTGAAGCATTGCTTGATGGACACATGAAGATCCTGGATCAGCAGGAGGCTGAGGGCACCCCAACGTGCTACCCCACTGCTCCTACACCCCAGGCCTATAAAAAGCTGGGCTCTCGGCGTCTCCCGACGCGCTACCCCACTGCTCCTACACCCCAGGCCTATAAAAAGCTGGGCTCTCACCGTCTCCAGCAGATTGATCTCTAGCAGCAGCTGTGCTTGCCCTGCATCAGCACAACAAATATTTCTGTGTGGCCTGACCTTTTTCTCCTAGCTCCATCCTAACGGGGGACACCCCCCCCCCCACCAGCAACACCCTCAAAGGTGCTTACAATGCCGGTCACTGCCACCAGCCTCCTGGTTTCACTCTTACCTAAAATTAGTCCTCACTGCTATAATAAATTTGTCTGAGATACTGTAGCGAGATCTTCATTACGAAAAGTCTGAAGAGTTTTCTGTTAATCAGGGGTATCATATTGGGGCCCCCAACCCAGGTTAGTCTAATTGTGTTACAAATTTTGTAATCATCCTAATGGCTCCTATCTGTTGCACCCATGCTGTTCATAAATGTCAGATATAAGAAGGAACCGGGTGCAAGGCAAGAAACCACTTTAAAATCCACAGCAGAGAAGTAACACAGTGCAAGAACACCATATTTTCTTTAGATCACTACATGTAATTAGCCTACATGCATAAAACAAAAGTGTTGATATTGCTCTCTGTTTAGTCTGCGCCACCATGCAACAGAAGCAGGAAAGAGATAGCGAGTGGCTGACAAAGACTCTTGATAATCCCTGATGGTTTAAATGCCTCAGCTGACTGACTCCCATGCAATAGCACATGCAAAAAACAAGCTGACCCCTTTCACTCAGCTGTGAATCTCCCTTTTAACAGGCTTCTAACGCCTTTAACGATCAGAGCCGGGCATTTCCATATGTAAAAAAATTGAACTATTTGTGTCTGGTTCGGGCCTAGTAGCAACCACGCAGACTCAGGTTACGGGCCGGCCCGCACGCATTAGCAGCCATTTACAACCACACGCCGCAAAAATAGGTGAGTAAACACAACATAGTGGTGGAATCGTCTAAAATAAACCGCAGCCTAGTGATGACTCAGACGTGTGGTGCTTGTACTGACTGCCATTCTTGCCACATTTAGAAAAAAAATAAAATAAATCACAGTAGCTCACAAGCAGCCAACAGGACCTCCAGCCTATGTTGTTACTTGACTGAAAATACAACAACTATGATAAGAACTATAATAATTTCATACATGAGTTTGCCCTTTATGAAATCCTGCTATGCGCATTATGCTATATAATGTGATTGTATTTTGACAGCAGAAGGTGTTAGAGTCTTTTCTAATAGAAGGATCTATGGAATAATCTATCTGATCATGTTTGGGAGTCAGTCACACTCTCCATATTAGATTCTGAGCTTATGAGTAATAACCTACTCAATCTCTCAAATGGCCTGCTGGACAGACTATGAATCCTGACCCCAGGGCAGCCCTGTCACCTTGACATTGCATGTCACTCCTGCTATTACCTTTGCAAGGGGTGATTTGTGGCTCAGTGAGTTAGAGTAGTGTTTCCCAACTCAGTCCTCGGGGAACCCCGGACAGTCCACGTTTTTGCTTCCTCTCAGCTCCCAGCACACCTGTACCAGGTATTCGGT
>JAODKF010000018.1:9273277-9288114 GCA_026779585.1 Mormyrus proboscirostris
CATGATGCAGAGATGCCAGTTGAATGGGCACACTGTCACGCACTATGCAAAATGCAGAGATGCCAGTTGATGGGGCAGACTGTCAGGCACTATGCAAAATGCAGAGATGCCAGTTGAATGGGGCACACTATCAGGCACTGTGCATGATGCAGAGATGCCAGTTGATGGGGCAGACTGTCAGGCACTATGCAAAATGCAGAGATGCCAGGTGAATGGGGCACACTATCAGGCCCTGTGCATGATGCAGAGATGCCAGTTGAATGGGCACACTGTCACGCACTATGCAAAATGCAGAGATGCCAGTTGATGGGGCACACTGTCAGGCACTATGCAAAATGCACAGATGCCAGTTGAATGGGCACACTCACGCACTGTGCATGACGCAGAGATGCCAGTCGATGGGGCACAGTGTCAGGCACTGTGCATGACGCAGAGATGCCAGTCGATGGGGCACAGTGTCAGGCACTGTGCATGACGCAGAGATGCCAGTTAGATGAACTGCCTGTCTTTACACCCTAGAAGAAATGTGGAGAGCCTAGAGAAAGGCAACGCAACATGGGAGGAACACAGAAGGGAACAAGATTCAAAGGCATGCAGGATTCATGCCACCCACAGAGATATTACAGAAGACGATATCATCCATTAATCAATGCACAGCAGAAATATACCACGCCTATCTCCACTTTCCTCTCCTCATCTTCACGTGTAGGTGGAGTATGTTTTCACGGATAAAACTGGCACGTTGACTCAGAACAACATGGAGTTCATCGAGTGCTGCATCGACGGCTTTCAGTACAAGTACCGCGAGTCGCAGGCTGAGCTGGATGGATTCTCTGTAACCGATGGGCCCATCTACAAGGGAAAAGCAGGCCGGGTGAGTAACTGCAAGAACGACAACGTGGGGAGTAGATGGTCATAAGGGATGCTGGTTCAAGTTCAAATACGGTCATTGCATTTTAACCAAGTACCAGTAATATCTAGTGAAATCTGGGGCACGTTTCCTCAACGGTTCCATCTATGTAAGTTGCTCACAGGAGCCTTTGGGAAACGTACCCCTGGATGACTGGGTAAAGATGCATGTTTTGCTTTACAACAGGACTGGTATATGCTGCTCGTAGAGATCTACCACCCTGCAGAGCTTAGGCACAGCCCTAATTCTGCACTTGATACAGATAATCAGGCCCTTTAGTGACATCTTAGTATTAGGGCCAATTTAGCTTTAGATCAGGCAGTCTTATTCAGAGAGGGATGATGGATATGCAAGTTTTCTCTGCAAACTCCCTAATTAGGTCACTAATTAGAGGACTGATTGGCTGAAGAGTCCTCACACCTGGGTTTGAACAGCTGACCTAAAGGATGTCCCAAAAGCCTGGATACACAATGGCCACCCCTACTGTAGATGAAAGCTCATCTCACCCCCCATGAGATTTGTCTCAGCTAAAGGTTCATATTTACTGAGATTGTATCCCATCTTGGCTCCTTGCAGGAGATGGAGGATCTATTTCTGCGAGCGCTGTGCCTCTGCCACACCGTGCAGGTAAAGGAAAGCCACCTGGCCGAGGTGGATGGAGACCAGATCGACTCCGTCTCAGGGGGTCAGTGCAGCTTCATCGCGTCCTCGCCGGATGAGGTGGCCCTGGTGAAAGGAGCGATGAAGTAAGAGAAGCCAGTCCCCACCATGTCATCAGCCTGAACGCCCCACAAAGGATTTTTTCCTCCCTAATCTCGGTTTTGCTTTTCCCAGGTATGGCTTCACCTTCTTGGGTTTGGAGTGTAAAAACATGAAAATCTTGAACAGGGACAATGACATCGAAATGTAAGTCCTTGTGTTTCATGATCACTTGCGCGGAATTTAGAGGCTTATCATTTTGTTGGCATTTGCACATTGCCTGTGTCTTCTTCTCCCCCAAAGGTACGAGCTTTTGCACGTGTTGAACTTCGATCCTGTGCGCCGTCGCATGAGTGTGATCGTAAAATCCAAAACTGGTGAGGAGTAAACCACAAACAGATCAAACCCCTCCCCACCGCAGATTCATGCTGACATACCTGTCCTTCGCTTTAGGGGAGACCCTCCTCTTTTGCAAGGGGGCTGACTCCTCCATTTTCCCTCGTGTGAGGAGGGAAGAAGTGGACAGGATACAGATGCACGTTCAGAGAAATGCAAAGGTCTGTCTGTTCTCAATACACTTTGATGTTGCTATATTTTCTGTTTGGGGGTTTAAATATGGCTTTAAGACCGGCCCACCTCTGTAAGCAGTTTCTTGTTAGCATGATAACTCAGAAAGTATTTGGTGGATCATTTAAAACTTTGCAGATACCTTGAATGAGTGAAGATCAGGAAGTGCCCACAAGTTTTGAGACAAACTGGACTAAAATTAAAGTAGCACCATGCAAATTAAAGTAGCGTCATGCAGTGACAGCTAAGAGAAGGACAGTCTCAAACATTTGAATCAAATGTCAAAACTGATAGATAATTTTCAAACTTAGCTAGTGCATTGGATTGAGACATGACATGAAAACTGAAGCAATTAGGGTAACCCCAGAAGTATTTAACCCTGTGAATATGATAACTCAAAAGTATTTCATGGTCTTATGGTCTTGAATTTCATCTTATTACCACTTCACAAATTGGATGAGATCTTCACCTGATTTCATTTTGAGATAAATCCTTCTAAATTGAACCAGCAGTGGACTAAATGGGTGACCGCAGAAGACACTTTTAAATTGTGAACATAGTAAATCTAAAAGTATTACATGGATCTTTTTCAAATTTCCCAGAAACAGTATACAGGTCATTTGCTCTCAAACCGTGAGGCACCTTGGGAAGGGTAATGAGATGATTCTCTGAATATAGAAATAAAAGGTTATAATTCTTTTTTCATCGCAGCCTAGCAAAATTTATTGTTGGCAGCATTTTAGCTGGTCGGCAAAATTTATGGTGGGCAGCTTGGTGAAGCTTATAATGGGGTTCCCCCCTGCTTGGCAAATTTTATCAAAGGGGAATTGAACCGTACCGTATAGTCCAAGTCAGTCACGACACACAATAGGCCAGCCACAGGCACGGATCTGGCCAGCCTCGTGACAGACAAGTCACGCAACGTTGGGCTTTTAATGAAGATTTTTTGTGTGTGAGGTGGGGACACTATGTAGGGGGGGACTGAGGCAATATTACAGTGTATTTTTGATATACTTGCCTTGGTATCCTCCTAGTGGAACTGGAGGAGGTGGCTGGGGAGAGGGAGGTCTGGGCATCAAGTGCTGCCCCCACAATGTGAGCTGACCCTGGAAAAGCAGTGGACAGTGGATGGAATAGTGTGGCTTTTGAAAATACCATCAAAATACCCTGTAGCAGGGATCATCAAAATGTTCATACATGGACAAATGTGTCCATGGAAAGACTTGTCTGTGTCTCTTTCAAAATTTGCCATGGGCCTGACGCCTGCCGTATACAGCAGTATAATCCAGTGTTTCCCAACCCAGTCCTCGGGGAACCCCGGACAGTCCACGTTTTTGCTTCCTCTCAGCTCCCAGCACACCTGTACCAGGTATTCGGTGTTCCTGATTGGCTGGGAGCTGAGAGGAAGCAAAAATGTGAACTTTCCAGGGTTCCCTGAGGACTGGGTTAGGGCACTGTGTGTGTGTGAGCAGAATTCTGCTGGTTCAAATCCCAGTATTGGCAGTGTGATTTTTACCATTGAGTCCTTAAGCAGGGCCCTCAATCCCCAGCTGCTCCAGGGTCTGCGTGACCCTGCTTTCTCAATTGCATGTCGCTTTGGATACCTGGTCACTCATTGGAAGCTCAGCCTAGTCGACTCTTTCACAGCACGTATGTTTGTCATGAGCTATTTGCTTCACTTGTTCTTCCGAGTATGCTTACACAATCATCAATATCAGCCCAACACTCAGGACCTCATTTCCACTTTTCTCCACATCGATACCTTTCCTGTTCATCAATCTCCTCTCAGACAAATTACCATAAAGTGACTTGTGTCGCACGTCTATAGAACAGAATACAAATGTTGATAGTAAATCGGTATAATTGATCGATTTTTCATTGTCATAATCCTCTGCTGATAAAAACTGACACACCCACTCAAAGTGTTTTATCCTGATTGAGGCTACTTATAGGTTTCCATCTCTGTGAAGGAATTTGCATGGTACTGATATTTAAGGACGGTGTGTTAATTGCAGTGTAGGGTGATAGCACCAAAGTTCCCTGTGATCCTTCTACTCTCTCTAGGCAGCTTTCAGGCACTTTAATGTCACTTTTATTCCCATTATTTTATTATTCAACCAATAATTTAACCAAAATCAGCAAATATGTCACACAATTATATTGCATAGCTTAAGTACCCTTTTAAGTACAATTCCAGGAGCCATTTCTGTGACATTAAATGGGACAAAATCACAGGTCATATGTCCTTAACAACCACACAATCTGCTGGCCAAGAGTACACCTGCAGAATATTAACTGTGTTTTTGCTAACCACACTGTACCTCCCAATACCAACATACATGCTAACTGTATGAAGTGAAACACTGAAATGCCAGGTTATTTTTCATGAAGGATTAGTTTAAACTGTGCAAAGGATAATATTTTTACTAATGATGTTACTACCCAAAGGCATAAGCTATATTTTACAGCCTGTAAGTCACATGATTTATATTACCAGATTATGATACATTTATTATTAGACATATTAGCATCTAGCTGAAAACTGAACCCCAGTAATAATTGCGAGCTGTTTAATTTAGTCATTAACCACTATAAAACGTAACTGTATAGCCTAAATGACAGGCCTGCTCTTCTCGGCCTGCATTAAAAGACACACATAATACAGCTGATCTTTGCTGCAGCGTGAGGTGTTTTGCTTGTGATTATTTCTGTCACATTTGATACAGTAAATTAACTTGCAGCGAGGCTGTGACCAACTTTCTATAAAGGTTTGAACAAGGATAGCAGGTGAAAAGGATCTGTATATTACATTAATATGTGTTAACAGTAACACATAAATAAAAGTTCCATTAAATGTCCATTTTCATTACAAATACCTTCATGCTAGAAGTATTGGCATGTTTATAATGCTTTATGAATGCATTACAATGTATTATAAAGGTATCTATAATGCATTTATATGACTGCTTTAAGTAAAGTATTACCGTGTTAATGGACATGCAGAGAAGATATATAGAAGATTTTCTATATAATTTGTACAATCCCGGTAACACTTTTTGGTTAAAGGAGTACAAAATTAAAGGGAAACCAATATTGAACAGAGCATTTTTGACTGCCAGAGATTTCTAGATTAAGCATGTTCTTGTGATGTATTTCCTCAATTCAGAATCAGGGCATTTTGGGAAAAACACGAAAACAGCCACTATGAAGCACACCACAAAGCAAGCACCTTTAGGGGATGTTAGTATTTAACAGGGGAGGAATGTCACTTACGTGTCAGGTCTGTTGCACTTTTACCTGTGCTCCACTACAAAGCTCATGGTAGTTCCATCAAAAGATGGAGGGGCGATGATCCTAGGCCCTTGTTGTGAGGTGATGCTGATGATAGGCTTACTATTTGTGACTCCTTTGGTGCCCCTAGTGGGGACATGCTGGGACTGCAGGGCCTTCCCTGTGGGGCTATAATACGGGCCCTCCAGGTAGGCAACATCTCCCTGCGGGCTCTTCGTAGGGGCCCCATCAGTATCTTCTGATTCGGCGCACACAGAGATTGTGGGAGGAGGCCGAGCAGGCATGACGGGTGGGCCTGGCAGGAAGCTGGGATAGATCATGTAGGCGGGGCCGTAGGTGGCTGGGTTGAGTGCCATGGGCATGGGCAGCGATGCTACTGGTGGTTGTGGCATGGGCACGTCCACGTACTGCCCCGTCTCTGGGTCAAACAGTCTCCTAGTGGTCGGCTGGATGGGCGTGTCCACCAGATAGTAGTGCCCCGTGGTGGGGTCCAGCAGCATTTTCCGCTGCATTGGCTGGAACGGGTCGCTGGGAGTGGGAGGAACTGGCACGGATGAGAAACAGATCACCTGGGGCTGTGCCATGGGGATGGAGTGATGGTAAATGGTAGCAGTGGGGGTGTCTGCCGAACGGGTCTCCATGACCACTGTTGACCTCTTTGGCGATTGGCTACTGCTGTTGCGTCTGCTGGCGTTGCTCAGACTCTCGCCCTGCCTGCTGGGACTGCTGGCCCGCACCTGCCCCCTAGCTGCCGTGAAGGTATACATGGCCTGCTCTCGCTCCATTGTGGGTGCTGGCTTGCCGTCGCCAGCGTGGGACTTGACTGGTATGGTCAGGTAGTTCTCTGAGTTACATACAGCGGACATGTTGGCTAGTACAGAATTCTCCGCCTCATCGTTATTTATCTCTTCCCTCTCATCGACGGTGCCCTTAGGGTGAGATATCTTTAAGGACGTGGTTTCCTTGGCAGCTTTCGTAGCAAATGTTTTAGAACTGAAAGGCGTTTGCAAAGAGGTGCACGTCTGAGACCCCCGAGTGCCACCTCCACTTGCAGCTGCCTTTTGGCTGTGCGTGAAGGTGAAGGCATTTTTGCTACCAAGTGCTCCACTTTGTAGAGATTGTGATCTGGGTGCATCTTTCTCCTCCCAGCTAAAGGGAATGTGGAGCATTTTCAGCTGCTCTCTGTCCTCTTGGAGCAGCGCTGTGGTCGACATGCTTGCCAGGGATCTCTCCATGTCTGAGTAAGAATCACTTCTCTTCAAGTGCTTGATATGGACATCAGCTTCTGTACTGCCTGTGTTCCCTCCATCCTCGTCCTCTGGCTCTGTTTTACCCAGAATCCCATGCTCCTCTCTGGCAATGAGGGAGAGCACATGACTGTCCGTGATTGGCTGGGGCTCACTCTTGCGCTTCCATTCGTTCCGGTCGAAGACGTACAGTTGCTCCATTGTTTTCACGGCAGCCTGTAGTTTCTCAAAGGCGGCATGGTTGGCCATTTTAGATTCTGGTTTCTTCTCACTCGTATCAGTAGCCTTATCCTGTTTCCTTTTGGAGCTTAAAATTTCAGTTTTCTCCTCGATAGGTGGTTCCGAGGGGTCACCATTCAGCAACTTAGCAGTAACCAAGGCAGGCCCGCTTGTAGATGGATTTACAAGAATGGGGCCACTGTCAGCGCCCTCTGTCTGCGCTTGAGGGGACAACCTTTCCCACTCCGTAGTAATATCGGCAGGTCTACGTTTGGCCACCTCTATTAGATTTCCAGATCGTTTCACATTGCTATTTGTATTCACGGACTGACATTTAATAACTATCGGCGAAACCGACGACGGGTTTCTGGAAGGCCCAGGTTTGGAAAGGTTGTGTTCCGCGAGGACGTCTGAGGCAGCGGCTGTTTTACTCTCGTTCGCATCTGAAGAAACAAAGTGATAGGAGCTTTTAACCAATTTCCGCACGTCTCTGACCTGGTGAATTGGCGTTTGCAGCTTGCTTTTATTATCTCGGATGTCTCGGACCATGAAGTGCGGCACTTTTTCCGCGGTGTCTCCCTTTAATGACAACGCGTGCGCTTGGCATTTGGAGTCATCAGCTGTCTTCATCAAGCTGCTGGCATTGCAGCCTATATTGGGAGTTAGCAGCTTAGCAATGTTAAACGGATCGCCTTTGCTGTCTTTCACGCTCCGTAAACTTATTTTGATTTCCGGAGACCTCGATGTGACAACACTCTTCGCCGTGTCCGCGACGTATAGCGTGCTGTCCGAGAGCACTTTGTCTTCTTCTGTCTGATGCGCGGCTGAGCGGGTTGAATAATTCATATTCGGCAGCTGTTTCCTGGTCCCCCTCTCCTCGGACATAACATGTATACTCGGTACAAACAAATGCGACATTTTAGTCAGCCTACTGCCGCCCACTTCGATCTCTACGTCTGTTTTCCCCAGTTTGCCGGTTGACGAGTGCGGTCTTCCAGCTATAGTTTTATCGTTTTTATGTTCCTTTTCAAAGTGTTGCTCACCGTCCTTCCAGGATCTGAATGCGCTATTCTGGCTACGAAGCAACGTGCTTTTGGACTCTTCGAATGCTCCTTTTTTAGTATTGAATCCAGCTTCATTTGTGGGCTCTAAATTAGTTCCTGATGCAAGAGTTAAAGTGTCTTCTCTCTGACTGTCGTCCTTGGGATCGCACGAATTGTCCCCCAAGTCCTCCAGTCCGTCCAAACACACAACCGTGAGATCCGAACCCGCCTCCGAAAATTTCGAGGTCTGCCTTTGCACGGATCTCACGCCATCTGCTCGTTTTTCCTTGTGCAGTTCATGATCTTTGAAAAAAAAGCAAGGGGAGAGCGCCGAAGGGGGTTCGCATATCTCCCCCCTTTCCATCTTGCGCTCCTGCTCAAACTGCATTTTCTTAGAAATGACATTTTTGAGAAGGCTCGTCGCGAATATTGCTTTCTTGTGTGCGCCTTCCATGCTCACCCCTGCGTTACAGGGCTGCCTGCTGGCTTCACCCCCCCGCCCGCTTGGCAAGACGCAGGTAACTTCATCTCCGGAACGTGATCCTGTTGCATTTTGAGCGAATTTTGCACGTCTTTCGCCTCCGGGGACCCCTGCTTGCACATTGCAACGAAAATTTAACGTTTCCGTTAGTGTTATAACCCCTCTCCGTCCTTTGCCAAACGTCCCCATTACCTCCATCTTCTTGGTGGAAGATGATGCGGTTTTGGGGTCTGACAGATTACCATTCAAAGCAAATATTTTAGTCTGTGGCGCTTTTGTGTTGGGTAAAGGCAGCCCCTTAATCGCCTTTACAGCATTTTTATCTATTGCACTTATCGTGGCACTTTTATGGGAAATTAAATTTTTCTCTCTCGCGCGTGTCATGTCATATTTGAGGTCAACAAATGCGGACCACCTGTTAATTCCTAGCCCGTGCTCTGAGGCGGAGGACTCGCTGGAGGTACTGAAATTGATGGCATCGAAATACGGGCACGCTAAACTTCTGAAGGCTCTGGCTGTTAAGTTGCGCACCTCTTTATCAGCATCATCCAATTCACTGACCGCACTAGACGCGCCACTCGAATACTCGTTTATGTCTTTCCCTTTTATTTTGGTACCAAAGTGCAAGCGTCCGGGGGCCGCAATGAAACATTTTGCACTATCACAGATTTTCTCTGCCTTTTTATCAGCTCTTCTAAAGACATGGCGACTCATATCCCCCTGGTGCTTGGCATAACACCGAATGTTTTCCTTTTCTTGGGCGCCGCTAGGCTCATTTATAGTTCTGGAAGTCGCCTTGATTGACAGGTGAATCTGCCCCGCACAGTTACCGCTGCCGTTTTGGTTCTTTGACAGATTTTCATCCGAGCTGACGCATTTGTTCATATCACATAGATCGTTTTCAGGCTTAGTGCTGACCGCTGCTCCGCCAGTAGCGCGCCTGTCTGTATTATTAGCATGGACCTGATTGCTTTCCACTCGCTCTAGGCTCCTTTCCTGTCCTGCACCTATCTTTTCTTCTTTGTCAATCGAAGCATAATCAATAAACGAGCACGCCAGATTATTGTCTTCAATCTCCCAACAGGATCCTGTTTCGAAGTCATAATCTGCATCATGATCTAGTTCGGAGAGCTGAATTTCATGCGTTGTAATGTAATGAGATTCGTCGTCCGTAGCGCCGGGCATGCGGTGATAGGACAACAGGACGCCAACACCCTCCACCGGGTCACCTTTTCTGCTTATATACATGTCACTGTATTGCAGCGCTTCCTTATTAATAGAGCCCATTTCTGGATTGAACTTTCGGGGTAAGAGTTGGAATCCTGGAACCGCGTCTCCGTTACCAGTGGATAATTCGAGGCAGTCCCTGAAACTTTTGTCGGGGATTTCACAAGAAGAGGAATTTTCTAGCGCGCCCGTAGTATCTCTTAATATCTCATTTGCTTTGTGGCCCCCCACGTCTTTTTCATTGATAGATCCGCAGATTGCAGCGGGGAGATCGGCGACATCGTCGTTCGGTTCGCGATCGCCTGGGGTTTGATCTCCTGAAGTTGAATGTGAGTCACTGCTGCGCTTGAATATAGCCAGCTGGTTTCCTTCACCGGTAAAAGTTACTTTAACCGTTTTTGCGCAATTTGCTTTAATGTCGGCCGGGCCATTTAGGTCCACGTAGTTCGATTCGTCTTGTTGTGCCATAGAGTCAAACATGTTTTTGACGGTCGGCTTCGTTGTAGCGCCGGTGTCTTCGCAGTAAGTGACAGGCTTCTGGGGTCTTTACATCGTTCCTTTATGAGGTCTCTATTAAGGATACTGTTACTGGGCAGGAGCGGGAAAAAAAGACAGAGAGACACTGAGAAGACCCCAAAAATCCTCCCCGATGCCCCATGTGCCGAGCAGAGTCCCTCATGCTGGTGCTCTGCACTTATGCTCTAGTGGAAAGTAGTTTGAGTGGCGCTGGGGTGTAATTTCGGATATCATTGCTAGCGGCATCGGCATTCCTGTGGCCTGACTTTGAGAGGCTTAAAGCAGAGTATATGGAAACTTCAACTTTTACTGAAAGACTAAATCCAGCATTTGCATAATAAATGGCATTGCACCGTGTGGAAGTATCATGCATTGTTCGCAAAACTAGTTAGTTATTAAAAAATAAACGAATAGGCTAATCGTTTATCCTAAACTATGCTGATAATAAAGTGAGCTTAAGTGCTAATATGGCGCTTTAACTGATGTTTTGGCTCCGGAAGCATGGAAGTGGAGTGCAAACGTTTCCGGATGCATAGGCCTATAGAATAGGTATTAAAAACAAAATGATGACGAAATGATATGGGGTATTTTAATAGCGCACGACTGGAATCTATAGTTACACGAAGGATCTTTTACTGACACGTGTCTCTCGATTGTTATTGCCAGGATTTATTTAGATCGTATAAGTCATTTACTTATTTAGCATTCAACTTAACGTGTTAAGGTGGGCTGTTACATTTAATGTGCCGTTTTAATTTGGCGTCCTACGATTATTTTAAGGTAATGATTGATGTCTATTCTTTGATTCTTTTTACGTTTTGATATTGTTTTACATAAAATATATAAAACAGCGATGTATTTTTCCACAAAACAATCTACGCTAATATGGCTTGTTTGGTCAAGATTTTAGCCCAGATTCAGCACCTCGAGCACTGGACAGCACCTATTCTAATTTTGCTTTTCTTTCCATATTATTGTCTAAAAGTTGAGTCATGGCAACTGGACTTCTTTCTTTAAGGTAGATCGTTTCTTTAAGGTAGACGTTTCATTCTACATCCACAGAACTTTGTCAATCTGAGGGAAGTTGGTTTGTGCTCACAAATTTATCCTCCAGGTTGGTTTCACCTCACACCTGCCTCGAATAGGCTCGTAAAGTGAAACAAAAGCTGGGGGGGGGGGGTAGATGTAACAGCCTCACACCTGGCGGTTCCTCCTGCCCCCATTAAGTGGGTCGTTAAGGGTAGCCAACCTGGTGGACGTGTGACTTGGGCCTGATCTTCCTGGGAATGGATGAAAGGGTAGCATTATAGGTAGAAGATAAGTTATGTCTGAGGCCTCCACCTCTGTTATTGTTATTGAATGGTTTTCCAGATAAGGTAGTTAATGACTGGCGCATTTTAGCCTCTTCTGGCACCTCATTTATTGAATACAATAGAGAAGAGAACACTGAAGCTGGTATCCCAGGAAAATCGGTAATGGGATATTATGGATTAATTGATCTCCTGCAGAATTCGAGCAGCTAGAAACCTATTACTGTATGCAATTCTCTCACACATCATCCATCCACCATTCATCTATTCATGCATTTGTCTTCATATGGCTTTATACAGTGTATGGTATATAGTGAGTTTTGGACACCCTGGATGGAATGCTATTCTGCTGCAGAGAAAACACAAACACCATTACATACCACCAGCAATTTAGAGACAATGAAAAGATTGGCGCTACTTAAATCCAATTAAGAATCACTTCGTTTTTCAATAGGACAATGAGCCACCACACACCTGCAGTGTGTGTAAGAATTGTTAGTAGAGTGATGGGGTGAGACCGCAGATAACCTGGCCTGCAGAATCACCAAACTAAACCCAGCAGAGATGGTTTGGGTTGAGTTGGATTGTAGAGTGAAGAAAAACTGTTCAACTAGTGGCTCAGCATATGTGCAGACTGTTTGAAGGTGGTTGGAGGAGCATCCCAGGTGTTTACCTCGTAGAGCTAGGTGAGTGAATTCCAAAAGTGCGCCAGGTCTCCATAAGGACAAAGGGCATGTATAGGAATGTAAAGTACAAGATCACTTTGATGTATTTGTTATTATTGTAAACTGTATAAAATCGTAAAAATAAAGAAAAACCCTCCTAGGAATTGATGTGTACAAACTTTTGACTGGTATTTTATATATGTATATTTATCTATTGGCTATTTTGCAAATGTCCTTATACACCCACATGCCTCAGCATGTGTTCTCTTTACTGTATATATTGCTGATATATAATGGTTGATCAGACCAATAGAAACAATAGGGGTAACTAAACACAATACAACACTAACTATAAGACACGACACCGCAGTCCAGTTTGTTAATAAACTAAACATTAAAGAAGAAATCAAAATAACTAAACGTTAATTACTAATATCTAATGAAATAACAAACGCTAGTTTAATTAAAGAAGAACACAAATTTCCGCCTCTCCAGCAGGAACTGGTGGTGCAGTCTAATTATCTTCAGGTATTTAACTGCTCTGAGCACAGCAGGTAAATAAACCAGTAAAAGAAACAGGAATTAGTCACTTTAATCACAACAAAAGATAGAAATTAATTGATAAAAATACATCAGTAAACTAAATGTGCACACTTACAAATAGAACAAGTGTATTCAAACCAATTAATAAAGTTATTGCAAATTAATCTGTTTTAAAATAAAAGGATAAATGTGCCTGTGCGTTTACCCCCTTTACTTAAGTGTGGCCTGGTGTTTGGCCGTCATAGGTGATATAGCTCTTATTGACCAATGGAAAATCAGTTATTTTACAGATAAAAACTATTTATCTAATTTACAAACGCGATTGTGTTTTATTATTTCAAACAAACGAATGAATAAAAACAGACAAATACCTGAACAAACAAACAAGTAAGCAAACAAGCCAATGAATGGATGGATGGATAAATAGCCATATTCCAGTTTACCAACTGGTAAAAGTTGACCAGCTGGTAGACTGAGCTTGATGCATTGTCATCAATATAATGTGGTCCTCAATGATATTAATGTATATACACCAATGAAATTTGCTGAAAGTTTCTTTGCAATGGCAACAGAGTCTAAGTTACAATGGCTTCTTTCTATTCTGAATGAATATCTTTTGATGGTATTTAATTAATGTATTTTTCCCAGAAAAGAATTATTGTTCTGCCAGGTACAGGGAAAACTGTATGAATTATCTGGAACCAACAAACCAGTATCGGATGTATGACCTTTAGTCCATAAGATTGACAAGAGAAAACCTTCATCTGTCATAGTGATTGCAGGTGGCTGCCCTCTAATGAGGAGAGCGCAGGCTGCAGGGTGGTGGCTAAATTTAGACTCTGAAGCCCAGTCATGCAAAATGCTAAACTGAAACTCTACCTCATCATTTCTGTTGCATCAAGTTGTGGAACAAGTAGAACGATTTGGAAAACAAGCAGAAGTTTCATTTTACTTTTACGATTTATATGATTCAAATAGCAAATTATATTTTAATGAATTATCAATAAGCGCAAATAAAGAAAATGCCTCCAATTTTTATTTTGAATGTAACTCCAGCAATATCATAAGTGTTTTGTTCAAAGCCATCATTGCACGTTTTAATGCATCATATAATAATGTATATTTAGACTTATTTGATTAGGTGGGGGGGGGGGTGATCAATGCACAGCATCAGTGAATCACTAGTTACACTTAGTTGCATAAGAGGGTTAGGGTTAGGGTTAAGATAATGGTTTGTTTCAGCCAACCAGATGAACATAAGGAGTCACAGTCACTGAATATGCAACTGCTTGGTTGAAACAAAATCCTGGCCTGGATTTTTACTTTTGGAACCTGAAATACCCACCTCTGTTCTTTTATGGCTTATGATCATTCCAAGGACATTTGATGGATTTGATGACCCAGTTTGCCTTAGCATAATGAAGTTTGCAGAATTACCACTAGGGGGACAATAATTATTCTACCAAATGCATAAAGTATGCACCCACATGCTTCTGCTACCCTTTCGGTTCTCGTGGTCTTTCATCACCACCAGATGGAGGCACTGATCAGGTGTCAGTTACCCCGCCCCCTTCTAGCAGACACACTGATAATTCTTCAGCTGTTGTTAGGACTGTGATTTGGAGGATGGCTTGCAATGTAAATTACACCATGCAGGGCGATGTATCAATTCAGATGGTTAGTAAATACAGCCAGTTGCAGATTGTGACATTTACCAGTCTGTTTGCAGATTATTAGGAGGTTAAGATTATTACTTGGATTATTACTTGTCATTTACAAGTTTAGCAGAATCCATATACGCACTCACTGTTCTTGCTCAACAGAACACCATGAGGTTCTGAATATGCCACTTTGTAGGTGCGGGTCCAGTGCCTAAAACTTCCACCCGTCTATCTTCTAACCACTCTAGCAGAGGGTGAAAAAAGGGGCCTGGATTTCAGGCAGCAAAAGGCACAAGGAGCAACCTAGTCAGAGCACAAGCATGCAGTCTACTGGCAAAAAGAGCAGCACCAAATCATTTCACTAAAAGGCACAAGGAGCAACCTAGTCAGAGCACAAGCATGCAGTCTACTGGCAAAAAGAGCAGCACCAAATCATTTCACTAAAAGGCACAAGGAGC
>JAODKF010000018.1:9304763-9315375 GCA_026779585.1 Mormyrus proboscirostris
TATATATATGCCTACATACACACGTATTTATATTTACAACCAAGTGTATGAATGAAAGCTTTTACTTTCAAAATATTTTCAGTCGTTCGTTTTGCGTGCAAATATTAATATTTTATTAATAGAATGCATAAAATGCCTATTAAATTGGAATTGGAAAGGTGGTTTCCGGCTTTTCTTCGTGTGTATGCAATCAAGGAAGGTGTCCACGGTTTGTTTAAGTGTTCGAATAAAGGTATGTTTAAGAACATGAGCCGGTATGCCTTGTTTAATAAAGAATGATTTCGGCGCAGGGGGTGTGCCTCCCCAATGCTGATGTCAGATGCTCTGTTGCAGCATTTCGCGGTGCGGGGTGTCGGAGCGGTGGCTTGCTTTCAGATCCATCTCCACCTTACACATGCCATCCTGCCGGCCAAGATGCTTTCCATTGTTAAGCTATGCTCCTTATTGATCTCCGTCATTTCTTTTTTGGCTGTGCCCGGTGATTTCAGGAGGATATTTAGATGTCCTTCCACATGTACTTGCTCCAAGGAGTCTATAATTTGCGTCGGGTCTTCGTATATCCCACGGATCATCCCAAATGATATAAATTCATTGTAAGTATTCAGGAATTGCTATATCATTGTGTGTATGAGTTTTAAATACATGCTATTCAACTGAATTAGGCAACGGTAGCAAAATGCATATTTAAATTGTTCCAGTTTTGACGGATGTCCTTTCTGTGCGATTTTATGTGTACTAAAAGGACATAGGAATGCATACCATAAGTATGTAGCTACCGGCTGAATTTCTTTGTACAGAGCAGTTAAAAGTCTTTAAAAATGCTCACCTGGACTAACATGTGGAATATTTAATCCCTCTTTGTTTATTTGATTTCCAGTGCGGACGTTCTGCGTTCAATGTTCTACGATAACGTCTGGGTGATTGTGGTTTAATATACGTCTGTTTTCCAGGAGCATCGTTAATGGAACCTTCTCTGAAATTAAGGAGGCTATGTTCTCCCACATGCCGTCTTTACAACTGCTGTGAGTGCACGTCTAATGTTTGGGACCAGCCGCAAGAGACACGTTATCGATCATATTTCCGTGCAGAATGTGAATTGGTTTTAAATGTAGTTTATTCTCTGGATGATCTGCGTGAGCGCTACGTGGTGCAAGACTTGTTAAACGAAACTTCATCTAACGCCTGAGGTCATTAGTTGCGAGAATAGAAACAGTTTATGGCACCAAGAAGAAAAGATAAGCCTATAATTAGTTTAAGTTAAAAAAAAAACATCAGAATTGGAAATCATCCCTCTAAAGATGAATCCGTAAACAGCAAATTGTAATAGTCTACCTAACCCGGTGGAAAAAACAACGTGTTTGACGAGTGTTTCCTTTTGTTTGAATTATTTTCTTAGTCACTGTTCAGTTCAACTGTCAAAGCCCCTGAGCTGTTAATACATCTAGTGGGAGTCTGTCCTTCCAGTAATTCAAAGCCTTCTGTGGATGGTCAATGACTATGCAGGCTTACTGACAGCTGATATGATGTTGCGGCCAGGGGAAGGTAATGAGAAGAGATTGGTAAAAGTGTTGTGTGATGTTCCTCCTGTTATTCAATGGCTACGCAGCATAATTATGGAAGATCATCTAAGTGAGAGACTCTCAAGAGTCTCTAATGACAATAGACCCAAATGACCTCCCTATTGCTCACCCTGTGAGTGGGAGGAGAATGGGGGGAGAATGGGGGGGGTCACTGATCCGTTCCATGGAAAGCAGCATTTCTGGGCCAAAGCTTTCTCTGATTTTGCGCCAAGCATATTGCCTTGGGCAACTTTAACAGCCTTCCTGCCATTTACACACCACAGAGACTGAAGTAGACTAGATAGACCAAACTGACATCCGAGGAAAACCTCAGTGACATTTCCACACTATGTCACACTTTGTATGTGACACTAAAGGGCCTTCTGTAAGAAAACAAAATGTATAATCAGGCAAAAGGTCAGTACACCTTTTAGTAATTTTTAGTCCTTGACCTTTGACCTGGTACTCAGACTGGTGCCATTGTTTTCAAAATGTACAGATCCGGAGTTTACGTAAAGATGTTTTCTGATATTGGTGATTTTAGTGCAACTTACAGATCAATCAAATTCATGTGCAATTATGTATAAAAGTATTCATGTACAGTGACATATAAAAGTACAAAATAATATTTCTTATATAAGGCATATTTAATTCTGATTTTTAAATAATTGTAATTTGAAATAGTGAAATAGCTTTTCTTTCTTTAGGCTTCTTAATTCCAATTCATTCACCACCATAAAGGATGATGCATTCTCCGGACTTCCGCATCTGGAATATCTGTGAGTTTGTAATGATTGTACATGTAACAGCAACACACTCTGCTAGCAAAGTGGGTTGTTAAGTCACCCAAGAGATAGATGCCGAGTTGAATTCGCCAAGTTAAATCATAAGTTAATGAGAAAAGCAAAATCCAGGGATTGCAATGATTCTAAGGGGGGTTGCAGCGCCCCCTGCTGGCAAGACGACTACATTTTTACAAAGTATATACAGCTGAACAATGAGAAGAACAATGATTCTTTCAGTTCAGCATTAGTTAGAGGATATCCAAATAACCAATAAATCAGGATGAGCTTATTGGTCTCATCTCATTTACAATGCTTTTATGTATGGGAAAAACAATTTTATAATGCACCAAGAACTTTTCCCAGAAGCCATTGCAGCTCCATGTTATATTTAATTTTTTTGGTAACTGCTTCTCCTTTTATTTCATTCTGATTGCTTTGTTTTTCCAAATCAGCTTTACCCATCTATGTAGCCGGGTAGTGTGTGTCTATACATTAATGCACAGAGACACACACATACACACACAAATATATATATGTGTATAATATATAAAGAATGAAGTACCATGGTAGCAGTTCTGATCATAAGCTTTCTTCACGCTGCTCCTGTTTCAGCCTGTTTACCATGCTTGTTTTTTGTTCAGGTTCATAGAGAATAATAAGATTGAGACGACGTCTAGGTATGCTTTAAGAGGTCTTCGGGATTTGACTCACCTGTAAGTCATGACCTTCCTTGTCGTTTCCCAACTTCTCACCATATTCTACAGCAGTGTTTCCCAACCTGGTCCTTGGGGAACTGGGAGGGAGTGAAAATTTGGACTGTGCGGGTCCCTGATGACTGGATTGGCAAACACCGTTCTACAGGTGAAGACACTGGGATTAAGCTCATTGGTTTGTCTTGCAGGTCACTGGCGAATAACAACATCAAGTTTTTGCCAAGGGAACTCTTTGCTGATCTGGACTCTCTGATTGAACTGTAAGCACACAGTGTTTTGAGATATTTCTTGCAGTATATAGTTCTACTTTTTCTATATCTCAGGGATCTAATTATCTGGTTAAGCAAAGACTTACTGTATGAGACTTTTGAACTCATGGACATTTACAAGTTCATGAACATGTGATTTTCATAATGAATGAAATTTTTGGTACACTGAAAATGACCCTTATCTGTCAGTTAAAATTCTAAGTTTCCACGTCAGTCTCCCTGTTGCCTCTTCCCAGTGATCTGCGTGGTAATGCCTTCGAGTGCGACTGCAGAGCCAAGTGGTTAATGAGCTGGTTGAGGAGCACCAACGCCACTGTGTCCGAGGTCTTGTGCGAGGGCCCCGATGAGATGAAGGGCAGACGGCTGAATGACCTGATCAGCCTGCGTGACGACTGTATCTCCACGGGTGACTCCCGTCTGGCCTGGTTCATTCCTCTTCATTAGCCAACTGATTGAAAGGGCTTGGCTGGGGCACGATAAGTTCTGGGGGTCAATCACGGGCCCCCGAGGACTGAGGCCTAGTTGGAAGAACTTTTGCCATTCAAAAGGCTGCCTGTCACAGAAGATACCATTTGTTTCCTTCTATAGGGGAGACCAGGGACAATTGTTGAATGGGGTTAGCTGTTGAACAGACTTTCAACACACACACTTAAAATTCATCAGATCAAAGATTTGAATTTAGATTATACATGATAATTACCTGTCACATTTAATGGCCAAAGTCGATATTGTCTTAAAAGTCTGTCCAACAATTGTCCCTACATTACACATCGTTTAACACTGTGTTTATTTAATATTTTCACTATTACAGCAGAAGCCTTTCACACTTTCTGAGGATGTCCGCTGAGAATCCAAATGCCTGAAATGTGACTGTTCTCCCCCCCTGCAGATTTTGTCCTCCATCAGTCAGTGGTGTCGGAGTCTCTGTCAGTGGATACCTTCTTATACAAGAATGGGGTCTATGTCGCCATCGCTGCTCCCAATGTGGAAAGCTGTATGATCATGGAATGGGACCATATCGAGATGAACTTCAGGAGCTATGACAACATCACCGGTGGGCTTGATGTCCTTTGTCATCCATACCCGCTCCACCAAAACTTACAGCTTGGCGCATACACATACATCTCGGGACATTCATAGGCTACTGTCTCCCCCCGTTCATCTCCTTAATCTTACCCAACAAAAAAAAGACCCCCCCACTCCTACAATGTCAAAAGGCCATTAAATCATGGTACATATGAGGTAGTGTTTGGTCGGGACTTTTTCTTAAATTTAATTTCAGTTTTATTCATTTATTTATTTATTTTCTCTGGACTTTTAATAGATGTCCTGATTTTGCCAAGTTCGATGTGTCCCTGGGTCAAAAAGGGAGGAGCTTGCGCTTCACGTCTTTAACCAATGACAGTTTTCATCATATGATTTTTTTTCTCATTTTCAAACCCAATGCTTCCAGTCATCCAGCCAGGGTTATTAGTTATTGTTGGTTATTATGAAGTTATTATTATTATTATTATTATTATGATCATCATCACCATCATGAAATAAAGACACACTCTTGCATTGCTCCATACAGCCTTTACAAGTAAGTATATTCCTATGTTTATCTATGACGTATCCCTTAACAGAAGGGGTATACAATAAAACAGGGACTTCACAAATCTGTGCACCTTGCCACTTAATAGAAAACACTGATTTTAACTAATGTGGTGATGTCATACGATGAAGACTGTGATTGGTTGATGTACCAAACCACAAGCCCTTCCCTGACCCAGGGACAAGTCAAACTCAGCAAAATCAGGAAATTGGAGTTCACGTGGCAGACTTCACAGCTGTAGCATCCACATGATATATATATAACAATGCTATTCAGCTATAGTACTCTGTTTTAGTTTACTATCAATCCTATTTAACATTTATACATTCAGAAGCTCTGACCTCATTGGTCTAAAATTAAAAAAATATGCAACATGCCTTATCTGTCAAATCGTGAAAAGTAGTGCTCTTTTTACTGTCTATTATATGGTCATACTTCTCATAAGTCATCAGCAGCTACCATTTATCAAAATCAATGTATCGATCAGGGACGATCTAGTTGTGGAATCCCAAGGTTTATTTTTGAGTCATGATCCAACACCATAATCGTAAACACTGGCAACACATACAACAGGGCATACTCATGCAACACAGAAAAAAAAACAAATCGTAGCCCAATATCCGTAGTTGAAAACACAGGCAGTGCATCGTATAGCAGACTTGGGCAGCACTGTCCAAAACCCAAGACACTAAGGGTAAAACCAATAGCTCTGGCAAAAGTCATACACGAAACCACGATACTGAAGAAATAAATGTTCAGTGAGGTGTGGCCACATAATACCTTACAAAATAGATTACCACAAAGAATTTATTCAGTGAGTGATGAGTTCTGGAACCACAGGAGTGCAAAAAGTTCAGTGAAGCGGGATGTAGCCAGACTGGCCATGACAGATTAACTACTCTCACAGTACAACCAGGAAAGAAAGTTTTGATCAATTGCTTGGTTTTTCTGACTTGTCATTTTCTTTATTCTTTTCTTTATAGTTAACCTCATTTTCAATATTCAAGAGCTGTTTTCCTTTATGGATTCAGCCCTTGAAATCTACAGATCAAAGTTCTAATTTTCTTGTTATGAATGACACAATTCTCCTTTGTCACTAAGGTCAATCAATCGTTGGATGCAAGTCTATCATCATTAACAATCAGGTCTTCATCATTGTGGCCCAGCTTTTTGGTGGCTCCCACATCTACAAGTTTGATGAAGACCAGAGCAAGTTCACCAAGTTTCAAGACATTGAGGTGTCCAGGATCTCCAAGCCCAATGACATTGAGACTTTTCAGATTGGCAATGACTGGTTTTTTGTGATCGCAGACAGTTCCAAGGCCGGCCTTTCCACTCTCTACAAGTGGAATGACAAAGGCTTTTACTCCAGTCAGTCCCTTCATGAGTGGTTCCGGGACACAGATGCAGAATTTATTGACCTGGATGGGAAAGCCCACCTAATCCTTGCCAGCCGTTCCCAAGTCCCTGTCATCTACCAGTGGAGCAGGAGTGCTCAGAAGTTTGCTCTACATGGTGAGATTCCTAACATGGAGGATGTGGTGGGCATCAAGTCTTTCCGGATCAAGGAGGAGCTGTACTTGGCCATGACACGATACATAGGTGACTCAAAAGTCCTCCGATGGACCAATAAGCAGTTCACAGAGGTGCAGGCCCTGCCTTCACGTGGATCCATGATCATGCAGCCCTTCTCCTTCAAGGACAGGCATTACCTGGCCTTGGGTAGCGATTATACCTTCTCACAGATATATCTGTGGGATATGGAAAAGAAGATGTTTGAGAGGTTTAAAGAGGTGTACATCCAGGCACCACGTTCCTTCACGGTGGTGTCCACAGACCGTCGGGATTTCCTCTTTTCTTCCAGCTTCAAAGGTAACACCCAGATCTTCGAGCACATCATCATTGATTTGAGTTTGTGAGCCTTGCTGAGGACAGAAGATTCCATCATATTCCATCATAATACTAAGGGAAAGAAAGCAAGATGTGGCATTCATCAGGTATTCATTTACAATCTATGTTTCCTGCATTTGTATAGAGGTTTTAATGAAATTAGTGTCTAATTTGCTGTGTTTTAATTATTTGATACGCACAACAACTTAAACTTCATGTTAACAGAAGCGAATTGTCACACACAGCCTTTTTTCATTGTCCTAACCAGTCATTTGAAGAAAGTAGTATTTTTGCTGTGAGGCTCAAACTGCCACAGTTTCCATGGTTACTGTAGATGCCTTATTTGTAAAAGGGATGCGTGTTTTGCCTGTTAGCATCTTCATCTTTTTTGTTGTGATTCTCCCTCCTGGAGTGTCACTGTAAGAAGGGTGGGACCCCACTGAGCACAAATTATCATCAACAAAGCCCACAGTTTAATGTACGGTTTTTACATAAAAGGTTCAGGGGGTCTTTTCTTAAACTGCTTTTTATTTCTATTGTGTCTTTGTTGTAGGCCGTACTGTATACAGAAGAGAACACTTAGTAAATTGTCTTATAAGTTGGGTCTAAGGCTGCCTGTGTTAAACCTATTGTGTTTATTCCAGATCAGTGTGATCTGAGGGATAGAATATTGGGCAACACGTTACTTGTGGTGGCACAAATAACTTAGTTACTCAGCTACTACTCAAGAACAAGCCATGAACAGATATAGTTCCTTTATGAAATATATGAACCATCATGATTGATTAATGATTAATAAACATGGGATCAGTATGTAACTAACACCTTGTTACTAGTCAATTAATACAAAAAGTAAAGGTTTACTACTACATTATTTGTGTCCCCTTAAATAAGAGTTATCGAATGCAGTATATACACTATCTATCAAGAGTGCCAGGAAGGTGAAAATGCGGAGGCAGCTGGCATCATATCTGGAAGGAATTAATTCAGCTTGAAAGCAAAAGCATTTATTGGGTGTAAGTAGTTATAAAGAGTATGATATACAGACATAGTTTCAAAGGATCCCTCATAGATATACTGTCCCTATATTATGAACATGATCCTAGTTCCCGCTGTCTTTTCTCCACACCTCTGGGGTCTACCTAACAAGTTGTTAAACAGACTGGGGTAACTCAGTCATTGAAGAGTTTTGTTCCAACTGATGACCTTGTAAATTATGAATGTCGCTTGTCATTTCATTGCTACAAAATGTACTTTTATGTTTGCTTGTAAGTCAAAGCTGTACCTTTCATAAAAGCGCCAGTATGTTTTGACAGAAATGATCTGAAGTGGCATTTTACATGTAGACCAAAAGCACGATTTGTTCTCTGAAGTGTAATTACAGCCTGCATACACTATGGCACTCAGGTGAATGGACCAGGCTTACACGGCTGCTTAGAAGACTTCTCAGTCCATAACAAGTTTGGTTTTTTGTTTTACTGTAATATTTATACAGTCACATATGGTACCTTAAAAAAAATCAAGTCAAGAGTCCAACAGAAGAACCCATCCTGGAATGTGAGCCTTCAGACCTTAAACTCTGCATCTTTTATAAATTACTGAGCCCTCTGGGTTCTCAGTCTTTTAGAACAATGTAATGATAAACTGCCAGTGCAGACCTGCAGACAGCCAAGCACCTTTCTTACTCAGTAAATCCCATAGTTTGCCATGAGTCCCGGAATGGAATGGGAGCAGAACACCGATGTAAATACTTAGACAGCGACAAAGATTAAGAGCATTACTAATGTTTGATAAAATGTTCAGGCCCATTTCATCTCCAGCAAGAGTTTGAAAACTGTCCTGGAAAAGGGAATGTGTTTCTCCAGATAATAAACTGTTATTTTATCTTACAATGCTATAAGTGATTTAATTTACACAGTACTTGGGCACCATGAGATATTTCAAAAAAGCAGTGATCATTTGACATCCTTTGTCCCAACATTACATTTGTTTCTGTTTGTCTTGCCACTTGGCATGCTTCTTCAGAGATTTGCAAATGACCCAAAATGCAATGCAGCTTCTAAGAGCATGTCACTTAAGACTGAATGTACAAAACATTCAAGTTCGTAACTTCTACTTTAAATCCTGGAATAATCTGTACGGAATCTGTTACTGTTCTTGCTCACACTGCAGTTCCCTGGTATTATAACTTGTGGTACCAATTAATCAAATATGCAAGTTGTATGAGGCATACATTGTTTTATATCATGAGTGAAATATGATTTATGCTTACTGAATATTATCCTTGAAATGATGACTATTCTTTAGTCCAAATAAAGATGCTTAAATTTAACGGCTGTCCTCTGCTATCTACCCCTTAAACAGTGCTTGTGTTCTTTCTAGACTCTTGAGTAAAGATTATTTTAAAGAAATGTTAAGCAAGATGTCTGAAAAGGGTAATTCTCAGTCCAGGCCCATGATGTACATACATTACATGTATATGTTGCTTACTTAATAAAATATCAGTGGAGCTATTTCGGTTGTCGAATACTAAACTGACTGTAAAACAGATATATATATATATATGTATATAAGATATACACTTTATTATTGAAACATATATACTGAGTTTTTCATAGCCTCCCACTGTATTTAATTAAATGAAGAGATAATTGATTTTAGTGTTAGCTTCAGCTAATCAGACATTTAATGAGTACAGTCATGTGTCATTTGAATCAATACAAAGTGACCAACATTAGACTGAGAAAGTTCTTTAATAGCCAGTTCAATACAGTGTGAATATTCCAATTGTCTGTTTCCACTGGTTACTTTACTGGTCCCAATTGGGTGAATGAATGCAGTGACTGATGATACACAATACTACCACCCAGACTGGACTTGAGGCCCTTATCCCATTATGACTGCAGGTTGTGTCTTTGGATTCTGTGAGACGGATCTCTTCTCAGAGTTTGGTACTGTCCGTGGTGCTGCGTCCTGCTCTTAGGGACTGTGGTGCAGCCTCTACCCTCATCCTCCCCTAACTGCAGGCTGTCCCATAGTATGACAGTACAACAGAATGGTATGATTCTATTACTAACAATTTATTTTTATGTCCTGTGTAATAGTTTTAGGGACCAGATGCCTTCTGTAAGTATGCATGTAATTCCCAACTCAAAGGTCCTCCCAGGGCCAGTTGTTAACATCATGTAAAACAATAGTAAAAGTGGATACAATTTCCAGTGTTTGTTGGGGCACTTATCTGAGGAATCAATATTTTTTACAATTACCTTTCAATGTACATAAAAAACTTCAAATACTGTACTGTACCAACTTGGTCAATAGATACCGTCGAATTGTAGACACTTCAAAGCAATTAAAATAATGTTTGAGACCTTCAAGGAGATTCGGACCCAGTCACTCTTACTACAATTACCTTTCATAATTAAGATTATCATTCATAATCAAGAATTTATTGACACCATGGAAGATGGGCCGCCCCATAGCATAGTGGATATCTCTCTCTCTGTGGAGCTTGCATGTGCTCCCTGTGTCACATTGGCACCCTTCTGCAGTGCAAAGACACAAAGTTAGGATAACCACCATCAGTGTGCTCTGGGATGGCCTGTCATGTCTGGTATGTACCACAGCCATCAGTGTGCTCTGGGATGGCCCGTCGTGTCTGGTATGTACCACAGCCATCAGTGTGCTCTGGGATGGTCCGTCATGTCTGGTATGTACCACAGCCCTCAGTGTGCTCTGGGATGGCCCGTCGTGTCTGGTATGTACCACAGCCATCAGTGTGCTCTGGGATGGTCCGTCATGT
>JAODKF010000018.1:9320448-9330899 GCA_026779585.1 Mormyrus proboscirostris
CGTCAGTCCTTGTTTGGACTAATTATAGAATTATTATTTTGCTTAGTTATAAAATCATTGTTTTGATTGGTTATAGCTTTGTAGAATCATTCCCACATTCCCAGGCAACTTACTAAGCGTTTATCTCCTTGCCTTTTTTGCACCCCTAGTCCGGTCCTCCCGTGTCGGTCCCGTGACTCCCCGCTCCCCCGACTCCCGCCTGTGTCCGCCCGTCCTACGTCCTGTGTTCCCCCTCGGCTTGACTTCACCGCCTTCTCCTACCCCTTGCTCCGAGCCCCGATTACGTCTTCAGATCGCCCCTCCAACTCAGTTTGCCTGGTCTAATAATAAAAGATCCTCGTTCTCCCGTGTGCACTGTGCCCGGTGACATCACGTTTGTATATGGTACATGCCATATATGCAATGCTGAATGGCTAAAAATAATAGGTGCGTCTGATTGCCTACTAATCATTCTAAGTTCAACATATCAATATACCATCTTGTAGTAGTTATTCAAGATAGAACAGACAGTTTACCAAATGGCTCCAAAAAGGCACCTGTCAAAAACAAGCACTATTGCATACGTCACTTTTCTGCGTGCCGTTACAGTCCGCGCACATGGTGAGTGACATAAATTCATCATCAGTGATGTCCACACAGACTACACATGTGCAGCCCAGAATCTAGCAGACTGTTTGCATGTATCATCTGCGCATGTGCATGGAAATTTACTTGGTGTTTCCAATAGGCAGAAAAAGAAGAGAAGTGGTAATTATGGATGCTTATTAAAAGCAGTTGTAGTACCCACATATATACAATCACACCTATCATCATCATCATCATTGAGATTTTCATAGCATGCAGACATTATACTGTACGTGGTATACAATATTTTCAACAGTGACATTGAAATCTTGCTGATATAATTCTGGGGGGGTGGATCCTGACTAATTTTTTTGCCAAAATTTTAACCACCCTAAACTGTTTAAAATGTCGAAACTTCATGAAAGTTTACCCATGTCACTGCACTGCTTACTCTTGTTGCAATACGCCAGTCCTCTCCTGGGCTGGTCTGGTGAAATATCATTGCTGTATGGATGCAGACTGCGACCTTCTGGACAAATGTAGTGTATAAATTCTTCTTCACCATTTTCGATTTTGATTAAATTTGGCATGTAAATTGCCCATACCTTCCAGAGCTCAGAAAGGGTGTGATCCCTTTGATATACAACACCTTGCAAAAGGCATTTAATTAAAATGTAACGACCCCAAATAAAAAAAGACGTACACCATATAACAGGCAAAACTATGTTAGCATCAATGTGAAATATGTAAATGAAACATTAGATTTGTCAAAAATCTCCCAAACTGATAAAACATATATACACATTAGTGAAAAATTTATTTCACTGTTGGGTGGGACAATGAACAGAAAAAAATCTCAAGGGCAATTCTTGAGTGGAACACAAAAGATGCTGGTAAATAAGGTTACAATGTTCAAATATTTTAAATACATTATAAAGCCATTACATATGTGTTACTGAACTAATCTCAGTCTGCTTCAGTAGCTTTATAAAGAATATAAAGCTCAAAATAAGTACAGTTCAAAAAACAGAAAAAAACACTTAAATGAATAGTCCAACTAATTCAAACAAACAAAAAAATCTTCTAAAATATTTATTGTAGTATTTCTCAAAACAAGAGAAATTATACAACCAAATACACGGCAACTATGTTATCTCAGTCTTCTGTGCCTAAGGACACCATTATGATAACATTTCCTGAAGCACTTCAATCATGTATAAAGATTTGTGTTATCAAATTGCTCTTGATATGTTACTTACTTGGCGTTTTTATTGCGCTGAAAAACGATCATATGTGCGTTTTCCTTTTTGCCATTTTGGCTGGCTGACAAAACACACACACACGGCATTCAGGTTGTTTACAGTAGGCGAATAGCAACAAAATTTTAAAATGCATTGTTTTACATTTTTAATTTACACAGCTGCTTAAAGTTCCTATTATTACATGATTTTAAATTACATAGTTATATTTACAATGATATATTGGGGAGGGAAAGACAGCTGTCATTCTCATGGGAGGGTTACGCCTATCAAGAACAGGATACATTTCCAAGTAACAATATTATTGGAAAAACACTATTTTGTAAATATATACACGAGTGTTATCTTGTTGTATGTGCTATTGATTTTTGATCATGTAATACCTTTGGCTGTATATGTTTGTTGTCTTATAGATATTCTGTCGATAAGCAAATAAAAAATGGGTACATTTCTCCCACGAGCGCGCCATAACAACACTCGCTTTCTGATTCTGTATCACTGTAAACTTCAGGGTGTTTTGTTTCTTTGGTACCTTTACTTGTCCACATCTTCTATCATTTATGTGCAATTACAACAGTAAAAACAATAAGGTTCCAAAGCTTTGGACCCTTAAAAAGTGGTGTTCTGCTAAGGAACTAATACTACGTCTTCGCGCTCCATGCTCGCACCTCGCTTAAAGTGGGAGGCGCAGGTAGTTCCGATCCCGCCCCTTTCGTGCGCATTTCTCGGGCTATGATTGCTCTACAGCTTTGGTTTCACTGTCAATCAATCGCTGACACAGCGTCTCATTACCGCCCATCATGAGGTACCTGAATCCTGCCACCAGCAGACACCCACAGAGACTGGCAGGAATGGGCAGCAGGACCGCCCACCTCCAAGTAAACACACATCGACGCAGTACCTATCCGCCAAATCATGTATTAACATAGGCGATAAATGCCTTTCGTCAGAAAAAAATCTGCAATTTCCAGAAAGATTCAGTATAGCAACGAGATGAGACTGTTTCCTGCATAAGCGGTTGCATGCGCAGCCGCCCGTAAAGCCAGCCTTTAAATCCGGTTCCCGTCCCCCCCACATCCTTACCCCGCCCTATTTCAGTAGCTTACGGGCAAGGAGGAGGGGACTACGTATTTTACTGGAGGTCGGGCAGTCAGGCTTCCTGCTCCGTGCTTAGGGCCACTCATGTCCCCGAACACCGAGACGCTCCGAAAAGATGGACCCCGCTAAGAGGAGCGAGAGTGACTGGCAGGGTTTGGTGAGTGAGGTGGGTGTCGCAGTGACGGTCTGGAGGCGACACTGGAGGTGGGTGTCAGTACAGCGACTCTGCTTTCCAGGCACATCGACGGCAGTAAACATATACTCTGCCAGCTGTTAGAGGACACGGACACACACCACAACGCGCTGCAAGGGTTTTAGGGTTTAAATGTCACTTAAATGCAATAAATAACATCGTTTTAAATGTTTAAAAAAGTAGCTTTGTTTCCAAATAACAAGCGTACGCTTTTAAATTAATAAATTGTAAATGTTTAACGACAGATGTTAGCTGGGTTACTGGATTTTTTAAATATGAGCAAAACTTAGAATTTATTGGTTTGAAAGTATAAGGCTACATAACCACCTAATCTGTGTCAGGGAGGAAACTTTGAGCTAGGACAGGGCTTGTAATCATTTGAATTAAAAGGACCTGGATTTCACTTGAGCACTGAGTTCTTGCTGTGTGCTGATTGGTCAGTCTCCTATAATCATGCATGTGTCACTAATGTTAATGTGAAACAGCTGGATGAGTCTTTAAGTGAAGGAAATAAACCAGTCAAAGCCCAAGAAGAGCTGAACTATTTAGCCGAGCACAGGAGCCTTTCAGTTTGAAAGTGGTTTGTAAAACCTAAAGTAGCTCAAAGTGTCCCCCCGACATGGATTAGGCGGCCACCCTAAAACCACAGCTTTTAATGAACAGACTGAGGGCAAATTAATCTAGGAAGTTCAGTGTGTGTGGCTTTGGGTTTTCGGTTTATAATAAATTGTATTTTCCTTTGTGCAGTTTAACATGTCACTCCTGTCAATGGGCTGTTAGAGGACAATATGTCCAGTCTTATCTCCTTTCTTTAAGTAGCCCCCGTCAGTTCGTATTTTTTTTGCTGGCAGCACAATGTGTGTTGTGTGTACTTTTCCTGTATTTGTGGGGACAAATTCATCAGAAAATCAGCATAGAAAGACTCTAACTCTGGAATTAACAAATGATGTGAGAATTTCTCCATCCATCCATCATCTTCCGCTTGTCCGGGGTTCGGGTCGTGGGGGTAGCAGCTTTAGGAGAGATACCCAGACCTCCCTCTCCCCAGCTAACTCTACCAGCTCCTCAGGGGGACACCGAGGCGTTCCCAGGCCAGCCGAGAGATATAATCCCTCCAGCGAGTCCTGGGTGTGCCCCAGGGCCTCCTCCCTGTAGGACATGCACGGAAAACCTCTCCGGGTAGCTGCCCAGGAGGCATCCGCACCAGGTGTCCAAACCACCTCAACTGGCTCCTTTCAACGTGAAGAAGCAGCGGCTCTACTCTGAGGCCCTCCCGGATATCCGAACTTCTCACCCTATCCCTAAGGGAGAGCCCAGACACCCTGCGGAGAAACCTCATTTCGGCCGCTTGTATTCATGATCTCATTCTTTCAGTCATTACCTATAGCTCATGACCATAGGTGAGGGTAGGGATGAAGATGGACCAATAGATCGAGAGCTTTGCTTTCTAGCTCAGTTCTTTCTTAGCCACGAGGAACCGGTTAAGCGCCGCTTCACACTCGGCTGCGAACCGCCCCAGAGCATGCTGGAGATCCCCAGCAGATGAAGCCAACAGGACGACATTGTCTGCAAAAAGCAGCGAGGCAATCCTGAGGCCACCAAACTGGACACCCTCAACGCCCCGGCTGTGCCTAGAAATCCTGTCCATAAATATTATAAACAGGACCGATGACAAAGGGTAGCCCTGTTGGAGCCCAACCCGCACTGGGAACACGTCCGACTTATTACCGGCAATTCAGACCAAGCTTCTGCTCTGTTCATACAGGGACCGAATCGGCCACAACAGTGCACCCCAGACCCCATACTCCCAAAGCACCCCCACAAAGCAGTTTGGGAGAGAGAATTTCTTTAGCTGCCAAAATGATTTTCTTGGTACCAGTTTGCGAAGAGGCTACATGCACTGGCACAGGAAAGCAGTGTGTGTCATTCAGCCTCATTGAACTGCAAGTTTTTCATGTACCCCAAACCAGAAACTGAGTGTATTTTAGAGGATCATCACAGCTTACAATGAACATCAGTCAATGAGGTTGTTTACACTGCCAGTGGAATAAAATTACTTTCTGTGTAAGATTAAGATTGGTTTATTGTCAATACAACAAAATAAACAGTATACAGTGTATTGAAATGTTGTTCCACATGGGTCCCCTGCGGTGTACTATAAAGATAAAAATGTATACCAAAAATATATAAAACAGATTTTGCATAATAAATCTAAATTTATACAGTAAACAAGATGGAGACAGTACAAAGTGATCGTGTGCGATTAGAGTCAAGTGTGCAGGTAGTATTTAAAATACCAGGTTCAAGTATGGTCAGGATATTTTTGACAAGACAAAGACGTGCCAGTTATTACAAGTGCAGATTTGGCATAGTGTGAAAGTCTAGTTTGTAGTGTCTGTGTTGTGGGTTTAACATTCTTTTGGGGGCAGTGAGTTTAGAGCTTTGACTGCTTGAGGAAAGAAGCTGTTACAGTTCTGATGCTGCGGAACCGTCGACCAGACGGTAGGAGAGAGAACAGTGCATGTGAGGGGTGGGAAGTGTCCTTCACTATGCTCTTCGCATGATGGATGATGTGCTTTTGGTAAAGGTGGGAGATGGCTGGGAGCGGGACCCCGATGAAACTCTCTGCTGTCCTCACTATCTGCTGCAGTTTTCAGCAGTGGTGCAGTTTCCGTACCAGACAGTGATGTAGCAGCAGAGAACACTCTCGATGGTCCCCTGGTAGAATGACGTGAGAAAGGGAGGAGGGAGGCTGGCCTTCTTCAGCTTTCGTAGGAAGTGAAGACGTTGTTGGGCTTTCTTTGTGATGGTGGTGGTGTTCTGGTTCCAGGAAAGGTCGTCTGCCATGTGCACACCCCGGATCCGTTGATGTGCAGTGGGGTGTGGACTGCAGGGCTATTCCTGAAGTTAACAACCATCTCTTTAGTCTTCTGAACATTAAGACGGGTTGTTATTTTGACACTAGTCCACCAGGTGTTTTTCGTCCTCTCTGTACGCAGACTCATCGTTATTGGTGATGAGACGTACTACAGTTGTGTCATCTGCAGACTTTATGATGTGATCTGAACTGTACTGAGCAGCACAGTCACAGTGTCAGCAGTGTGAACAGCAGTGGTCTAAGCACACAGCCTGCGGGGAACCTGTGCTCAGTCTGAGGACCCTGGAAGTGTTATTTCCTATGGAGACAGACTGGGGTCTGTCACTCAGGAGGTCCAGGATCTAATTACAGAGAGGGGTGTTTATCCCTAGTAGGTCCAACGTTTTTACCAGCTTCTGGGGAATGACTGTGTTGAATGCTGAGATGAAGTCAATAAACAGCATTCTGACATAAGTATCCTTTTTGTCAAGATGGGAGACGGAGAGGTGAATAGCAGATGAAATGGCATTGTCTGTGGACCGGTACGCAAACTATAGCGGGTCCAGGTTCTGCGGGAGTTGTGTTTTCATGTGCTTCAGTATCAGCCTCTCAAAGCGCTTTGTCATGATGGACGTGAGTGCCACGGGCCGGTAGTCGCTGAGGCAGGACACAGTAGACTTCTTTGGCACTGAGATGATTTTGGTGGTTTTGAGCAGGCTGCTACCACGGCTGAGTACAGTGATGTATTGATGTCTGTGAAGATGCCTGCAGGCTGATCATGCCCACTCCCAACGCGCCGGCCAGGTATGTTGTCAGGCCCTGCAGCCTTTTGCAGGTTCATTCTGCGGAGGGTCATCCTGACATCTGCTGTGGAAAGCTGAAGTACTTGGTCATGGGAGGAGGGGATCATCTTCCATGACGGTTCCCTGTTTTCCACTTCAAAACGTGCAAAGAAGTCATTCAGTTAATCTGGCATGGAGGGTTCACTGCTGCCCAGACGTGTTGGCTTGTAGCCTGTGATGGTCTGAGTGCCCTGCCACATGCGCCGATTATCCTTTGAACTTGTGAAGTGTGTTGATCCTCTCTGCATACACCCTCTTTGATGGCCCGAGACATGTTTGTAACATTGTAAGCTGTTTGGACATTGTAAGTTGTTTTTCTTTCTCTGTGGCACAACAGCAAAAATAATGGATTTTACCCCATGATATGAACTATATTTTCAAGCTTTAACCCCAACCAATAACCAACAACCAACTGCAGACAAGCATTTAACCTTAAAGGGCCACTTCTGCTGTACTGTCATTACCCTCTCGTTCTCTCAGTTGGTATTGAGTCGCAGTCTGCGGTTGGTGCATTTCACTCTGGGCTGAGGCTTCATAATGAGGAGTAAGATTTGTTCTTTCAGACAGGCGCTATCTTGTCCCATCCGTCATGTTCAGCATGGAGTGAGTAACGAGCAGGTTCTCGTATTAAGCAGCAGGGGTGAAAAGGCCGTTAAGAATAAACCACAGTGATGCTGTCGGAGGTCTTGCTTCTTGCATGAACTCTGGGGTGTGGAGAGTAGCCTGTCCACAGTGAGGTATCTGTATGTTTGCTTTATCTCCTCTGGCTTCTAATCCACCCTGATGGATGGATCTGAATGGCAGGTGTGCTGGGAGAACTGTAACCCTGTTTATGTTTGTTTGGAAATAGGTGTGATGACACTGGCTGGTATGTCTCCCACGTTCTCTGCCACTTTTTCAAATTTACAGATGGGGGAACTTAATCGTAAATCGCTCCGCAGGTTTGCGGGTTTTAATGTCACGGCTCGCTAAAGACTGTAATGCAGAGTTACCGCCCCCTTTGGTTCCGCAGAGCTTCTCTGTAAAACCACATACCTTTATTAAACATCAAGATAGTCATCCATTACTTGCCCAAGGCAGTCTTTTTATATTTAATTTTTTTTTTCTTCTTCTTCTTCCTTCTCTGTTACCTGAGGGTGTGTTCATGGTCGTGAGCTAACGCTTACGTTAGCGTAGGCTAATTCTTTTGTGCGAGGTCCAGTAAGGCAGTGGAAATATGGAGTCCGGGTAGGAGAAATGGCTAAATGTGCTAGCAGAGGGCATATCTGCAGCTTTAAATAATAAAATTCAGCATGTGGATGGCCAGTAGGTGCTTATCAGTTGTACTTCCCTAAATAATGTAAGATAAACTCCTCTCCTGCTGCACGTCATACTGCACAGCGATTACCTGCTCAAAGGAATCTCCCACACCACTGATACATCATTTAGTTAATTTTCCTTCTTTTGAGCATCTCACAATGTTGTGTTTTTTTTTTGGCTCGTCCCATCTCTTGTTTTCTGCCTGAGTCTTCTGGCTTTTAGCTATTGACTTTGCTCCCCCACAGTTCCTGGTTTGCAAGCGCAAACTGGAGAGCAAGAAAGAGGGCCTGCTAATCCTGTCCAAGGAGCTGGACTCCTGTCAGCAGGAGAGGGACCAGTACAAGCTGATGGCCAGTCAGCTGAGGGAGCGCCACCAGAGCCTGAAAAAGAAGTACAGGGAGCTCATTGTGAGCCGGCCGCCGAACGCTGACTTACCACGCTGACTCTGTCGTCACGGGGAGATTTATGAAGGGGGGGGGCTAAGCCTTATTTGCTAAGGGTGTCTGATTTTAATGAAAATGAATAAGAACACACTATTTAAACTAATTAGTGTATATTTATTTGGGGGGCTAAAGTCCCCCTAAAACAGCTCTAGTGACACTCATTGTCATTATCATTAAATGTTAAATGTCGCTAAACTTCCTGGAAGTACCTCGTTGTCATCATTTTTTTTTTTTATTTTAGCTCATACACTTTTCTGTGAAATAAGCAGTGTTGGACATTTCAGGTCCAAAGACTACAAATCCAGACCAAGGTTTTGTTTGTTTGTTGTGCACTCTCACTGTGACTCCTTAAGCTCAACTGGTTGATAGAAACAAAACCTTGGTCTGGATTTGTAGCTTCTGGGCCTGAAATGCCCAATGCTGGCAATAAGGCAATCCTTAATGATTCTGTATGAAGCAGGGGGGTATAGCTGGTGATTTCTGCTGTGAGTATTGCAGGGGGTGAGATGACCATATATCCCAACATGCTTTGCAGGACGGTGATCCCACTTTGCCACCTGAAAGACGAAACCAGGTACCCCAGGAGCCCGCAAACATGGCCAGTTATTCCAGGCAGAGACCCCTTCTTGTGTATTTAAGTACACAGGTGCACACTTGCTCTGTATCAGCTCACGGTCATATCCCCACCCAGCAATGTGTGCCGCAGAGGAGGCTTAGCCCCTTAAGGGGCGCGTGAGCAACACCGCGAGCCCTGTTTACTTAGCCACCAGCGCTCAGTGATATAGCTGAGGCCGCTGGGAATTTCGCAGCCAAAGACATGAGTCATCAGGCCATAAACTGTGCAGAAAAATCAACCGCGTGATCGCGTGAAGCGTGGCTACGGCCGGATATTTATTAACGGAAGCCACATCTACGTGTGCATGACAGCAGTCGTACATCAAAATTATGGCGATTCTGGGGCTAACGCGTGATTAACGCCGGCTGCGTGCTGTGGCGCCTTCAGTCAACATCGCAGTCAGGCGTAATTAAGAGCTCAGCGGGGGGGGAGAGGCCGCTGTTGCCTGCAGTCCTTCACACGTACATAGGGGGGTGCCGTTGGTTTTTTGGGGTTAAGGAAAACGCCAGGAGCCGTAATGGGCTGCAGGAAGACCAGTATTATTATATCCATTTAGTAAAGGTCTCCCCCCCCCCCCGCACAGGTGAACCTAGCTCAGCTGCTGAGAGACTCCCGGGAACGCAACAACCAGCTGTGTCAGGAGGTGGAGGAGCTGAATCAGCGGCTATTGGAAGCCCGGGGAGATAACAAAGTACGACATCCATCTCTGACTCCAAACACAAACACTGACAAATATGCAAGCGCACCCACTTTCATATCTGTGTGCGTGTAACACACTGTCACATACATATATAACATAAGTACATGTAAATGAAACACTCATGCTACATGGACAAACAATCCTTAAAAAAATGACAAAACACTAATTTAAGAAGTATGGACACCTCACACCTCTGGAACCAGGGGTTCGGTTCTGGCCCGGCTTTCTATGCGGAGTTTGTATGTTCTCCCTGGTTTCCTCCAGATTCTTACCATCCCACAGTCTAAAAGCATGCTAAGGTGGAGTGGCCAAATAGTCTGCCCACGGGTGTTTCCTGAGATGGGTTGGTGCCCCATCCTGGGTTATTCCCTGCCTTGTACCCATAGCTTCTGGGATCGGCTTGGACCCCCGTGACCCTGCATAGGTCAAATGGGTATGGATATGGGTGAGAAAAGTAGAAGTTCAGTGGAGGCTCTAGAAGGGAAGACATGCTGATGATCCATACCTACATGCTGATGATCCATACCTACATGCTGATGATCCAAACCTACATGCTGATGATCCAAACCTACATGCTGAT
>JAODKF010000018.1:9342208-9358083 GCA_026779585.1 Mormyrus proboscirostris
GTGGGGGGAATTCAAAAAAGCAACACATCGCACATGCGAGCAGACTTGAGTTGCCTCTTTGTGCATTGCGGTGCTTTATTCTCAGAGTAAGTTTATTACATGTGATGAAAATCCCTGCTATAATCGTTCTGTGGACCTGGAACGCCCGGCAACCTGGCCGGCTTGCATGCTTAATGATATCATTGCGGCCAGGATTCTGGCCCTACAGGAGCCGGTTAAGACTAAACCTGCACATTCCTGTTCTGACCAGCTAAATTCACTCGTCGCCAGCTGGGCCCAATGATATGAATAGAACTTTATCAGAGCAGTCTCCACAGCGATAAAGAAAGTGAGAGCCGCCACAGAAAAACACTATACGGTCATATAGGGTACCCTAATTTAAAGTTTAGACATTGTCACTGTCCCCTTCTCCAATATTCATCAGCCATGACCTTTCACAATTCCAAATACAGCCGAATTACCAAATACATTGTGGACCTTAATGCCCATTCCATTTTTCCCCTTTTATTGTGTATGCTGATTTATGTTGTATTGAATGGTCTTATTAAATGTTAATACTTTGCTTTGGGTTAAAGAGGGTACTTTTACTTTCAAAAGATATTGTAAATCTTCTCGAGCGATGTTAAATGACTCTCTGCATTGTAACTCCCTATTGTAATGCAATGAATTGTTTTTTATGTTGTACCGATTCCCCCCCCTTCTCTCATGGGTTGGCCACCCCATCCTGGGTTATTCCCTACCTTGTCACTATAGCTTCCTGGATGGGCTCTGGACCTCCTGTGACCCTGCACAGGGCAGGCGGTTATGGGTGGATGGATGTGTAGGATCCTTTTCCTTATACCACAGCTGTGGTAAACACCATTTTCTTAATGGTCTGGTGTCCCATGGGTGTTGATTATTCTCATTTAACCGCACAGGTAGTTCCGGCAGCCTAACAGTCTCATATTAATACATTTTAATGTTTTATTAAACATGTTAACATAAAAAACTTGCGTTTTTACTCATACATAAGCAGTCATTCTTATCAACATAATTAATTTTCCTTGGTTTACAGAACACAAGCTCCTGTCTGTTGACAGTTTCTATGGTCACTTAACAGCCGTGCCACTTACAGTGAGTAGCCTGACCAGATACTCCTGATATGTCCGTATAGGAACTATATTTTTAAGAGCACATTGGAACACTATCAAATGTTCATTTAAATAATTTTCTTCTGAACAATTACCTTGACTAGTTTTCCATTATTATATTTTGTTTGTTAGCTGTAGTATAATTGGGTTCAACCACTACGAGGTGTGTGGTTAAAAGAAAATTATCAACTGCAGTTTGGTTAGTGGCCTCTGCTCCGGGTAAGTCTGCATTACCCTAAGTTGTTGTTGATAATTTTCGGGTAACCATACACCTCATCATGGTTTATCCTTTTAGATTCTTTGGTGGTGGAATGTCATTTTAAAATTATCCTTATGAAACCTCAGCTCAAATAAAAAAAAAAAAAAAAATTGGGAGTCTGGTGGTGGTAAGTAGTGTAGTGGTTAATATTATGGGTTTATAACTTGACGGCTGGTATCATATATTACAAGAAGGAACCTCACTGTAACATTAAGCACATTTCAGTACTAAAGGTGAACAGCTACTATGAAATATCCAGTGGAATACAGGGACACAAATAAATGAACAACTAAGATGTGTTGAGTATTCACCTGTTTCTGACATATCCAAAGACCTGATTTTAATAATTTACTTACAATGATGCAATGAAAGGAAAGTGCAGAATTATACTGGTTTAACTACCATCTCTTTTAGTTCTTAACATTTCTTTAGGTGTCTACAGAGGAAGTTTAAAAAGCAACAGACAGGACTAATGCTGTGCTTGTTAAGCAATCGGTATTTATGTAATTAGAATATTACACACGTTCATACATGTATAATTGAACATCTATCCATTTCTCTGTCCATTGCACTGCTTATTCTGTATTGGTTGCAGAAAGTAGTTTCTGCAGGTTGATTGGCGATTCTTAATCAGCAACTGCCCAGGGTTGGTTCCCACCCACACCCCTTGTTTCCAGGATAGGCTCCAGTCCCCCCCGTGACCCCAGTTGGTATTAAGTGGTTACAGTGATGGAAGGATATATAAAAATGGTTGAATTCACATATGAACTTTGTTTCTAAAGCAGTGTTTCCCAATCTAGTCCTTGGGGACCAGGGTGACAGTCCCGGTAGAAAGTTGGGAGGGAGCGAAAATGTGCACTCTCTGGGGAGCAAAAACATGGACCTTCTGTGGGTTCCTGAGGACCAAGTTGAGTAACACTGTTCTAAAGGGTAATATATTTTTAATATTTGTTTTGTAAAGATTTTCTAGTCTGGGACTGGACCCCAATTCCTCTCAATGGTCTGGTATTTGTCTGTCCTCTCAGGGGGTGTTTGTGTTTGACAGCAGATCTGTAAGGATGAGCTACTTCACACACAATTATAATTTAATTGTCTGTGAAAATAAAAGGGGGTAAAAAGTATTTTAAATTAGTCCAGGATACAGAACATTAGTAAGGCTTTGTTGTAATGTTAACTTAATCTTTCCATCTCCATCAATCCATAGGTACATGCAATGAACCATCTGCCATTACAAAGCTTGTTAGTGATGCCCGCATTGTGTAATTACCTGTGTCGATGATAATGCCTCTCTGCACAATCCAATAGGTTATAATATCCAAAGAAGCATTTAAGTGACTATAAATGTATGTGCATATACCTGATGGACTAATTGTTATTATTTAAATGAGTATTGTTATTAATCTGAATATATCACGTAATATTTTTGCACATAGACCACTACCCACTTTTTAAAACCCAATATGGGCACAGGTCATAACATCCTAGCTAATACATGTATATTTCTCAGTAACTTTATCGACCTGTTTATTTTATTTTGCATTGTATTGTATATCTCAGTGCTTGCTGTTATTAAATATTCCTCAGCCTAGTTTTCATAATGTCGGTATTTTATGATACATGTGGCTAGCTACTAAGAAATTCTGCGCATTTTGCTTGATGTTTAAGTTTAAAAATTACATAAAATATATTTTTGTTCTGTGGCTACATTGACTTATTTGTGCATTTATAAATTTGTCACTGTATACAAACGTAGGCATGTATCACATGGAGGATTCCAAGGGGGCGGTCAGCTTTCCTGGCGCTGAGTGCGACCTGCGGACACTAATTTTTGCCTGCTATCTTGTACTTTCTCACGGTTTCTCCTGGCATTCACTTATAACACTACGCGCCCCCCCAAAAACCGATACCCTTTTTAACGATATTATTTTACACACTGGGCTGTACAAATTTGCGTATATTTCATATCCAAACGGTACATGTTTTTTTTCCTACCGTTTTCTGTGAAATAATAATAATAATGATACGGTAAGTGCTTCCGGTCGCCATCTTGTTGCTTATCCTGTATGAGAGAAGAAGGGGGTTTGTTAGGAATAACTCACAGCCCTCTTCGGTCTCTTATATTATATATTCGTGTCATTAAACACGATGTCCAAAAGACATCGGCTGGATTTAGGTGATGATTACTCATCTAGCAAAAAAAGGATGTCTTCCGAGGGGTAAGTTGGCCAGTGTTTTTATTGTTTGGAGGCGCAGTCGGGTGACCATAGTGATCGTGCAGTCTCTCAGACCGAAGGGCTAGCGAGCTAGCCGTGTGTAGCCGGCAGAGCCACGCCGGCCGGCAGGGCGCTCGAAACCACGCCGACCGGCCGCGCTGTCCGGCGAAAGAGCCGCTTTGTCCTTTAAATAGTTGCCATGGAAATGTGCTGTTATTTTGATTCTCGCGTGGGGCTGGCGCGAGGCGGCTACTTTATGCACGTGGATGGAGCGGCTCGCGCGGCCTACCTCGGCAGCCCCGGCCGCACAGGCTCATTTTGCCTGATGACTTTAGCGCCGTTAGCTCCAGCAAAAGTACTGTTGCTCTGTATAATTAAAAAGTTATCTAGGCTGTCTGTCTTGTCGGTCGCCTGTTAACGTGTATGCTAGGTTTTTTATTTTTGTTTCGTCTGTACCACGGCGATCCGATTTACTGTAACATATCCAGAGAGAAACCGTCGTTGAACTGTAAGCATGCTAGGCGTATCCTGCACTTCATTCATTCAAAACATCTTTAATTCAGCGGGATTTTTAGCTGTATATATTTGTTAGGCTGTCCCGTTGTCAATTTCTTTTCGGACCAAGAACAGTGAGCTTGTGGTTGTACTGAAATGACCCCATAACTTGAAGCAGTGACGATAAAAAATATTCTTTGTTGTGCTCCCCGATGTTTATTATGTGTGGGTGTAACAACCTAATACGCCATTTACTTGTTGCATAAATCGTGCATACATTTTTAACTCTTGAGGTGACACTTCTGACCATCCATCGCAAAATTTGGATCTGTGTCGTTAAAGTGGTATTAAATTTGTCGTATTAAACCATGTGCGTAGGGTAATCATAAAAAGACAGAATATTCCTTGGTCTTCAGACAAGGTTCCCGGTGTGTAACTGAAATCATTGGTTGGTATTTCACGTTTGTGCTGTATCTTTCTCTCCATCTCTCTCACTTGTTCATCTTTCCCTTTGTCATTGGCAAAAGAGAACTAGTAAGGTTACTTAAGCTTTCAAGAACAAATTGCAGGTTTTAACCTTGCAGCACCTGATGGAGAATTTTATTTTAATGGTAATGAATGTGAAAGTGTCTAGCTCTGGAAGTTGTACCCTCTATAGTTGCAGTCTCAGCATCAGTACCTGATCCATGCTGAGGAGTCACAGGATGAATTTTAAGTATCCCCAAGAAAAGCCATTTCACTTATAGTGTAGTCTTATGTAGCCATTTGTCACCCAAATAAAGTCATTGAACACATTTACATAAAATCAGAATTAAACACTCCAACTGAAGGCTTTGTCGTTCAAAATTCAGTTTTATTTTCTTTGAGCTTTCAGATTTTTGTATGACCATATTTTAAGTTGTTGGAGAGTTGCAGTGAATAGGCTACAGCTAAGTAACAGTGTTGACACCGAGGCGTGTTTCTGGAAAATGAAAAAGGAAACAAGTTTTTGGTCTGCTGCTCAATTGGGATTAAAGAGCCTCACGTGACTTTTCAGTCTGTAATTAACATTAATCTCAACTTCCAACAACTTCATTATACACATTCATTAGTAATCGCTTGACCTAAAGAACCAAATGTACAGTAACTGGATAATGACTTATTAAATATGTGAAAATATCTGCTGGATGATGATTGTAGAATGATAACTTTTTTAGTTGTTTGAAGCATTTAAAAAACGAGTTCCCCTTGCAAAAATGTTGGGTTTGGAGACCAGACCGTTTCTGTCTGTATAACTTAGCAGCTATCGGAAAAATCATAAAACTGTTGTCTGTCAAAAAAATGTTGGATGTGTAATCAGCTTCATGCTTGGCAGTCACATGTGTTCATTGTGTGTTTATTTATACACATGCACACGTGTGTATGTGTGCATGCATACAAACATAATATATAAAGGCTGACATTTTTCTTCTGTTTTTAGTAAAATCTAGAAGTCCTGAGAGTTTGAGATGTCAGAGCTCATTACCTCCTACAACTATCAGAGTGAACAGGGCTTGTTGCAAAAGTTTTTGTCTGTCTTATTCTGTCATATAGTCATGTCAGAGGTTCAAGGACTGTCTGATTTATTTTTGTGAATAGGGGAAGTAGATGTATAAATATGTCAGGAATCAGAATTGCATGGTTTGATATGTTGTTCTTTGATTTAAATTAACCAAAAGGCTTGTTTAAAAAGCACCTGTTTATTGCAAAATTTTGAAGTTTACCTTGATGAGCCTATTCCTTTGTTCTTTTTAATTCCTCTCTTTTTCCAGCACCAAGCTTCAACATTAGTTATTTAGTACTAGGAAGACTAGAGCATCATTCTGTTATGTAAATTGGTAGTGGATTTCCATGCTACAGAAACGGATTGCATGGAAGGTTCTGTCACTTCTCTCTGAAAAGCGATCAATTTATTCTAAATTGGACAAGAGGTGCATTGTTTTGGAACAGCAACTCATTGATAGTTCTCAGGTTTTAATTAAAATTGGTGTTTTTTTCCTCCTGATACCTTGTTAATACATCTTTAGTGGTATGTTGGGAGATGTAGTTCACATGGGCTGATTGAAACTGGACAGCACATTCCTCAAAGGGCCTTCTTCCTAGAGACTTGCAGGCTGTTTCTGATCCTGTTCAATTCCTGTCCACAGCAAAGACCGTGACCGTGACAGAGACCGGGACGACCGGCCGAAGGACAGGGACAGGGACAGGGATCGAGACCGGGACCGAGACCGAGAGAAGGACAGCAGGGTACCTGGCAACCCTCCAGTCACCCCGGCGATGGCGGGATCAGGGGTCTTGCCGGCAAGGTCTTTGCCCGTTCACCAGCAGATCAACCCGTTCACCAACCTACCACATACTCCTCGCTACTACGAGATCCTGAAGAAGAGACTACTGCTGCCAGTATGGGAGTACAGGGAGCGATTCACTGAAATCCTAGCTTGCCACCAATGCTTTGTGCTGGTGGGAGAGACTGGCTCTGGGAAGACTACCCAGGTGAGGCTGCTATCCAGTGGTCAAACTAATTGGTCAGACCAGCTTCAGCGTGGAGGTCATGCATTGAGTAACGGTTTTAGCTCTTTGTCAGTGGAGATGTTCTCGTGATTTCGTGTGGGTGTCCTGCAGCTACTCTGGTCTCCTTTCACATTTCAAAGTCCTACGCAGAAGACTGTTGCTTCTCCGCTGACCTCAGCTGCATTTCAGCTCCCTTGCTGTTCTTGGGGGTGTACTGGCAGCCTCAAAGGCCACAGCCAGCTGTGGAATCTGGTGCAGGAATTGCACCTGCTGCACCTGGGTGCAGGAGACACGTGAGGGCAGTGAACTTCTAACCAGATATGTTGCACGTCCATGTCTCTTGGGGTGGGGGGGCACTACCTTTTCATGAAAGTGCTTCGGTAAACAGCCGGCCGTCGCACAGGTTGTCCTAGATCAGCGGATAAATAATGCAGTGCTTTAGGGAGCTATGCGAGACGGTGCTCTGAAGAGAAGCGGGACAGCAGCCCTCCTGGGGTAGAGCTGAGTGCTGGCGAGCCACACCCACCTCCCCTCCGCCTTAATTCTTCTCTAGATGTTGGCACCTCATTACCTGGGCAGCCCAACCTCTGCTTTGCAAGCCCAGCTTCTGCCCTGGATGCCGTAAACCTCTTCAGGTTGGGTTGGCGTTATCGGGCGGTGCAGGCTGTCTGCCCCTTCTAGCGCTCTGACCTTCGGCTCGGACTTCCTGTGGTGCTGTGGCAGGTACGATGCTTGTTAAGGGAAGGGGTCCTTCTGGTGGATTCGCTGTGTTCAGTTTCTCCATGTTTCTCCCCCTCTATGCTATGGATTTGTTGAGATGTTGAACGTGGGGAGTGTTTTCCCATGCCGTGCAAATGGTGGGATGCCACCAGCAGCCAGTCTTCCATGTTAAAGGCTATTATGGTGGAAGGAACAGCTTTCTAAGTCTAGTTCCATCTTTAGCATGTAATTTTTCACCCTAGCCGTTGCCTGCATGTTGACTGCGGCTCTCAATCTCCAACACCGCTCCACCCATCCAGCCCCCTCTGCACAGTTCCACTTTGTTTCTGTTTTGCTTCAGGGCCTTTTCCTTTTTTCTTTTTACTTTAGAGCATTTCACAGGAATAAACTTTGCATCCGCAGGGAGCTGGAAACAGTCTACCTCGTCTGGACTCCTTTCTGTTCCTCTTTTTGCTTTGAGATGGAAGCTGTAGGATGGCTGCTGTGTTACCCCATGCCTCTCAGGGGAGAGGGAGACAAGAGAAAGTATGGATCATTTCTGTTGCACGGTGTCGTTCAGGCAGCTGGAAACAGGTTTCGGTCCGTTGTTGAGTTAGTGTGAGCAATGCAGTCGCCTTTGTGCCCTCACAGATTCCCCAGTGGTGTGTGGATATGGTGCGGGCGCTGCCCGGGCCAAAGCGGGGCGTGGCCTGCACGCAGCCCCGCCGGGTGGCAGCCATGAGCGTGGCCCAGCGCGTGGCCGACGAGATGGATGTCATGCTGGGCCAGGAGGTCGGCTACTCCATCCGATTCGAGGACTGCAGCAACGCCAAGACCCTGCTGAAGTATGGAGCCTCTCCTTTGCGCCCTGCGTGCTTCTCTCGGCTGGAAATATTCCAGTTCAGATGATGAAATTTGCGTATAGTATAATTATGACTCGTGCTTCATTCTTAAAAACTGGAGGAAACATCTGTGCTGCTATTTCAGCAGTATGACATGCTGGGTTCTCCATGATAATACTCAGATATTTATTGAATTGATCTTGTAATAAAGAAATGATTTCTATGATACAGGCCTGGTTAATTTTAAAATACAATAGTAATTAAAAAAAAATGACTTATTACGTAATCTATATCATCCTAATGTTATGTGATACTAGCGGTTGTGTATATGTCCTGTTTATCCACCTCATAGGTACATGACTGACGGTATGTTGCTTCGGGAAGCAATGAACGATCCTCTCTTGGAGCGCTATGGGGTCATCATCCTGGACGAGGCCCATGAGCGCACTTTGGCCACAGACATTCTCATGGGCGTTCTCAAGGAAGTTGTACGGCAGAGGACAGACCTGAAAGTGAGTCCTTACAGAGCCCTCCCCTTCCTTGGTGGAACCCCGCCCCCCTCCTTAGTGGAACCCCACCCCTTCTGGGTAGAACCCCGCCCCTTCCTGGTGGAGCCCTGCCCCTTTTTTAGAGTCCGGCCTCCTCCATTCCCAGGCCTTTCTCCCCTGTTTTTCATGGAATGCTGCCACTCCTTTTCCCCACAGGGCACTTCCATGGCCCTTCGCAGAGACCCCACTTCTCACACGTAGAACTGTTTTGCACCCCCGTTTCTTTTGTTGTCAGTCAGTGATGAAGTCACTTTGTGTGACATCTGTGTGGCCGCTGGGGAAAGACAAAGTAACACGCTCAGCTTGGTGGTATAGGGTGAGTCACTCTGCGCTGCTGAGGAGATTGTTACTACGTCAGCTTGTTTAAAACCATCAATCTAGGGGGACTGGAGGCGTGCTGTTTTTATAGATGGAATGTGCTGGACACAGCTCCCATAAAGCAGATGGGTAATGACTGCTTGTTGTTAGGAGCAAATCAAAGGTTATACATGTGTTCAGAGACTGTTAAATGAGGTCTAGGTTATTCTAAATGATCTCTTGCCTGTGTCCCTTCTAAATCTAAAGTTTAATTTACCTTGATTAAGAGCAATTATGATGTTTTGCAGTGCGTAAAGCGAATAGCGAGACGATGGCCTGAAATATTTAGATTAAAAATTGAGAGCAGCTCCTACTCAGAATCCTAATGCATTTTATCTAATGAGCTTGTTGGTATCAGTCCCTCCCCGAAGCGCAGATCCAGGATGAGACGCACACAAGCGTCACCATCGGGTAATATGTTCACGTCACACTGGTGTCCTCGTAAGTACTGGTCTTTGGCTTGAAACAAAGTCGGTAACTTGGAAACATCAGTGGTCCCACAACTGCCAGCAGTTGAGTTTTGGCATCGTGCACCACATGGTACAAATAAGCCAAAATTATGGCTATTAAAGGCAAATTGTTCTTTAAGGGGAACACATTATGCGTATTTTATATATCCTGAAAATGCATATTATAAGCAATACTAGCAGCTGATGAGTTGCCACCTGATGAGTTAAAATTGAGACACAATTTTTAGTCGTTTCTTTGATAACCGTGGCCATGATGTGAATGCAGAATAAGGACATGAAAATGCAATAGTAAAGTAGCTGTGGGGTCACGTCCAACCAAGGACTTTTTTTTTGTTCCTTTGAGCAAAGTTTCTAAATTGAATGGCTTAAGCGAGATCATTATGTTTGCTTGTATAAAAGAACAAACTAAACTTTAATTAAATCTATAGGTGTCCTGTCTGGGGTTTAACCCTGCCATTGGCTCTAGATCGTAATGAACTTCACTCCATGAATATCAAAAGGATGGGCAGAGATGTAAACATACGAATGCTGAATCTGGCGTGCCTGTCGTTGGTAGGTGATCATTATGAGCGCCACGCTGGACGCGGGCAAGTTCCAGGTGTACTTTGACAACTGCCCCTTGCTGACCATCCCGGGACGTACCCACCCCGTGGAGATCTTCTACACACCCGAGCCAGAACGAGACTACCTGGAGGCCGCCATCCGGACCGTCATTCAGATCCACATGTGCGAGGAGGAGGAGGGGGACGTGCTGCTCTTCCTCACCGGCCAAGAGGTGGGCAGCTGGAGGACAGGGGGGTAATAAATGTGTTATTCTACACACGCAAACTTATGAAGGTCCTTTTGCTGGTCTGTGTGTTCCAGGTCCGTCGGGCCCCCCATGTTTGTGGCCCCGTGAAGTTACAGTATGAAGTAGGGCTTGCCGCTTCACTTCCCCCATTAGTGATGCATGGCGGCGTAACGAAATCAGGCTCTCCGACATCACTTTATATGCATAGGCAGATTGTGGAATGTCAACAGTTCAGTCTTGTGAGAATGAGTATGGGTGGTGTCCAGCAGAAAGTCAGCTGCAGTTGGTTTGTTAGCAGCTTGTTAATGAGCTATGTGTCATTAGGCAGGTTAGAGGTCAAAAGGAGTTGCATGAGTTTTTTTTTTTTTTTCTTCCCCCAAGTCCTCTGCTTTGGTTGGAGTAGAAAATGTAAATGGTCTTATTTTAATATTTGCTTACTTAAAGTTCTTAAAGTAGCCTGATTTACAATTGGCTGTATATTGGCTCCTTGCAGTTGGCTATTTTGTTGTGGGGAAAAAAAGATACAGGCAGATATGGTGAAGTGACTTGATAGGGATTCGCCATCAAAGCTAAGTTTCACACAACTCACCATCCGTGTATCATTGTTACTGTGATGTGGAACTGAAATGCAGAGGTCTAATTTATGATTCGTTTGTCTGTGTGCCCGTGCACAATGCACATGATGCACTTTTTGCCATTGGGGGTGTGTACTGCGCACGTGCAGCCCTGGTTTTTTGGTCTAGTGGACTTTTTGCGCTTGAGTGTGTGTAGTCTGGCTGTGTGCAAGGAATTTATAGTGCGGCGCTAGGTGTTTACAGTAGGTGGTATCTGCTGGTCTGTTGGAATATCATTGCTGTACACATGTGCTGACCAAGACCATCTGCATAGAGTTCAATTCTGATTGGTGGAGCGTTTCCTAAAATGTCAATGTTCCCTGCTCTGAGCTCCGTTGAACTTCGTTCCTAAGGGGAAATTGTGTGCGTCGTCAATACTCAAGACAACAGAACTTGCACTCAACACATTGTGTCCTCTATGCTAAGAAATTATGTTTATCTGGAAACAGTTCAAACCATTTTGCACAATTACACCTTGGTCTTCCTCTCCATAGAACATTCTTGATGGGAAGTTGGGAGGGGCGGGTCATATTACTGGCTCTGTGTTCCCCTCTGCGACCTGATGGTGGTGCTGCAGGACCAGCTGTCACCACACCAACCATCGCATCAGTGCTAGTTCTGTAGGGCCTAACACTGAGTGAGGTTAGTGCTTATAGGAGGTTAAACATGCTATCGGGTGGGTGGTGTTTGCTTCCATGGGGCAATGATGCTGAACAACTGCCAAAATATCCAAGAGTGTAAATAAGTGAGACTGTGAAGGTGCTGCATCACTTTGGGAAAAGGATTTATGGATCTTTCCACCAGGGGCAAACTGCCATCTCTGTATTCCTGTCTGTACACCACCTTTATAACACTGTTGCTCTTCATGTTGATGAGTTCCATTTTTTGCCTCGTGTGATGAATTAAGTAGAATCACAGGCATACCGCAGATGACTAGCTCAGTATCTTTATCATCTGAAGCTTATTATCCTGTATATTGAAAGAAAAGGTGCCGTTTTTGTCCCGTCTATTTATGATGCTATTTGTTGGTGCCCGGCTTCCTATGGTTGGCAGCCTTGTGATTCCATGGGAGTCCCCAGCATGTTCCGAAGGCTCTGGAGGACATCTGCCATGCTGCCATTTTGGGCACATGTGGTAACAGTTTGCCAACAGTGACCCCCCCCCCCCCATCACATTGGTGATTATGATGTGGATGAAATCGATTGGATGGCCTCCAGGTGAGCTTTGGCAGTTAGATAATGTTGTCATACTTGCTTGCCCTCCAGTGATTGGCTGTGTTTCGGGGGCGGGGACGGGGTTATATACAACCTTTCTGACACCCATTCCCCAAATAAAGAAATGATCAATAAGAAACTGGTGTAGCGGAGCCAACAAATCTGACCATTACTTAGCAGAGAATGGAATGTTAATTCATTGTTAATTGGGGCTGCAGATGTTGTCTCCTAATCACTGTGTTTGTATTCAAGAGGAGATTTTGGGGATTTGGGATTAACTTGAAGCCTTTATATGCACCAATGTTTTGCTGGTATTGGTCCCTCAAGGCTATAAATAGATATTTAAGCATTGCCTATTGCCAGTGTGAACACCAGAATGAGATTTATAGCCAACATTGTTGAACAGAAAATGCCGAAAGCTTTTAGTCATGAATGGGTTCAACCTTGATGCCTTGTCCCCCCCCTCCTGCCCTTCCCCCTTTGTTTTTGGCTCTAGTTCCAAATTTAGACAAGCCATCTGTCCCTCTGGTACAGGAAACTAGATTGGGTGCTTATGGAGCACACAACATCAATCACTGTACCTTAGCTATATTTATATTTGTAGGTTTTTTTTTCCCTCCCATCCTGTTTACAAGAAGTAATTAAAGGAACAAACCAAATCTGTAACAGGATTACACTGTCTGTGCCAGGCAGCTCCACGACGTTACTTTGCATACAGCCCCAGATTCCAGGCCATTCCGCCGTAAAGATACGTGGGTGATACGATCTTGACTCCTTTGCTTTGCTGAGGATACTAATATTTTCGACGGAGCCAAGAAGGCCAATCCTGATGCGTGTTATTTATCATATGAACCTTGTTGTCATGTTATGGTGCCATCATTCTGTCCAGAAAGCCATTCTGCTGTTACATTGGGTCAGGGAGACTTCTAACCTGCTGTGGTCATACAGGCAGGTACGTGGCAACGTGGCCATCCCTCACTTCCGTAGTAAATTTCGCCTCTTAAAGGCTTCCGTCGACAACGAGGCCGCGGGGAGTCTTCTGAATTTGCTCAGGTGCAGCGGGTGCTGGCAGGTCCCTGCCTCGCCGGGTCTCATCTTCGCCACCGGCGAGAGTGCCCGGGGATGGCTGCCGATGCTGAGCGCTGCATGACGCCCGCCTGTCGCCCACGCTAATTGCGTGAATCATCTTTCAGGAAATCGACGAGGCCTGCAAGCGGATCAAGCGGGAGGTGGACGACCTGGGGCCCGAGGTGGGGGACATCAAGATCATCCCGCTGTACTCCACATTGCCCCCCCAGCAGCAGCAGAGGATCTTCGAGCCCCCTCCCCCGGTGAAGCCTAACGGGGCAATAGGAAGGAAGGTATGTACAAGGGGCTGAGGTACAGCCTCTTGAGTTGTTTGATGAAGGGATTTTGCCTGGGCTTTTGGTGCAGAACTGACTCACAGCATATGCTCCTGCCATACTTGGGGGGGAGGTGCGAATCGGCAGAGTGATAACTGGAACGTTACTCGGATGTCTGGGGCGGCACCGGTGTCTGCTGTCCGCCCGCTCCGCCACTGCCTGGCGAAGTCCCCGCCGTGGCCCGGAGGACCGAGACCGAAAGCTTATCTCGAAGCCAGAGGAGCGCCATGAATTATAGATGCATGCCGCTGTGCAGCTGCGTGTTCTGCGCCACACCTTGGCACCCCTGCCTTCGGCCGTCCCGCCGACTTCGATTTCATCATGCCGTCGATTTATGGAGATAGCGGCGGCAGCGCCGGAGCCTGGCGCGTTTGTTTCGCCGCTGATTTTTGAAAACGAGCCGGTTGCAGCCGCGGTGCCTCCTGGGGCCACGGCTCCCTTGGCCGCTGATCTGACGGAATATCGGCTTTGATAGTCACGGATAAATTTGCAGACATTTACCCCCAACGTCAGATGGCTCTTTAATGAGTAGTTCATCTGCTATGCTTCTCCAATACCATCCCATTGATCTGTCACCATCCGTGCAGGAAGATTATTCTTCAAATCTTGATTTCAATAAAGCTACTACCTGTTCCCCCCCTCCTCCATGCCTAACATCACTGAGGGAAGGGGAAGAGATTAGATGTGTTAGCTACCATCCCATAAAAGGAAAGGCATTAATAATAATCAGCACATTCAGCACTATCCTCTTCCATCCTTGCTCGACCTCTCTGCACCGCTCGGTGTTTACACAGGCCGAATCCTCCATCGTGTGATTGCCTTAAGCTGCGGACAGATTTTTATTTTATTTCGTTCTCACCCATTTTTGCAGAAGGTGTTTGAAGGCATGTCAACATAAAAAAGGGGCATTTGTGTGTGTGTGTGTGTGGGGGGGTGCTGTTTTTGAGAGGCACTTGGTTTTTTGAGATGCCCTAGTTTGCCATATGGAGTGGGGAGTCTGGCAATCACATGCTCCCGCGTGTTTCGCTACACGTTCACCACCTCCGCCTCGCTCCAAACGCACCTCTCCGGTCATCCTGGGCGACTCCTGTTCTTTGATGAGCTTAAATTACCTTGTTAAGATGTCAAGTTGTCAGAACTAGAATGTATATAAGGTCCGTGCGATGCAAATAAGTGGTGGGATTGGGGGGGGGTTGTGAATGGCTCAGAAGGGTCAGGTTATTGATGTGGCCCCCTCCGCCCCACACACGCACTCACCTTCGCATAGGTTCGCTGCCGGTGCATCTTACACATTTTTAATATCACAGGTTGAAGAGTTCCTCGGTTGCCTGGTGACGGCTGGCGTGTGGGCTCTCCTCCCTTCTCCGTAGGTGTAGCATGGCGTGGTTTCGAAGACCGTTCCATGCTTGCCCACCGGCATGACGCCCTTCACTGCAGGTGCCTGGTCTGTAGAGGGCTGGCTCTGAGAGGGAGCAATTTTCTCAACACCTATGGGTCACTAAGTGTGGTTAAGCACTCTTAATTTTTGGCACGCTTGGCCGGGCCGTTCCCCGCTTTAATTCTAATGGGGGCTTTTTAATGGGGACAGGCTTCCTTTGAAGGATAATACTAGTGGCACTTCAGATGTTACCCCTGCTGGTGATGTTGCTTGAGGTGCTAGAAAGAATTTTTATATATTTTTTTTTTTGTGTTTAAATTTTGTTTATATTTTTGCATAAGGAAGTGTTCCCTCTTGAATGCTATGGGGAAATAAAATGCATTAAAGGGCCAAAATATTGACGGGTGAAATGTCCATTTTTCCCAAGCACTGAAGCCATGTGAGTCTTTGTTTGCAGGCTGAGGACTGTCAATCACTGGGGCGCCTCTTTTAGTAGCGGGTTGGCCCTAGTGACAAATGGGGCCGGAGATGTGATGTTTATCATTCTGTAAATGTCACTCAGGGTGAAGGCGTGCGCGTCTGTGTGTGTTCTGTCGGTTTAGATCGTACCTGGACCCATATTCCCTCCCTTATGGCCAGTTCCTGCTTTTCTCCGCGGAATGTCAGTGTAACAAGGTTGAGTTATGTGGGCTTAAGGGCTGAGAAATGGAACGGTCCAAGGCATGAATAAGCGAGCGCCGCAGGCTTCTCTCCGGGGAGCGGAATTGGCTTTTAAAAAGGCAGGATGTAGAGCTGAGTGTGGGAGCGGCAGAGTTTTCCAGCCGGGGGGGCCACAGGTGCCCTGCCTCTTACATGCGGGCTATACGTCACTAGCGCCTGACCAGAAGTGCTCTGTAAAATGATGTCATCCAAAGAATTTTGAGAACCCCGGGGG
>JAODKF010000018.1:9361673-9372393 GCA_026779585.1 Mormyrus proboscirostris
AGGACGGTTAGGGACTAGGCCTACACCACTGAGATGCAGGACGGTTAGGGACTAGGCCTACACCACTGAGATGCAGGACGGTTAGGGACAAGGCCTACAACACTGTGATGCAGGACGGTTAGGGACTAGGCCTACACCACTGAGATGCAGGGTAGTTAGGGACTAGGCCTACACCACAGAGTTTGGGGCAGGTTCTGTAAGTGCAGGTTGGGGGTAAGTTACGGAGGCGGTCTGCAAACCCAGAATGATGGGCAGTTAGGGGTGAGACCTACAAGACTGAGATGATGCCTGTGAGTTATGGGCAAATCCTACAAGACTGGGAAGTGAATAACACAAGGACAAAAGACCGAATTATACTGCTGATGCTCAGAGCAAATGCCTCAAAATGTCACTCACTCCACTTTTAATTTTTTTTATTCTACATCTGTGGTTGGTTGGTTCACAATTTTAATGACCTGTGACATTTGAGCTGTTTCTAATCAAGGGTAAGGCTTTGTGAATGTGAATGACTGTAGTTAAGTAGCTTTTTCACATTCAAAGTTTACCTAGACTTCCATGTGAAATAAATCTGGTAGTAGACTGATAAATAGTAGACTGTGACCATGGGTAGACTGTGACCATGGGTAGACTGTGACCATGGGTAGACTCCCTCTTTAATCAGTCACAGCCTTACATAAGACCCAAGACTTGGCTTTGATTCCAGATGAAAAAGGAATTGATTCCCCTGGCCTTGGACAAACTACAACGGCTGACATCATGGGAGTTCACATAAAGTGCTTAAGGGAGGAGCAAGAGCAGACTGAGTTTAAGACGTTAAGATGCAGAATTAGAACTACTGGTGCTCATCACACGTATTTGCAAATTTGCTTCATGTCTGCACAGATGAATGCCGTAGTGTAATTTTTGCAGTCTGATGCCACACACCACGGCATCCATCCCCACCACTTGTATTAGCCGGTGGCAATGAAAAAGATAGTCTGACAAATGTACATGTGAGAGCCAAGTCTTCACTATAACAGGGTAATTCTTTTATGTCAAGCAGAGTGCCAAAGTGAATTTTAAAACAAGTTAAATGGCCCTTCAGATGCTGCAGTCTGGAGGTTCTGTTCTCATGACATATGAGCGTATATGAAAAGATAATTGGGGCCTGACTCATTTGTATCAATTTTCTTTCCTTTCTGTGTTGTGACAGGACAACACATACCCTGAGATTCTGAGGTCTAACCTAGGTTCCGTCGTGCTGCAGCTGAAGAAACTGGGCATTGATGACCTGGTGCACTTTGACTTTATGGACCCACCAGGTGAGAGGGGAGTAAGATGGCCAGTCAGGTCTCGGCTGCTTCTGTTTGAGATGCAGCGCTTCCCTAATTGAAATTAAATCCTTTGTGCCTCGTGCATGTCTGAATGGTCAGCCCACTGAGCCTTAGACCTTCATGAGCCTGTGGTTTAATTCCTAGCAGAAAGGAGCTTCTCTTCTCCACAGTCAGCCTTTGCTTGCTCCATCGCTTTGGGCTGTCAGGGAGGTTGTTCTCTTGGGGGGGGGCTGGTGCTCTGGCTCACTGAGCTTCAAACCCCCCCCCCCCATCTCCCATTGCAGGACCTGCCACCTTGTACAGTTTTTAATTCCGCACTTCAATTAAACCTTCCCTGCTTTTTACGGTCCCAAGCAGCATTTCCATGCGATGGACTTAGTGAAGTTTGTGGTCTCTGCAGGTGAGAGCCTGCTTGGGGGACGGGGGAAGATTGTTACTTTGTTGGAGGTTAGCATTATGGGGAGGGGTTGGGTTGCGTAATGGCGTTTTCCCACATTTTCTCCCATTTTGATCAAAACTAACTGAGACCAGAGGAGTTAATCTGTGATGGCACAGGGGGCTTCACTTTGGCTCGCCAAGGGTAGGGTGTTGGTTTGGGTCACCTCTCTCGAGGCCAGAGATTACAGTATCATTACGAAAATCTGCAGTCATGAATGCCATTGACTTTTAGTCCTGATTGCATTTAGTTTCGCTAAATTGAATAGGGGACTTAATTTGTTCAGTAACCAAGCTACTAACCTTTGCTATCCACACGCTTGGAAGGGCTGACTTTTTTATTTCTCTGTTGGTCTGCCTCTTTCCCCACTTAATAAGCCATGCGGCAGTTGCTTAGATTCTAGATGAGCAAATTACAGGATGTAGACAAGACTGATTCAAGAAGGCTTTGGTCATAAGAGTCTCTGACATTTTCAGCGTTATGTTTTCAAAGCCTGTATGTCATGAACTTTTAGTGGCATATAGCCCTGAGTTTTAATCGATTTCTGTAAAACCCTCGTTCAGGAAGCCACTCAGGTGTGATTAAAGTAAGAACTTTGTTAAATTCTTGAACTGTGCCTTCAGTGATGTGTTGCGTGTGTGTGTGAGGTTATATTTTCTGGTAGTTAAGTTCATATTACTCATGAGCTGGATTTAGCAGAAGGCCTTGACTGAGGCAAGCTAATGTAGCCCTTAGTCGCTTAGCTAGCACTCTGAATCAATATCTCATTCGAGGTGGAATGTGGTGTTCAGTGTTTTTAGTGGGGGAAATTTCATAGGCCGGCGACTTGGGGTGGGTGCTTGGCGCACTTGGCCGGGAGCTAAGCGTGGAGCCTTGTAATTTTGGGGCGAACGTGTGGCTCTTGATTGAACTCGGGCTGTCTGCAGCTGAAGGTCAGTAATTGCATTTTATGCAGGGGTTACATTGTTTTTAGTGAAGAGCTTAAAAGCACTTTCGTAATTGCGTTAGTGACACTTTGGCGTTGAATGAGGAATGTAGCATCCTGGACGTATCAAAGCAGAATTCCTCTTGCCGCAGCTCCCGAGACACTCATGCGGGCCCTGGAGCTGCTGAACTACCTGGCCGCCCTGAACGACGACGGCGACCTCACGGAGCTGGGCTCCATGATGGCTGAGTTTCCTCTGGACCCCCAGCTGGCCAAGATGGTGATCGCCAGCTGCGAGTTCAACTGCTCCAATGAGATCCTCTCCATCACCGCCATGCTATCAGGTAATGCCTAGGAGGACAACATCCCCACTGCTGCTGTATCACAGGCCACACTCCACAGCTAGACCACCTACCGACACCCCAGTGTCATGGTGGACTAGTTGCACGGCCCAGTTGTATACAAAACAGTGTCCGACACCCTGACATTCACACAAAGACTGTTCTGGCGAAGGAACCTCTGTCGGTTCCACACACGATTGCTAATGCCCCACGGAATTAGCAGGAAAAACTCACATCTTCACAAAAAAAAAAAATGAGCACTGTGGGTTGAGATGAAAACGGATGCCTTTGAATGGGATGAGGGGATTTAACTAGCAGTTAGTATGCAGCACAGATTAGTATTCGTCATGTTGGGGAGTCGCATTTTTCTGCTGAGTTCATTGCGATGTCAGCAGCACTGCGCAAGGACGCTGCATCTCCAGAACAGCCCGGGTCTCTCATTCGGTAACCACTGAGTCAGCATGTTCTCCATGCGGTCAAAAAGGTGGTGGTTAGAGCACCTCTGGAGAAAGAAAACGGGGGGTAGGGCGACCGGACAGATGTGCGTCACCACTTTCCATCATCGCACCTCGCTCGATGAACCTCAGCGCAGCATCAGAACGGCCCGTCCACATCGTCCGTCAAATATACCGTAATATACGTCCTTCGTGACGTTCACTCTCTGAATATTGCGTAGTGCCGTCTTTATTTTGTCTTCTTTTTCCCAGGAATAGAAAGGCGAGACTGTGCCTGTTAAAATTAAAGTTTATGCAGAATTTGCCTGTTTTTACTAGTAGAATAATTCTACTTCAACTGAGGATATGCTTAGACCATCTTTATATTTTCCATAGGTTTCCCTCCCCTTAACAAGCAAGTTCCGTATTGTCTTTTGTGAATTTACATCCTTTCTTGTGGTAATGACTATTTTCCTTCTGATGATCAGAAACTTTACTTCCACCCAGCTGGGCTTGGCCAATATCTAAGTTTTCATACCGTCATGCTCTCCAGACATTATAGCGCGTTATTTTGCCGGCATTTTCAAAAGTAGTGCTATTCGGAGATTTTATGAAATTTGCCGGCCATGGTGAGTGCTGTGCGATATATTTCACTGAACAGATTTTGTCGCCAAGGTTTCAAAATACCACAGTATGCCGCGTTACCGTAAAGGGTGATTTATACTTGTGCCTTGAGCCTATGCACAGCTTGCATCGTAGCCTACACAAGTGACCTACACTGTTGTGGTGAGCATTTATATGTGTGCTGTGGCATGTCTGTGTCGCTCTGCAGTTCACTGAGTTACTAACTTATTTTTACTCTGTTATAGGAAACAACTTGGCAAGCTTTTCAGTTTTAACGTTAGTTCCTTTTCAAGATTATCTTGTATACATTTATAAATCAGTTTAAAGTTTACTTCTACTGCTTTTGTGTGAAAGCTGCATGTGCTCTCTGAGCCAATTATAATAATTTTCGTACTTGCTGTTTAAACCAATCATAGATTGTTTGCTTTATTAATATCACAATATTTATCGCAAAAAAAAAATCTAATCGCAATATGTAAAATTTTCTAATATTGTGCAGCCCTACCGTGAACAGCTACAACCGTGGCAAATACAGCAGGCTAGCAATGAGCTAAACGCAGACTTGTCCCACTCTAATCTTTCCCCAGCTGGGAAAAAGCGATGACAAAATATTTGCTTAGCAGGAAGTGGAACCAAGCGGACCAATCAGTTGTTGTGGTCTACATCGCCGTGATAATGTAGTTGCAATTTTGGGGATACGCGCATCAGGCTACAGCGTGGGGAACGTGGCTATGCTGTACCTATGATGTCAATCTGGTGCCAAACTATAAGTCAGTCTTAACTCCACCCAAGACTCTCTAGTTTCATGTGGCCAATAAATGACTTAAACGCGACTCAATCTGTCTGTATGTCATGTGATTTGTTTTTCTTCCCTCTGACGTCCTGCAGCTATGTAGCCTTTTGCTGTGGACGTGCTGACCTGCTAAGCCAATAGGCTGCTGCTTCTTCAGCTGGAATGTCCATGAGAAAGACCCCCTCTCTCGTGCCACACTGCCCTAGAGCTCTGTGAACTGATGTAGCTTCTAGGCCTTGTTCCTGTGTCTGTGAATGCTTGACTCATCCCTATGGGCGTCTGTGTTGGGCCCATACCAACCTTGTTTAGTCCCGCAGTGTTTCGTTCGTCCCACGGAGGCTAAGAAGGCAGCCGACGAGTCCAAGATGCGTTTCGCTCACATAGACGGCGACCACCTGACGCTGCTGAACGTCTACCATGCTTTCAAACAGAGTATGTATGCCTGATGAGACATGTATATGTGGGGGGGCTGCCAATCGTGCGGTCTCGTCTTAAAATCTGCAGTTCTCAATTCTAGCTGAGCTGTTTATCACAGGCAGAGTGGCAAGGGATCTGTGCCAGCTATCGGAAGGTTGCTGGTTCCAATCTCGTGAATGCCAGGAGTGGGTTCTACTCCATTGGGCCCCTGAGCAAGTCCCGTAACCTGCAATTGCTTTGTCCTGGGTATGACGTTAATGTACATCCAGCCCTGCAAGCAGGTCCTCCAACTTTCAGGGAAAATTTGTGGGTTGATGGCAGGATTTGCATTTCAGCCACCGGAAAGAAAAACTCACACCATTCCATTCGGACTAAGGTTTTTGAAGTAGTTTCTGCTAAAATCCACGGTTAAAGTACAGTTTTTCCAGTTATGCATGGTGAAAGAGCGGCAGTCTTCAAATGTACTTTGTCATTGTTTGAGGGAAGAAAAGTGAGAACCAGCCAAACGAGGAGGCTCGAGCAGCCTTGGATGCAGGCGGCTTGCCAGAATGAGATTGACAGCCCTGTAATGAAGTTATGGGTCCCCACTGTCCCAAAGATGTGACCTACATAATGCCCCCCCCAATCCCCACTCACACACACGAGCATGACGCCTTCGCACTGTTCTGCAGATCACGAGTCGGTGCAGTGGTGCTATGACAACTTCGTGAACTACCGGTCGCTGATGTCGGCAGACAGCGTACGCCAGCAGCTCTCCCGCATCATGGACCGCTTCAACCTGCCGCGCCGGAGCACCGAGTTCACCAGCCGCGACTACTACATCAATATCCGGAGGGCCCTGGTCACCGGCTTCTTCATGCCGGTCATCACGAGCAGTGCCCCCCCCCCCCCCCCAGGCCAGTGAGGGCCGCCTCACCGGGCCATGCAAATTTCACTGCCTCTGTGACTTTTACAGCAAATAACGGCAAATCTGCAGGACTGTTGGGGAATACAAACAAAAACATTTCTGAACTGACTCAAGCTTTATTTTATTTCAAATAAAAAGAGAATGTTTCATATCGTAATGGACTGGATTTTTATGTATGTACTCGCAGTTATATGAGGAGCGAGAAATGGCAAATTTTTTTTGAAATTTTATATTTCGATGTAGCAGCTTAAACAACTGTACATTATTTTGAAACAAATGAAATTACATTGTTTTCTGCAAATCGATTTTCTTTTTTAACATAACACAGAACTAAAAATAAAATAAAATTCAAATAATGTTATTAATGAGAAATGGCAAATTTATGCATTGTCTGGAAATATAAATGGCGCAGTGAGAGCGTGTTTCTGGGTGATGGGAAGGGCTGACCTGATAAGTCAAATTACTCTCTTAATATTTAAGTATTTGTCAACATTAACCTTTTTTTCCTGAAAGACAAATTCCCTACTTATGCTGTAGTTATTTTCTGTTTTAAATTGTTTGTTGAGAACGATTTTGTCTTGATAATCATGGCACCCATCATCTGCATATATTAAAAGTCCAGGATTAACAGAGCGAAGCCCTAGGATGCTGCTGGATTGCTCTTTTGCAGCCTGGTGCAACGTGGATGCTGATTGGTCCACCCCTCTGCATGGGACCGCCCCTCTTTGTGCACGTGACCCGAGTACCTTTTGAGTTGAAACCCCCGGATGGTGTCAGTCTGCCCTCAGGAATACTAGACTCCTACCAGTTTTAAAATGCACAGAAAAATAATGGGGGATGGATGGGTTACGTGTTGAGTGTCCGCGCTGTCGTTTACGTGCGTATTCATCTTTTTTTGTGTTTTCCCGCGGTGTGAGCAGGTGGCTCACCTGGAGCGGACGGGGCATTACCTGACCGTGAAGGACAACCAGGTGGTGCAGCTGCACCCCTCTACCGTCCTGGACCACAAGCCGGAGTGGGTCCTGTACAACGAGTTTGTGCTCACCACCAAGAACTACATCCGCACGTGTACAGACATCAAGCCCGAGTGGTGAGCCGCTGCCGTCTGCCATCGCCGGAGCACTAGACGCCTCTGTGCTCACATGTTCACCCTCCCTTTGTTTGTATTATATGTGTAGACATTTTATATTCAAGCTTAATATAGCACATTTATGCACTTAGCAGCTCAGTGGATGCTGAAGTGGGCCGTATACCGTACATTTAGATGTATCTCTAAAGGTCTGCTGGTGGCTTGGCTCTTCAGCAGCAGGATTCATAATGACGGGGGGTGGGGGGCTTGGCTGTAGTCAGAGGTACTTTAAGCCGGATTCCCACAAATGGGTTATAATTCATTTTCTATAACAGCGTCAGCCCAGTAACTTAAATGTAAATGTGGAGATCATTAGGTCGGTGTGTCTCTGCTGTGCGTCAAACCGCCTATCCCCCGGTCTTTTCAGGCTGGTTAAAATCGCCCCCCAGTACTACGAGATGAGCAATTTCCCGCAGTGCGAAGCGAAGAGGCAGCTGGAGCGCATCGTGGCCAAGCTCCAGACTAAGGAGTACACCCAGTACTGAGGGGGGGGGGGGCACAAGTGGAGGCCCCCACAACGTGGATCAGTAATAAAATCGTTTGCCATGCTTCTGTGAAACGGTCTCTCTTAGGGATTTTTTTTTTTTGGATGTTGTTTTTTCTTTACTCTTCAGATTTAATTATTTTTTATAACGTTTGTTTTTTTGTTTTGTTTTTTTTTGCTTGAAAGCACATTGCAAAAACTGTCATCAATGGCATTCATAGAATGGGTTTTTGGAAGACATTAGGCTATATCTGGTCAGGGCTTTCAGCAGGAGTGCAGCTATTGACCATGTTATGCATGATCACTCTTGTGGATGTTGACATTCCTTTTATAAAATTGTGAACTCCTTAAAGAAATGTACTTGCTCAGAAAGTCCTTGTTTATTCAGTTCAGCTTTGACTTTAATAAAGACTTAATACAAGGCTTTGACGGTTTGACATGTGAGCTGTGTTTAAGTTCTGTGAGGGGGGGGTTGTGATTGGAGAATTATCTGTAGAATAAAATGTTCATGCGTCTGAATAGCATCTCAGATGTAACAATCGGGTTGTGCTATGTGGACAAACATACATTACCACTGTGAATAATGAGATTAATAAACTTTTCGAGGCTTTTAGAAAAGCGTTCAAGCCGTCTTCGCTTCTGTTACTTTGGGTGGAAATCAATTTTTTTTTTTAAATGTGTATTTACTCTGTCGTCTGGCCTGCAGTGATTTGCCATTACCTGTGGAACCAGATGCTTGAAGTACTTGGGCATTTACTGGAAAACTGCAAATGCCACCAATCAATTAAAGCGGGTTTATTTTTAGCAGACATAAGTGCAAATCTGAGAGGTGATCTGAGAGAGCTGTTGTTAAATATAAACGCTGGGGAGGAGATCGATGGAGGCCCTTTCATGGACTGGAGGAAAGGTACGTGTACGTCAGTGGGACCAAACAAATCTCTGTGTGACGGAGCTGTTGCCTTTTATGTGGCATTGAGAGCATTTCCAGTTAATGGTCTTGATAGACTATTGGGGGATTGTTTATCTACAGGACTTATTATGTTTGCTGTGTGAATAATTTTTGTCTCGGGCAGAGAGACTCAGGGACATTAATGGCTGGCAGAAATACTTGGCTCCACTACTTCTTAGTTTCCTTGACGTATGATTTGTAAGGCTGTGTGACAACTTACTGAAATTATATAGATCCTCCTCGTTTTGGTTATTTTTGGCAACGCTTGAGCCGTGTGGGATCATTAATGGCGCCTCCTGGAGGCTTGGCATGGGAATGTAGGTTTTGAGCCGCTCTGAACCCGGCACACATCCGTCTTTTGGAGAGGGTTAGGGTCCTCCTCCTTTATATGTGGGGCTGTTTTTGTGGCATGATAAAGGGTGGTGGTCTGCAGCCTATGACACTACCAACAACGGTCAAACGTAGAAACCACACAGAATTTCACCAAGTCCTCAAAAATGTGCAGTGGTCATGTCTCTGTCTCTTACACATGATCTATATGTAGCACTTGTGGGTTCGATTCCAATCTCATTCGTTTTTTAGTGAATTCCTCGCATGAAATCCCCCCACAGATTGAGTATTTCCACCTATAGGTTTCACTGAATGCACACAGATAAATGTTGATCTAAAGTACATGTGATAAATTTAAGGCAAGAAAGAACAATGGTTTATGCTGGTTATTTGCTGCTGAATTCCTAATTAGAATGAATTCCTAGATTAGCTGTTGTTTGAATGAATTTGCACAATTTAAGCTAAACCAGATATACTAAGGACTCGATGTTCTCCTTCAGATGTTATATAAAATGTGTGTTGAAATACCTGTATGTGTGAAAAGAGAGTCTGTTATGAGATGCCTGCCAACAAAAGCCATATACATTTATACTGGTAACTTTTGTTTATTGTTTTAAAGCTGAGAACAAATAATCACAGATTATTTAATACAAAAATGTATTCATAATAATTATAGGTACTGTATGCGTTATTGAGATGTTTTTCTTTAACACAAATTGCCAAATGAAGATTTTAATATCTTCACTTTCATGGCCACCACTTCTTTTTAAAGTTCAGAATATGTCACTACGAATGCATTGCTTAGCAAACTGGACAGATGTCATCTCACAGGAAAGGGTGATAATAGTTTTCTTTGTGCTTCAATGATCAAATGTGAATAGCTGGCTGTCATTTCAATGTTTCACATTTGGCATTCACCTTGGTGTTCGGCTCTTAGGTATCTGTTCTAAAAGTCTGCAGGTCCAGGCAAATAAAAGTTGAGAAATGTGCTTCCACAAAAGAAGTGGCTAAAGGTGTCCCATTGGTTGAACAACTCTAACCCCCTTACAACCAGGTGCAGGTGCCCATACAGAACTGACGTCTGCTGTGGACTGTCTCAGAATGGGAGGTGATGCCCTATGCTCAGCATTGTCACCACGGACACAAAGGACATAGACCAGGGATGAGAGTCTGTACACATACGATGAAAGCTGAGATGCACTTGAAGGTGAAATGACCAAAGTTAGCCTATAGGGGGATTTTGCTCACCATGCACAGAGAATATGGCTTTAAAAGGGTAATGACTCTGGGGATCCCCGCTTAGTGTTTTACCCGCATACAGTATATGGAAACTGACATAGAGCCAGGTGGTTTATCCACGATTAGTCAGGTTCTTGATGAAATTGTGCCGTCTAATTTGCTGTTCATCATTATCTTGTTCAGTTAAGACCGGAGCCATTGATACATTAAGTGGGAAAGTGAGCTACATGAATTTCTAGATGTTAGAGCAAACTGCTCTGTCAAAGGCTGCTGTCGCCTTCTCAGCCAGAAACCAAACAGTGTGACATTTGCATAGATCCCCAACAGTGTTTTGTCAAGTTTCAGCAGGGTTCAACTTTAGGACCACTATCGTTTCTAATTTACATTAATGATATTGAC
>JAODKF010000018.1:9384426-9395141 GCA_026779585.1 Mormyrus proboscirostris
TATTTATTTTAATCTGGCATGATGCTTGGAGTTCAGAAACTGCTCACATTTACCATAGCTATGAATCTGTGGTGTAGAATCTCTCCAGATTCCTAAAGAGGGATTAGCATGTGGGCCCACAGTTCTATTCATTCAGGTATCGGCGAAATTTGCCCAGCCATGAATTTAGATGTTGTTTCCCTTGCTTGCAGAATGGAGATACTGTGTAATGGAAAAGCAGCTGGGGAAAAAAAATGAATATGAAAATAAGAGGACGCAACAACAGGTCTCTGCTTCAGGGGCCATGACGCTGTCCGAGCTGCAAACCGGAAAATTGTCCTCCGTGCTTAAAGAGGATGGTCTGTTTCACCCCATCGGATGGGGACTCCATGCAGCAGCTTGCGCCGTTTGTGCAGTCATGCCCATAAGCCTGGCTGCAGAAGTTCCCCACTCAGCTGAGGTTTGTTTTCATTATCATGTACCTGTGCTTGAGCTAATAAGGTCTTAGCCACGGCCCAAACCGACACAGCGTCACGCTGCTGGCTACTGCTTCCGGAGGGCCCCCTTTTGTATTCTGACTCAAAGATGAAGTACAATGCAAAATAGGCTCCTGTCTCTGGACAATTATTCTGCAATTTTTGACCTTCCTGTTTAATATTTTGATGTTTGGAGCTGCTTCTGGTATACCTCAGACAGGCAGCAACTCTTTAAATTTCTCAGGCTGTGCTGGGGAACTGAGCAGCGGTGATCACTGCTTAATGCTTAAGTGTACCCATTGTCAACACGGCTGTGGGTCATTGTGGTAGTCATTTTTCAGCAGTATTGTGCTATTGTTTCCTGAACTCTCCCCTGTTGTAAGATTAAATGGGTGTTGGCCCTCAGTTCTGCAGTTTGAGCACTTTCTGATTTTATTTATTTATTTATTTTTTCTGGTGTTTTTCGCAATGCCTTTCAAGGTAAGCTCATCAGTCCCAGACAGGCTTGTGCTTTTCATGCCCGAATGTGCGGCCCCCTTTAGAACACTCCGGTAACCATACTAGACACCCAGTGTGCTTCGCATGAATAAGACTTCTTGCCACCAATAAGTGGAATTATGGCCAAAGGTGGGAACTTCAGGTCCAGAAAGTAAAAAGCTGAACCAAGGTTTTGTTTCAGCCCACCAGTTGAGTACTTGGTGACTGATTCTTTTTATTCAACTAGTTGGTTGGAACAATATCTTAGTCTGTATTTGTACTTTCTGGACCTGAGCTTCCCACCTCTGATTATGACTGAAGTGAGTTGTGCGTTCTTCTTCTTTGGAATGTTTTGTTTTCTAGTCGTTAACCCCAAAAAACCACCAGCTGGGTTAAAAAAAGAATTAAAAATGGAAGAGTGCCGCTTAAAATCTCGTGACTGCATGATTTCATTATTGGGCCCTTAACCAGGGACTGGCTGACCCTGTTCTCTCACTTATATGTCACTTTAGACAAAAGCATCTGCTAAATAAATATAAGTGAATTGCTCTGGACAAATGCATTTCCTCAGTAACCATAGCAAGATTTGGTAAAAATCCAAGACCTTGATGAGGCTGCATTGAGAGTCTGTTATAAACAGGAAACTTGATTTTCTACCAGTGTGTCTGTAGGGCTGTCACAATCATGAAATTTTAATTGATGATTAATCGTAATACAAATTATTATGATTAATGATTTAATTTAATTTTATAATGTTATTTTGGAGCCTGGCGAGCTTAATAATATACATGCATCTTATGAAGAAGCAGAGCTATTAATTAACATTGAACATTGGAACATTCAAATAAAATTGCGTTTGTGGTTCCCTTCTGAGTTTTTTTTAAACAAAAAAAAGGTACAGGACAGATATGGCATAAATAACAAATTAGAAGTTAAATGCCTCGAGTTAGACAGTGGATATTGTCACTACCTAATCTGTATGTCTCATGTTTGTGCATGTGCTGCGTTTTCTGGCACAACCCGATCCGTTCATCCTGCCATTTTGTGGTAAACCATATTGTCTACATTTACAGCAAACTAAGCCGGATAACTTGTTGGAATTAAGGTAGTCTGGGCAAATATACATAAATATACATTAAGTGAACGAAGATAAATCCCATTTGAACTGGGGTACCTTTTATCTGATAAGTTTTCCAGCTCAGCAAGAAATCTGGCTTCATGAATTGTGATACAGGAACCTGGTGTTAATGATTCCACTGACTGAAAATAATCTGTTTTCTTTGCTTGTCATTTTAAGTGTTCACTCTGGACATCCGTTTCCAGTTTTTGGATCAACACTGTTACATAAATAACCCATATCTGAAGTGTTGAAATTGATGCTATCCAGCGACAAGGTATTTTGGTACATTTATAGCTCTGAACTAAAATATGTGGTTTGGTGTATTTTGTGTTTACTTCAGCCATATTTATACTACTCAAAATAGTATAATCAGAAACAAAAATGAAAAGATACCATATATTTCTCTAGTTGGTTGTTCTATTGAATAATCTACTAACTTTGGTACAGCCTAATAGTGGCAGCTGTCAGGGACGTATACGGTCACCCCATCATGATTGGGGTACCTAACAAGATCGATACACACACACAGGCAAAAGTGCAGGTGCTATGCAGAATGTTTGTTAAATACAGAGAACATAAAGAAGCCAAAATCAGAATGTCTGGCTGAATATCCCTTTCTGGGCTGGTGGAAATCATGTGCAAGCAGGCCGTTAAATGAACCCGATTTCGTGAACAGAAATACTAACGGGATGAGATTGGGTTGTGAAAATATTGTGAAATGAAGTGGTACAAGTCTGGCATTGTCGTAAAGGATGCCGTGAAGTGTAATGTTGCGCATGTGCAAATATGTGAGGTACAAATGGTCGTACTGATTGGTGCATTGAGATGACGTCTTTAAATGATTGCCAGTCAGACATTACACGGCACAAAATGACGTGGAAATAATGATAGAAATATGACATTTTTGTTTCATCCAGCAATTTTTTTAAACAGATGAATGGAGATGATTATGCAAAATAGTGGCGGTCATCTTAAATAATTGCGATCAGCAGTTATGTAACAATTATGACAGGCCTACCATATCTCTGCTGAGGTTTCTGTTTGTTCTGCAGGTGGGATATCCAGTCTGGTCTTGGCTGCTGCTCTGTTTTCAAAGGAGCCCAAAATATGTCACTCCTAACTAAGACGGGGCATCGTGCTGGATTGATGGTTGCCCCCCAACTATCGGTGCATCCCTGACAGCGAAGGTCACTTTTTGTTATCTTCCATTGGTTTGACAAAAATAATTAGCATTTTGTGAATGCCCTGGGCTGTTTCTCTCCACATTTGTCGGTTTAGCTATCAGGTGTCGTTAAACTCCCTGCAGGCTTTTAAAGGATCAGAGCACAGGCACTGGGAGCAAATTCATTGATTGAAAATGAAAGGACTCTAGGATGGACCACTGCCACTTAGTTTTAGCCCCGACTTCCACCTCAAACCCTTCCCCCACTACTTTTTACCCTCTTCCCTGAGCTCTATTGCTTCTGCTCTAAACCCCTCTCTTTCCACCCTCCAGCAAATCTGGCATTTCACCTGATCAAAGCCCTGCCCTTCTCGTTCTTCAAATCCTGCCTACTGCTCCCTTCACAAATCCCACGTTTTACCCTCCACAAACCATGCCTGCCTCTCTCTCTCTCTCTCTCTCTCTCTCGCTCTCTCTCTCTCTCTCTCTCCATAAACCTCACCTTCTTCAGCTGCTTCTCCTACCCTCCCCCTTGTCAGCAGAAAGTATGAGTGAGGTGAGTTAATTGAGGCAAGAGGGCTTCCATGGGTGGTGGGCAGGGAGATCGGGGGGGGGGGGTGTTCTCTCAGGAGGGAGGGCGTCATTTCCTCTTCATGCACCCGCCTCGTAGATGACTAATGGGGGCTGCATTCTGAAGCCGAATATTCAGCAGAAACTGATGTCCTGTACTTGAACATGCACTGCTGGATCCACGTGGCCCCAAGAGATGCAACCTAGGAGCTCAACCAGATCCAAGGTAAAGGTAGTGCCCCTAAATGGAAAACACACATGGCTTGCCCACAGAGCTTTTAAAATCCCTTCTGTGGTAATTAACGTGGCAGCAGAACATGGGAAGAAGGAAATGCTGAGTATAGAGACAGATGGTGTTTTTGATTCGTGTGTCACAGAACAATCGCAAAGACAAAGAGGAACATTAATGTAATCTGTTGGAGAATAACACAACATGTAACTATATAATTATGAAAGCCAGAATGACCTGCTGTCAGGTCCTCAATCTTTTCCCTCATGTTTTTTGCAAAGTAAGGTACTCTCTTAAAATTAGCTTGGCTTTCTGGGATCGATTTGGTTGATTGGACCTTGTTCGGTCTTTGTTGGGCTCTCCGGTGCTTTGTTTTTTTTCTACCGGATTCCTGAATATTCAGGTAATGTTTTGTATTAAGATACTTCTGAACTAGTGATCTTTTAAGTGACATTTTAGAGTCTGGGAGTTTGTGTTTATCGAGACCTCTCTTGCATTAAGAAATGCCTTTCAGCCATATTGTCCTGGTAGGACAATGAAGCAGTACATTGCTGGTCTTTCTTGGCTATTGAGAAATGATATCCCTGAACTGTAATGGTGGATGGTTTTATGGTCATCAAGAGATTGGTTGAGATCACATTTATTTGTTTGACTGCACAGGGCCCCTGCACAATGTAATTGATTTCTAGAGTCTGGCCTGGTTGGAAAGAAATAGACAACTGACTGAAAATGCTACCAGATTTGTCGCAGGCTGAGGCTCCCATGTCGTCTGAAGTAAATCCCACAATATTTACTTTCTGGGAAATCAACCTGCCTTCATTTCATACATGCCCTACATATTATATTCTTTCATCCAGTCTGTCACAGGGCACTCCCGCATTCAATCTACATTTCATCTGAAAAGAACATCTTTGGACTGTGGAAAAGATCCATGAGGAAACCCAAGCAAAGAGAGGACACATGTAGACTCCACCCACTGAGAGTCAGGGGAATCGACCCCATACCCTTACTGGTGTGACCTGTCAATGTAACACACTGAGCTACAGTATCGCTGTACCTTCATTGGCCCTTTAGATGAATGTGGCAGAACTGTTTTTCTCTGAATTGTAGCAATGATGTGAAATAAATTACCCCGGAGCAATATTTAGTGTACCTGTTCCCAAGGGAGGGATATTAGTCCTTTTAGTAGACTTGTTAGGAATTTAAAATTGGCTTTTAAACCTTCTAGTTTTACAAATATCACAGCTGTTATTGTGCATTACTTCAGAATCCTGTTATTACACGGAATTAAAAGGCATTGCACAAAAATAACGAGGGAGTTAGAATACTTTGCCTCCAAAATATTTTAAGAGCACAGTGTTTTTGAAGGATTATAACATCTACATACTCACTTATAAATGTTATGCACCTCTTTATTTGAGAGACATAATGGAAGTTAAAATTAGATGTCACCAGGCCAAGTTTGGCAGTCTGGTTATCATCTTATCTTCCCACATCTTTTCCTGAGAGGTTTCAGTGGAATCACGAGATCAGGTTAGAACAGACCTTTTATTCCCTGGCCATAGATGGGTGGATATCTAGGCTTCCTTGAGCCAGCTAGGTGATATTATCCCACCAGCGTATCTCAGACTTACCCCTGTATTTTCCCAGTGGGACATGCCTGGAACATATCCTTATGAAATGTCCAGACCTTCCTGGCTGGTATCTCATGATCTGAAGGAGGTACGGCTTTAATTCAAGGTCACCCTGGATCTTCGAACTTCACATTGTCTTGGAAAGCCAGGCAGCCCAAGAGAGAAACTTCATTTTGGGTATGTGACCTCGTGGCATTGTTCTTTTGGGCACCACCCACAACATCACCTACCCACGAAAAAATGCCAAACAGGAGTAGAGGCAAGAGGCACCCCTGCTGGAGGCGAACATCCACTCTAAGTGGCTTTGATTTTGTGCCAAAGATGCAGACATAAGACTGCATTCATGCAGAGTCAAAATAACACACAGTAGCACCAGTTTTCCTGTAGCACTTCCTATAGTATGTGCCAGGTGTGATGCAACAGACCCCTGGGAATCTGCCACACATCAGCAGGGGGCGATCAGCACTACACAGGTGGACAGTAACAACAGGTGAGGAATGTTAACTGGGTTTGAGGGGTGGCTGCTGAATGTCGCAAGCAGGGGATCGCACCATCTTCCCCAGTGCAGCTTAAAGCCAGTAGTAGTTCAGGTCCAGGAAGTAAAAATCCGGAACAAGATTTTGCTTTAACCAACAAGTTGAGCATAAAGAGTCACAGTCACAGAATATTCAACTGGTTGGTTGAAACAAAATCTTGGTCTGGATTTTTACTTTCTGAACCAGAACTACCCACTTCTGCTTTTTCATTGCCATCAATCTTTTTATTTTCTTCCATTTACTAAATAAATTTCTACTCTCAAGGGCTAATAGTCTGTGCCCCTGTTGCCTTTGTTCACTTTACTGCCACATGGGGCTTATGTAGACTGTCTAGTCTTATTCCTGTAATCCTTCACACAGATGTACAAAGAGAAAGAGCTGTTCCATGGCCACCTGAAATCAGTACTGTTCCTCTAGAATCTTAGGTTTGATCTCTGCACAGAGTCTCCTCTCCAGTACTCTTTCAGAGGTTTTCCTAGGAAGGCTGTTTGACATGATCCCCATAACTGGAACGTGCCCTCTGGTCCATCTTTTAAAAATTTGGCCCACCCTTCGTGTTTGCCGATATTGAAGAGGTGCAGCAACATTGTCACCCCAAGAACATCCATTACTTTCAGTAACTCTAAATGGATTTCATATACCCCACATCATTTTCATTACGGTTGCCTCTAACCCCCATAGTGACTTCAGCTGCAGTGATCTACCAGATGCCTTCTAGTGAGAGGACATATCCACCAGTCAAGGAGTTTCTCAAAGTGTTATTTCCCCTGCTAAAAAATATCACCAGCGTTGCTCAGCACTTCCCCACCAAGGCTCAACACAGCTTCTTCCTCCCGAGGTTTGGTCTCCATGCCATCTCCAAACACTTCTTTACATGAGTGGTCGCCTGCATGACTGCCTTCGCTGCAGCATTTCAGTTTATGCGGACCTTTCAGTTGTTTCTGAACAGCTTTGTTCAAGCATTACATATTGATATACATATATTGATATATTCAGTCACCAAAAGTGTCCACCACCAGGTCTTTTGCTACTGCTGCAATTATTGAGGCCTTGAATATGATCCTATGTTCTTCACTTCACTTAGCACAAAGGATAGGGTTTTTTTTCAGAAGTTTGATTTAAATTTAGCCCTCTAAGAAGCTTCATCTAGAAGTTCCCAGCAAAACCAGACTGCTCGTCTGGGTGATTCTGGGTGCTTCTGGCCTTATATCATGCTCTGAATATTTTGCACTACCAAGTGGAGATTTGTAGATAATTATGTCTCTGACTTCATCTGAGTGTCCAAAACATTTAAGTCCGCTGACATTCGATCATTCAATAAGGCCTAATGTCTTCCAGTATGATGCCCACTTACATTGGGCCTCTTTCACCAATTTCATACTTTTTTTTTCCTTAAATTTCTTCTTGAGAAAGGTCCTAAAAAGGTTCTAAGAAAGGTGTACTTCAGGTTCACTATGTGTTCTTAAACCACAGAATTGTTTGCAAATGTGTTCTTCTAATGATCAATCCCATTATCCTCGTAAATTGGAAGTGCATGCAGGTTGGCAGCGTTGGTAAACACCTCACCAATCCCCATAAAAGGACATGAGACTGCAGAGCCATGTGGGCACACAGAAATCACGCACAGATATTAAATCTCATTGTGGCAGAGCACCGGATTCCAAACATAAGAAAAACTTCAGTAGTTCTGAAGTGGAGGTGCTGCTGCAGGAAGTGAACAGAAAACAAGTTGTCATATTCAGTAGCATCAGCAGTGAGTATAAAATAACACAAAAAGATGCATGGGATAGTATTTAAAAAAATAATAATAGTTATTTAATAATTATTAAAATAATGTATGAATAGACTCATAATTGTTACATTATTTTAAAGTGTTATAAATGATAAATTTAATAGATTTTAATTTAAATCCTATAATATACAACCATAAATCTGAAGAACGTGCAGTAAGCAGTTGTTTTGACTTGTCAGCACTCAAATATGCTTAAGTGTGCTGTTGAATGTGCAGATTGTGCCCTTACATAACAAATCCCACTGATGAATGTCACAATCTTAGTGAAAATCTGCACAACTCGGTTTTAAGAAGAAATTTCTACTTAAGAACAGTTGGTCAATGAGACTCATTCTTCTGTTTGAACATTCTGTTTGTTTCAGACAATTCTGGATTTGCACCAAAGTCCAATAAAAGTTCACCACTTCAGATTAGGTGCAGAAGACAGTGCTCCCCAATCATGGTTATACAGGCAATTCCATTGTTTCCCGCATGATCATTGATGTCTCAGGTTATGCCCGCAGAGTCTTGTCTTCACCTGTACCTCACCCACTGTCCCATCGATGGGCCCTAGCAGCCCTGCTCCAAGAACGGCGGACTGGTACTTCCTGGTATCTTTCACTGGGGGCACTTACTGGGTTGTAGTTGCCCATCTCCATAGACATTTTTGCCAGTGGCTTCAGACAGCATAGATCTGTGGACAGTTAAGGTACAGATATCACTCCACTGCACTAAAGAGGTTCTAGTAGGGCAGTTTGGTTTTCAAGTTTTCCCAGTCCTTGGAACCACACTGTACTTCAGACAGCCTTGTGCTGAAGGGAGGAGAAAATGTTTCGAGTAATTTACTGCATTTCAAAATGAGTTGAATGAAGAACCTTGACTGGGTGTTTTCAATGCTGCTTAAATGAGGGACCCCAAAATACAAATTGGCTACAGGTAGGGGCCCCGTACCTCTAATGTGTGATCACATAAATTGCTAAGAACTATACACTGAGCACTTTTCAGTCTTATATGATGATATCAACAATGTGTTTTGTCTTTGTGAACCCCTTCCAAGTGCCCTGTGGATCCCTATAGCTGTCATGAATCCAGAGATGAGGACATTTGACCTAGAGAGCTGCTGTGCATAACACTGTAAATGTGTGATATCACTGTGGCAGGAGTTTTTACAGTTTCCTATAAAGGACACAAAAACAAACTGCTTTCTTTCCAAAATTAGAACATGGCAGCTTCAGTGCATGTCAGGTGTGGGAAGGAAGTGTGCTATGCATTCAATAGAAAGTCCATTCTGAGGATTATCCTGTTTAACAAGGCTGTTTAATGAGTGAAGATGTACCACCGGACACCCACCCCCCCGGGGTAATGTGATTAAATGAAAAAAATTCAATCAGCCGGTAGTATTTTGTAGACAATAATTGTTTTGTAAAAAACAAGTGCCGTTTTTAATGAGCGTGTAATACAGGCAAGCTGAATGCAGATAGTGCTGTGTACACGGTACTGTGTTTTCACAGCTCTGCTTTGCCAGCGTTGATTTTAAAATTGCAATCGAAAGGGTGTTAATCTGTGTCAGTCTCTATGGGGAAAAAATGATCTGATAATCAGAATAATGTATTAATGTAGAAGCCATCACACTCACTTTACTGTACAAAATGTGTTAGGTTTAGCCAAGTAATTATGATGCTAATTTCAACGTGTGAGGTGAAGGTAGTTGAATTTTGTAAACTTTATTAGTCAACGTGTGCAGCGTGGAAGTATTTTGGAATTTTGTATCAGTGATTAATTAAAGGAGGAAGGCGATAAGATGTTGTTCTGTCCCTCTCTGTCTATGTTAATGACAACAGGGCAAAGAGAATCTGCCAGTGAATTTAGAAATAACCCTTTTTCGGGGTTGTGTGTATTTGTGTAATGATGTATACTCCTCAGCCCTTTCTGTCTGAGCTGTCCCTGTCGCTGCCTTTGGCTCTTTTGTCAGTCTGTGGTTTGGGTCATTACCGACTGTCATCCCATGGATCTTCTGAATTGTCTCCAGTTGCTGTGAATCACCTTGTTTTGCTAGAATGCAAAGCCCGACTGTCCAAAATGTATATGGTGGCAGGTCTCACTATATTTCTGGAGACAAGTTTAAAGAAAATGCCCCCAGTTATGACTGCGAACACCGATTATTTGCATTAAATGAGTCAATATAATTGATTGAAGACTTCAGAAAGATAGATGAGGACATCACTGCAAAACACCTTTTTCATCCATCTTAAAGGGAAAAAAGCCTCTATGCATGTCACATTTATTTGCATTAAGCCAGTGGGAAGTCCCCAGAAAAAGAGAACAATCAGTGTATGTTTGTGCGTGTGTGTGTGTGTGTGTGTGTGTATACACAAGTGTACACCAGTCTATGTCTGTGTCTTTTGTGTGATCTGTAAATGCATTAAAAAAACTGAAAATGACAAAAATCTTGTATTTAATTTGGTTACTTATGATTAGGGTTTGGACTGTGGGGAGTTTTCCCCATAGAGATGAATGGAGAGTCCCCACAAAGATATAATTACAAAGCTTTGTGTGTGTGTGTGTGTGTGTATGTGTCAGAACACGCGTAAGTGATTGATTGACTGACTGTTTCGTGCTGAGTTTGGGTCACCATGATTTACTGTTGTGTTGCTAAAGTTCTTAAAATGTGAGGTTTTCTCATACGTCTACTTTCTTACTGTCTTTTTGCCCTGGAGTGGATCACATGAATCTGGTATCTGCAGGTGTCTCTGTATAAGGG
>JAODKF010000018.1:9404985-9415164 GCA_026779585.1 Mormyrus proboscirostris
GTGATATTCGGTATCCTCAAACTAAGAAACCGGGACTGTTGTGATATTCGGTATCCTCAAACTAAGAAACCGGGACTGTTGTGATATTCGGTATCCTCAAACTAAGAAACCGGGACTTGTGATATTCGGTATCCTCAAACTAAGAAAACGGGATTGTTGTGATATTCGGTATCCTCAAACTAAGAAATCGGGACTGTTGTGATATTCGGTATCCTCAAACTAAGAAAACGGGATTGTTGTGATATTCGGTATCCTCTAAAAATATGGTTGCGCTAAACAAATCTTTTGGGGCTCGTTTGGATTCATTTGAGGTTTCAGCCCCCAGAGTCCTAAGCTCGTGACACATCTGACAGTGATGAAGCGGGACATTTTTTGAGCCCCCCCCAGCCCCCCAGCTTTAAATACCCTTTCCTGTCCCCGGGCTGCCTTTACTTCTCAGCCCATAACTGAAAGAGTACGATGTTGAGAACATTATGCGCAGCTGTGCGTCAGGTGCTCTGTTCTGCCTGTTCTGGTGTGTTTGTAATGTTTTTGACTGAGGCGACATGCCCACTGCCTCTCCAAGCTCGACACGCATGTTTAAAAAATGTACTTTTATGCTAATTTGTGTAAATAAATGCATAACTAGAGGAACGTTTGGTGTTTAGGATTTATCAGTTATTTTTACTGTAGTTCTATGTGAATGTGATGTTCTCTGCCAGAAACGTCACCTTCACGCCAAATGCTGTTTGCACACATAGAAAAGTGATTGCAAATAAGTTTTACAAAATCCCATCCACCGTACTGCAGGTGTGGAAAATAACTTGTCCCCAGGAAGCAAGCTTTTGGGGGCTGGACCGCTGCTGATTAACATTGAGTGTGACTCCTCATTCCCCCCTCCTGCCTCTGAATGGGATTGTATCTTCCTGGAGTCCAAATAATTGGAGGGCCATCAGAGGTGCAGATCAGGCAGCCGAAGTCCAATCATCCTTAGACGGATCTTGAAAGGCTTCTTTTGAATGGCTCTCCTCTTGCTCCTCTGCAATCATGGCTTTGACTCGCGCTGTGCCCTGTGTGTCTGAGTGTGTGTGTATGTGTGTGTGTGTCTGTGTGCGCTGAACACATGGAAGCCCAGTAAAAAGCCCAGTCGCATTCTTAAGACCTATCAGATCTGCTCCTGTCAGGCGCCGGTGCCTCAGCTCAGCTGTACTTCCTGGCCCAGGTGTGAACTTATGGCCCTGGCTGGGAGGAAGCCTGGCACCTGTCTGCCAGAGGAGAGCTTTGCCCTCCTTTTGACAGCCCTGCAGGCTTGCAGAAACTGACTCCACCCTCAGGGGGCGCCAAAGTTTGGGGCCATTTAATGCAAGGTTTCTCAAACTTCTCCATCTCAGGACCCAGTAAGGCATAACTCCCATCTTCCAAGGACCAACCCCCGCCCCCCCCCCCCCTCAAAAATAAAGAATATATAGGTGAGCATGTGTGTGTATTTTGTTTATTTATATACACAGACACACACACACGCATGCGAATGTTGCAAGCATGTAGCCAGCTATGTGCTTTTTCCCAGTGCATTTTCTTTGCCACTCTGCCTCAGCCTGTTGTTTGAAAAACACTTCCATGATGGACGCCTCATTCATGTTGGAATGCTGTCAGAGTTGTAGTTTCGCAGTGTGGTGGAAAGTGTGTCTCAGTATTCAGACGAGACGGACATGAAGATTAGCGTTCATATTATGGTGGTCTGGAATGCCGGGTGAGGGGCAGCCTCACCAAGGATTATGGGAAACAGTGTGTCCTGAGAGTGGCCAGTTTTTTTGGAGCAGATTGGCAGCTGTCGGAGGCACTCGAGCAGGTGTGCCATGTGGGTGTGTTTCTGGCGTGGGGGTGTTTTGGGGAGGAAGGATGCTGCTAAGGGCACGAGAGGGTGCAGCTGGTGCCATTGATCCACGGCTTGCTCAGCACACGGGGTTGTGGTGGATTTCCTTAGGAACCATCAGAGATGTGCTGTGGCGTCACGGCGCCAGTCAAACCTGCGCCAGTTAAGGGAGGTCACCCCCGCCGCCGCCTTTGTTCTGCCTTTGTTATTATTGCTGATAATATGGAATTCCAGGGATGACTTTGAAAACTGTGTCTGGTAAATTAAAGCAGTGGAAGGCAAAAGCTAAAACATACCAGTAATCTTCTGTTTTTGTCTCGTTCATTTTGTCTAGGGGGCACCACAGGTTCTACGGTTCTGCTGCCTCCTTCTGCTCACCAGTAAAGCTAATAATAATGAATGCATAATAGATCGCATCCCCCCCACCCCCCCCATCCCTGCATTATCTGAGGTTATCCAGCGGCCAGGCTTCTCTGGCTCACGCATGGCCCATCATGCTGCACATGGGGTGCTGTTTTGGACTAGCCCTCGACGTTACAGCTGGGCCATGTCATCACCAGGGGGTGCTAAAAATAGACCAAAGCCCCAGCCATAAATCTGCGTGCTATTGATCCCAAGCCCAAAGATGGCCCCCGCTGTTTTTTTTTTTCTTTCTTCTTCTTCCTTTCACCCCAGGGGTGAGTGTCGCTTACACCTCTCTTTTGCGCCCAGCCTTTCCAAAAATAGAGGGGCGCTTACGCCTGCTGTGGGCACAGCGCCAGCATCACAGAGACCCACCGTGGCATGAGCGCCCCTATATTTGGTGACACTGAAGGTTGGGTGAAGGTTGGTGGCTTGTTGGTGTGAGTACGGCGTCGGCGTGTTTGGTATCTGTGAAATAGCAGCCTTCCCTCCCCCCTGCTCCTTCTTGTGCTTGTCAGGGATGGGGGGGGGGGGGGGTTAAGGGCAGTGGAAGTCGTAGTAGTAGTAGTGATCATGGAAGAACTTTTCCCAGCCTCTGAGCCATCTTTAATTCACTGACAGTGGTGCTGGCTGCCGCTTTCCTGAGATAAATCCCCCTGGCGGAAGAGTCTTTGGAGTACTATTACAGGGAGATCAAGTTTGCCCGAGACGGTGGTAAACGGCTGGGATCTTAGGCCTTTTACGCCCGGCGCTGTGATCTCTGTTTACGGCAGAGTGCATATGTGTGTGTGTGTGTGTGTGTATGTGAGTGAGAGAGAGAGAGAGAGAGAGAGAGAGGTACGCACGTGCGTGTGCCTATAGATGCCTATGAAAACAGACAGGCCTCTCTTTGTACAGGAAATAGATTCTCTTGTATAAAATGTGACTCTCAAAGAGCTGCTTCTCTCTATTACTTTCGGGGCAGCACAGACAAGAACATGGACAGACACAGAGACAGGGTCATGGTCAGGGATATGGGCTGGGACAGGGACACAGACTGGGATGGACAGGGACACAGACTGGGATGGACAGGGACACAGTTACAGGTGGGCTCAGATGCTGACGAAGAGCCGTGAAACTCAGAAGACTCAATGGTAATGCAACAAGCCTCCCGTTCACATCAGCTGCCATGAGGACGTTTGAATACTCTAATAATCCAAATCTTTCATTTGGGAAGGGCTTATGAAGATTTAGTCACGTTTACCTGCCTGGATGTCAGTGGGGTTTCTTGATTGATGCTGCGTGAAGCATGATTTGGTCTGTTCTGTGCTGCTTGCACTCAACTACCAAGATGGACGGGTCCTTGTAGGGTCTGTACTGACAGAGCATCAGGATACAGAGTACCCTGACAGTACACCTACCAGGCCGGCTTCCATCAGCTATTCTTGACTTTCCTCACTTGTCACATTTCCATGTATGGGGGTGTTCCGATTGTCCTTGGGTTCACAGAGATTTTTATGTCCGATGGTTGCCTCTTCACCATTGTTTCTTCCCCTCTTTCTCCTCTGGGTTTTTGCCAATCAGACTTTTACAGCTATATAACATTAACTGCTGTTATGTTGTGATATATAAATATATTATGTGCTGCTCTTCTTGTTGTTAAATCTTTATTAAGCGCTTTGGGGAAACTTTGTTGGGAAGGGGCTGTATATAAAAGTAAATTGAATTGGACTGGACACGTGGCCAAACGCTGTCTGGAAATCGGAGGTGCAAGAACGTGACACCTGACTTGCTTTAATGGAATATCCTGCTGTTTAAATGAGTAATAATTAAGGTTAATAAGTCAGTTATAGGATGTAGTGACTTTGGCCATCGGATAAGCAAAGTAAGATGTCCTGGTGCATGTTATTTTAGCGTTAAACTGGGATCTGGTTTTTATTTGCTGTGATGACATTCGGTGGTGTTTGGTAGCGGTCTTCTGTATAGACCTTCTGATTCGTGTGATATATTTTAATCCCTGTAGCTCTAAACACACATCTTTCCCTATAGCTCTTCCTGGGGTTGTTATGGTTTGAAGCCCCATCTATAGCTGGGCTGGACAGACACCCTGTCCTTTGTGTAATGTGACCTTTGTATTTGACATGGCAGAATTGAATGTCAGAAGTGGCCCGTTGTCTTGTGTCCTTTGAGTTATATACTGAGGTGTTAATGTTATGAGTTGTCCTTCGATCATTTGTATACTGAGGGTTTTTGAAAATTGGGTAAGAGAGCCTGCAGATAAGCACAGAGCACCTTCATAATGCTAACAGGGACAAAGCCCGGCCCAGTCCAGGCTGGTGAGCAAGGCATTGACTGCTTGGGTACCAGTGTGGTTTGCAGCCACCTTACAGCTTGACGTCCAGGCTGTCCTGCTGGATGCCTTAGAGGTTGGAACATGATGGCACCCTCCTTTCTGTGTCCCTGAAAGGGACTTTCTTGTCGGGGAGAGAGAAATGACAGCCCTGAGTCTAACCTCAAGCTGCTTGCCCATTTTGCATGCAAGGTCCGGCCTGGTTTATGCTACCGCAGCTGCTTCTGCTCAGCCCTGTCGTTGCGCCGGCGAGCATTCTCCTCTGGTTTGTCTACCGCGAGGCTTGATCCGCTGTCCTTGTGTGGACGCCACTGGGGACTGCACCACAAAGGGACTGGGTGGGGGGGCAGGAGGTTCGACCGCTGGCAGCTGGAGCATTTAGGATCATGTGTGATGCTGGGCCGTTTAGTGGAGCCCTGAGGCCCAGCGTTGGACGCCTGTGGTTTTTTTTCCGCTGGCTGGCTGGTCCAGTCGCAGCGTGTGTGTCGCCCTGGGGCTCGAATGTGTTTTAGTGCTGCCAGGTGTTGCTATTTATAGGCGTGGAGTATGGGGGTCAGACAGCCTACAGGTCGGGGGGGGGTCGTGGGCTATGAGGTGTGTGTAAGTCTGTACCTAGTAACGTGGGGAGTTTGGCAAGGGCTGACTCACACTCCCCCTCCCCAGCCATTCTTCCCCCTCCTCACCGCGTTCCCACCGCTGACCACGGCCGGTGGAATATCAGGCATGGTGCTAATCTAGCAGAACCGGGTGGGGAAACGAGGCCCGGCCCGGCCCGGGAGCGTTTAGGAATTAGCTGGACCCTATCTGAGCATGAAGTGCTGCAGGAAAGCGTTTTCCCAGCTCACTGCATCCGTATGGCATTATCGGGAAAAAAATGCTCCAGTTGACATTTTTAGAGCTTGGCACCACTATAAATACAGCCCATTAATATTAGTGGCAAAACTATGAAGGAGCGGATTGTATCCCAATAAATGCTCCTGCGTGGAGAGTTTTTCCTCAAAGTGCCTGAAATTAGTGGAATTCCTGCCTCATTTTGTGTGTAAGTGCAGCACTCAGTCCTTAGGTTAACACGCACGATGCCAGCATGCAAAGCGGGCTGGGATGGTGCTGGTGCCCTTTAGCCGTCATGCCACATCGTTAAACATGCCTCGTGCGGCGACTTGTCTCTGCATAACTGTCATTCCAGGGCATGGGGGGATCTGGGCTGACAGGCTGATTGACTGACAGCCCCCGTGGATTTGTGTTTAGGAATAAATGAAGCTCGGGAAATGTGTGATAGATGGAGGACAGCAGGTATGTGCTGGCTGGGTACCTCTGCCATACCGCTGCGCCAGGTCACTGTACCTCACTTCTTCTTATGGATCCACCTGTTGGTCTAGCTAGACTTGGCCATCAGACTGGGTAACACTTTTATAAGCATTTACATGAAATTGAAGTATTTTTTGTTTGTAGGCAGGTGAGAATCACTGGCACTGTTTTTAAGGTAAATAAATAGCAGCCTTTAGTGGAAATTAGTCTGTGACAATAGTTAGGGGAAGTACATTGTAACTTGAGGCAAAACATGTATCCAGTTTTGTTAAGGAACTGTATGTGCAAATGAGGTCTGAAGGAAAAAAAGGAAGAATTGTAAGCTAAGAAGAAAAGTCCATCTGGATCCATGCTAATATGTATTATTGTGTTAGAGGTGTGGGATGTTGAATGTTTTAGCTAGAATCTTTGTGCCGGAATGTATGAGTCAGAATCCTTGAGCGAGAATCTCTGTGCTGGAATATAAAAGCCAGAGTCTTTGAGCTTGGATCTATTTGTTGGAATGTAGGAGCCAGAATCGTTGAGCTAGAGTCGGGAATTTGTATTGTAGGAGTTGAAATCTTTGAACGGGCAGCTGTTTGTTGGAATATAGCAGCCAGAATCTTAGAGCTGGCATCTGCGTGTTGGAATCTTTATGTTGGAATGTAGGAGTCGAACTTGTCTTGGTTTCAAAGTGAAGGTGTAGCCTGTAACTCCCGGGATGGGGCAGCCAAGTCAGCCAAGTAGCAGTAGCTGGTGACGTTACGCTACTGTATGCTCAGGCTTCCTGTGAGATTGCTCACTTTGGGAGCAGGAGTAAAACAAGACCAGAAAGGTTATTAGTTCTATTACAGGGAGATCAAGTTTGCCCGAGACGGTGGTAAACGGCTGGGATCTTAGGCCTTTTACGCCCGGCGCTGTGATCTCTGTTTATGGCAGAGTGCATATGTGTGTGTGTGTGTGTGTGTGTGAGAGAGAGAGAGAGAGGTACGCACGTGTGTGTGCCTATAGATGCCTATGAAAACAGACAGGCCTCTCTTTGTACAGGAAATAGATTCTCTTGTATAATACGTGACTCTCAAAGAGCTGCTTCTCTCCATTACTTTCGGGGCAGCACAGACAAGAACATGGACAGACACAGAGACAGGGTCATGGTCAGGGATATGGGCTGGGACAGGGACACAGACTGGGACGGACAGGGACACTCTCAAAGAGCTGCTTCTCTCCATTACTTTCCGGGCAGCACAGACAAGAACATGGACAGACACAGAGACAGGGTCATGGTCAGGGATATGGGCTGGGACAGGGACACAGACTGGGATGGACAGGGACACAGACTGGGACAGACAGGGACACTCTCAAAGAGCTGCTTCTCTCCATTACTTTCGGGTTCCCTGCACACCATCTCTAGCACATCACCCTTCTCCAAATCATCTTCTGATAAAAAACAACACCAAAGACGGTGAATGGAGTCCATTGCGAATGCAAGCTGATTTTCCCTGCTGCTCGAAACCATTTGTAGTCTTCTCTCCATCACGCGTCGCGTGGGCACCAGGCTCTGAGAATATTTCTTGAAGATTATAAAAGCTAGTCAGCTGTAGAGCTTAATGAAAGTCATTTTCTCTCCACAGGCACGCTAATGTAAAATACAGCTTTAGGGACAATTGCTCTTTCTGTAGTGATAAAATAACTAATTCTTAAAGGGAGTGTTTGATAATTGAAAGTGATGGAAGAGAACAGAATTAGAATGAGCATAATTTACCGATTGAGAGTCCCAGGCTGTTTTTCATAGTTTTTTTTTTTTTTATTTTATCTGAGTTCCAATAAATAAAGTTTTGTGAGTGATTAGTATTTATGTCTGTATCACGCCATGTGTCTGTATGTGCCTCTCCCACATCCCCTCTGTGTCTTGCTCTTCTGGTTGGCTATGTTTGGCTGATTAAAGGAAGAAATAAAGATAGCAGCTAGGGGGAGTCGGCACAGTGTGTGAAGGGGCCGTTGTTTTATTGTGGTAGGGAGGGTGGGGGGCCTGGGGACCCCATGGGACTGGTGAAGGCCGGTTTTATCCCGAACCGCTTTGCTGTCCTTGCAGGTTGTCATGGCACCGCTGTACAGGTGTGTGGTCTCTCTAAAGCGGGAGATGTGGGACAGCCACTGAGAACGGCTGGTGACAGCGTGACAGGGTCCTCCTAGGGAACGAGGCTGCTGTGTGCCTGGCATGCCAATGAAAGTGCCCCATCAGAGAACACGGAACATTTTACATTTGTTGCATGCATCTTAAAAAAACCAATTTACCCTTGCAAGACCTTGTTTGCTCTGACAGTCTCTCCTCTGTCTGCTTCCAGTCAGAATAGCAAATTCTGTGAACTCCATTGGTAGGACAGAATTATTAATCATTTGATATTTTTGTGTGTTAAACGCCTGTGGTTTAAAAGCAGAAAACGCCTTGTACACGATGTTCTTCCACCGGGTAGCATGAAATTCTGCCTGAAAATATTTCTCGAGCTCAGGGGCGTTTAAACCCCAGAGGCCTGTAGGACCACACCGTAGGCATCAGGCAACTATTACATTAACTCGGCCGATAAAAAGACTGAAACAAAATGTGGGAAATGTCCCAGGCGTCTGATCCAGATAGTACCGAGTTAGTCTGCCCTGAGCAGGCATTTAAAGGCAGGAGAGGCCAGCCCTGGCGGCTTCCCAGCATGGTTTCCATGTCAGCTGGGACTCGCTTCTCTGTGTGGGCTCACCTGAGGGAGGACCCAGCGTTCGTGTTGGGAAGGATGCCAGCCAGGTCACTGTCTGGCTTTGAGGGGACGGAGTGGGCTGGCGAGCATCTCTGTAGAATAACGTGCATATGCATGACTGCAACCCCGCATGGGCTAAGTGGCATAAAAAATGCATAGAAGCATGTATGGATTTATGTATGTGTCTCATAATTACCATGAAAGGCGGCGCGGAGGTGGGTCTGGCTGCTGGGGGGGTCGCCGACCCCAGCTGAGTCACACGCTTATGAGTCAGCTGACATCGGGGACGAATGCTTACAGATCACTTAAAAGGTTCCAACACATGGAATCCTCCAGTGGCAGACCGGTGTGAGACAAGCTTCTGGTCACGAATCACCTAAATGGGGAGACCGAGGGACACGGTGTACAGCTGTGTTCATAAAGCTGTAGAATAGAATCATTTATGCACATTAGTAAGAGAATGGATGCTGGATCATTTTGAAAATTCAGCCGTCCGTCTTACGACTGCTTATCATGGTTAGCATCGGGAAGTCTGCATCCTGTCTTAGGTAGCAAGATGCCGAGGCGCACCCTGAGTTGGACGCTGGTCCTTTTTCAAAATGACATGTTAGATATGCATTTCCTTTATCATGCCGCTTTATTTTTCCTACTTGCTTCTTTCAGCGCCGCATGGAAAGGGGCCCCGGAATATCACTGGGTGTCTCCTGCTTCAGAGCCACTTCCTTAGCTGTCCTCATCGGACACGTGCCAGCTGGCTCCATATAAATGGCTGTGCAGATTATTGGAAAACAGCTTTGGTTCCGCGTGTCCTATTAAGGTCGCCAGTGGTGCTCCCGCTTGACGGTTAGTACCCTAGCCCCCCCTTTTCGGCAGCATCTGATGCCCACCGCTGGCAGCTGCAGAGCAAAAGATCAAAAGATGGCTCCCCCATCTCCCTGGCCTATCTGGGGATCCGGGTCCCACCCTGCAAGTTTGCATGCCCTCCTTTTGTAGTTTGGTGCGGTTATGTCTTTTTTCCCCCTACTTTCCTAATATACCTGGAATTCTGTACGTCTCCCAGCCCCGCAGATGTTTCACTCCGGGTTTTATTTCCTTGACGTATGGCTCGGGGCAGTGTAATCTTGACGCCAGAGTCCTCGCCGAGGCCTTGCTTCTTATCACTGCATTAGTCACCGTCGTTATTATGCAGTGGTGGCAATGGTGGAGGCCGCATCCCCAACCGCAGCCCCCATCCCCAGCAGAATAGCAATGAGAGGCCCTGACAGTGACCCTGCACCCGGCCGGCCGGAAATCTCTGCAAATTACCTTGATTTTAATTAACTCTTGTTTAGTCGCTTCCATCGATCCCGGCTTTTTAAGCGTCAAGGGGGGAGTAATTAGAAATAATCTGCGTGACACTGCTGCATGTCCCTCTGGGGGGTGGGGGTGGCCAAAGGGATGAATATTCCGCATGCATGTTGAGACAGAGCCCCCCTCCCCACCCCATCCCGTGAGGCACCGCTTTAGGCTCTACTCAGTCCCTCTCTTTGTCCACTTTGTGTCCATTCTGTGCTTCATTTCCAGTT
>JAODKF010000018.1:9426621-9441035 GCA_026779585.1 Mormyrus proboscirostris
CTGGGTTTCCCTGCTGAGACTGCTGCCCCCGCGACCCAACCTCGGATAAGCGGAAGTCAATGGATGGATGGATGGATAGATTGCATTCACAGATCTTTGTGGGGAGCTGAAAAATGATCCCCAAAAAGTTAAAATAATAGGTTTTTATTTGGTCCCAACAATGTAATATAAATATAATGCACACACATACACAAACACACAGACTTTTTGCACATTTCCGACAGGCACAATGGCAGTAATCACAGTGTGAAACGTGCTGTGGTGTGGCAGCCAGGGCTATAGCTGGGCCTGGAATCGGAGGGCCTATCGGACACCACATCGTGTAACTAGCGCTGCTTTAGGGCTTCGGCAGACTGTGAATAGATGGAAGTGGGTCAGGGTGGGGGGTTATCTTCCTCTGTCGTATCTTTAATGTTATGAACAGGCCTTCCTTTCCGGAAAGAGCTGAGCGGAATACCTAAATGCCAACTTCTACATGTATGAGCTTGACTTGCACTGCTCCAGCCCTTTGTGGAGAAGGTGGGTAATTCTTTTACGCCTGGATGATAACAGTGACTAGTGGTATCCACTGGTGCCCCTCCCCTCCCGCTCCCTCCTTGTTTTGCCAGATATTTGCATACATCTACAAAGCCCAGCATAACCACGTCGATCCCCCCAGGTGACCATCATTGATGGCTCGAGTGTTTTCAGCCTCTGCTTAAGTCTAGCTCTGAAATTATGCATGGAGATGAAATATTTCTGTAGTCTGGTTCAAAGAAAATTGCAAGGGGCGAGCGTGTGCCTGTGATTGTTTCGATTTACTCGTGTGGATTAGCAATAGGCATGTGAACTGGCCCAGAGAATGGTATAAACTTGGGCCAATTATTGCCATTTTAATTTCCCATGAAAAAAGCCCCCCTTTTGAGTGAGATTTTATAAAATGATTCTGGAATGAATATCCTCTGTCTCATAAAATAAAGATTGCATGCGAGAATTGCCTGTCATGAAGTCATCAGAGAATCTATTGGGAATATGAAGGTAATCACAGTCCTGCCGTCTGATGACAGAGGCTAAATTGCTATTCTGTTTGCTGTATTTTCTTCTACACATAATTGTTGTCGACAACCTGAATTGTGTCTATTTTCTCCAAAATGTAACAATGCCATATAGCTAATTGCATTTTTAAATATAAGACTGTCCGTGTCAGACCTTGAATAAACGGAAATCTTAGCCCACGCTAATCTCAGTTTACTCATCTGCTAATCACAATGTACTATTCATTACCCGCACCTTTTGCCTGTCTTCTTGCCGAGGCAGTTAAAGTTGTAATGTCTAAGTTGTGAAATGACCCACCCCCCCCACCAAATGAAAAGTGGGAAATTGCCGCCCAGTTCCTGAGGAATTGGTAAATATCGCCATAATGTGCTGGAGATGAGCCAAAGGCCTCAATCAGAAGAGTTGCCGGAATGCTGATTATCAAACTGATGTAGAAATTCCCATCTCCGTGGTTAAGGGAGACTAGACCTGTCCATTTACTCCGTCCCACTGGAGGAGTAGATTTGATTGGTGATGCCTAGAGATGGTGCTGATGTCATCAGACAGCTAGACTGACCAGAATGTGGCCTGTGTCATGTGTGCATTAGCGCTGTGATGAAGTGCCATCATGCATGTTACTGTTGTTGTTACCATCCCCATGCTTTACTAAGATATATGGCCTGGTCAAGAGAAGCCTGATGATCCTCTCCCTCCCTGCATTCAGTCATGAGGGTTTTTTGCAGCTCCAGCTTCTTGAAGCAGTCTTTAATACCATGCAATGGCATTTATTGGTGTCACACTTATTGCCATACCTTTCACTTATATCTGAATACCACTGTTCACAATGCACGTGTGACTACAAACGTGTCTCCTTGCTTCCATATCGCTTCCTGACATGTCAGCCACACAGGATGTCATAGCAGATATCTGTGCTGCTGCATTTAGATTGCCGGAAAGCTATTAGGATCCTGGTTATTACACTCACGCCGTGTATTAATTGGGTGTGACTGAGCAGCCCTAAGCTGAGGCATTTGACCAATAGGAGAAGGCCGCAGAGTACAGTATAATAACGTGTATGCCTTTAGCCATGCTGACACACACTGAAACGTAACAGTGAGGACAGAGCCATACAGATGAGTGATGGCAAAGACTGAGGGGTATAGACAGGTGACTGCGAGGACTGAGGGGTACAGACAGGTGACTGCGAGGACTGAGGGGTACAGACAGGTGACTGCGAGGACTGAGGTGTACGGATGGATGATGGCGAGGACTGACACATTCCATCTGGTGGTAGTAAGGATGGCTTGAAGCTCACGCGGGTAGGTGCATCTCACTAGCATAATGCAGATGCCAGCTACTTCAGAAAACAAACTATGACGCAACCTGAAATCAATTCTGACTAAATACTAGTATGTGAATGACACATTCAGACATCTGGGTCACAAGCTGATGGTACATTTGGTTTTGCTTAAAAACTTTCTTTGCATATTCTTATATGGATACACAAAAAAATGTTGGCGTGCATATGGCATAATTTGAATTCAGGCGTGACGTTTCGTTGAACTTTCTGAGACTAATAGATTTTTAATTCCATTTAATTACCACACTGCACCGTGGGTTGAGAAACTAAATGGTTTTATTGACTTGATATGCTGTTAAAATTCAAATGTCTCATTTTCAGCATAAATGTCTCTAAAGGGCATTTGACCTAAGGTAAATTCTCAAGTCAACAGGGAACAAGACTCTGTGGGATAGAGTCTGAGTTCCCATTTCAGCATTTACAACTGTGGAAATGGCATGAGTTTTAGCAGTTTCCTCAGTGGTATTATTGTCAGTTTGCTGTAGAGAAATATTTCTAACTAGATAATAGTAATCCAGGAGTAGCACATATCACTAAGCCATCTCCATGTTTTCGCATGTGGATTCCAGTCGTGGAGGTGGCATGGTGGCACACTGTTGTTTATGTCTCTGCCCTGGCTCTGCATGGATGGAATTTGCATGTTTTTTGTTTTGGGGTTTCCTCGGGCTCCAAAGACATGCTTATGGTGTGTGTGCCCTATGATAGGTTGGTGCTGTGTCCTGGGTAATTCCCTGCCTTGTGACTGTAGCTTCTGGGATAGGCTCCAGTCCCCCTTGACCATGCATAGGACAAGTGGGTACGGGAAAAAGATGCATGGGTCGTAGTTATGCGTTCTGTGTAAATGTGTGAGCCTGTGCATTATCACAAGGCTTTGAGCTCTTCGGATTTCACTGTGTAAACAGGACTGTCTTTGATCGCACCGGCAAGCAGAACAGTCGGTATGTACACGGCATCCCGCCGTACATTGCGATCGCTCTGCCAGTGCCTGATCTTGTTTTGGTTTATTTCTGGGGCGCCGTTTGTCATGGAAGTTCTTCCAGAGGACTGTTGGAAGCTCGTTTAATCATCTTCCCCTCCGGCCGTGAATGCGAAAGGCTTTTGTCTTTTTGCAGCCGTTTGAGTTCCCCACCTATGTTCTTCATTTCTCTGCTGGGCTTGGGAGCCAGACTCGTTATTTCCCTGCGTGGTATGATCTTTTCTGAAGGACCCAAACCTTCCTAACAGTGTGTGTGCAGTGGATCTTGGAGCTGTAGACGCCCTCAAATTAGGACTGTCCTTCTGTTTTCTAAAAACATTAAATCTGAAATTCGTGAAGGACAGTATTGATTTGAATGCCATTTTTTATCTTCTTACATCACCTGTGGTAATCTGGAATGCATGATCTTTTTGCATTATACAATTACAATAAAGACTTTGAAACCTTTGAATGAATCCTAAATTTAGTAGCTATTTAGGCCAGTTAATAATGATTAGAGAGAAGAAACCCTTGCAGGGGTGATTAACATAGGGGTTATTGACAGGCCACGGTAATCACACTCAACCTGGAATTCAAGGATTTTCATCTGCACCTATAGATAGGACGTGAATCACTGTAGTTTAGTTTTTCTTCTCGCTTTTGGCTTCAGATAAACAATTAAGTACGGCAAATGAAAACTAAAGCAACTGTTTGTTACATACAGCCAGGCTGGTCTCTGAGGACATTATAGACCAAGTAATGGAAATCATTATGCCTGCTACTTCTTGGTCATTGTAATACAGATGCAACTATAATGTCGCATAATAACTCACTTATCATTGATAGTCTACAATGTAACCTTTTTTGAACTAGCTAATGCCAAATGCTAACGTGACCATGCAGGTTACGGTAGCCTAGGCTGTATGTCCAAGACAGGATTTAGATTAAGAGTATTTCCACTGTATATTTAATTGGGGTGTAATGGTACACAAAACTGTCGATTCGGCAAAAACCTTGGGTTGGATTCATGGTTCTGTGCAATTTCAGTACAGCAGGAAAAATAGAATTTGTTTTGAAATGATTTGTTATTAAAACTGCAAACGCAATCAGGAACAGTTTCAATCCAAAGGCAATGCGTCTGTCAACATGTATAAATAACAAACCCTAAGAGATGCATATTTGCACATTGTAAAAACAATTAAGTAAAATAAAGAAAACAAAACTGCGATATCAATAAAATCGCATGTTTTCTACTACCAAGTGTGGCTGCATATCTGTAGCAATAAACACCCTATAGCCTATAGATATTTTTCAGCTGGATCAGAATTTTCTGGTAAAAGTGCCTTTAAATGCCACAGGGAGACTAATTTGCAGAAGATTCTTCCTTGCTCTGGATGTGCACATACTTGGTTGATGTCGTCTCAAATGAGTTAGCATGTTTGCGTCTGTTTTCAGCAGCGTACTCGAGTTCGGCATAACAGAACTGACAGCCAGGCTTGGTCTTATCGGCTACTCACGCAGCAGTGATAGTGTATTTTATTGGGAAACCAAAAAGTTCTCAATTCTTCATTTGTTTTTTTGTGCGAACTGAAAGTGTACGGAACTGTACACAATAAATATGTGTACTGTTACAGCCCTAATATTTACAATAACGTGTTCAGAAGAAATGTAGCTGCATACAATCAATGGAAAAAAAAAAAATGAACAACTCATTAATATTTAGCTTATCATTATCTAGTGAGTTTTTCTTTCGAGGGGGGCCCCAGAGGGTGGGGCCCCATGCAGCCGTACTGGATGGAGCATCTTAAAGACATAGCATACAGCAGTTGTAGACCATCTGCTCTCTGTAGAGTTTATTGATAACTAAAGTGCAATCAATAAGCTGCCTGCAATAATTAGATGTTGCACTAAACAGGTTTCCTTTCATATATGGGTAACCAGCGCTGCTTTTGGATGTGCTGTGGTAATTGGGTAGGTGTAGATATGCTTTGATCTCTATGTGACAGGTGCAGGGTCGTTTGCATGGCGATGCAGGGATTTGTTGTGTGAGATCACACACTTTCTGGCTTCTAAAGGGTTAAGAGTTATGTGTGCGTGTGCGTGCGTGTGTGTGTGTGTGTGTGTGTGTGTGTGTGTGCACGCCGGGTGGAGAGTAGCACACATTTTTATGCACTGTGCATAACTGCTGTAGGTGGTGCTTGATGCTCTTGACAGGGATACAAACAGCATTTACTGGTCTTTTTTTCTCTTTTTTTTCTAAAACTTGTGCTTTCTGCTTCTTGACAAATTTACACCCCCCGCAGAAGCCCTGGCACCTGTCTGCTCCTGTTTACGCGTGATAGTGAGATGGGCTCGGCGGCTGTCCCATTTGGGCTTCATTTAGAGATCAGCCATTGTATAACTGGACGGGCAAATGGAGCCGGACGGCATTGTTAAACTCTATTAATCCTCACCGCGTTAAAGGGGCTGCCTTGGCGCTGGCTGTCCGTCCAACTTGGGGCCGGGAAGCTTGTCCTTGTGGCTGCCGCTCCTGTACTGCGAACAGCGCCCGCCTCACCACCAGCCCTGCACGGCTGCCACGCGCACTCACTCGCTCGCGTGCCACGTGTGCAGTTACGCCTCCACCCGCCCGCCCCCGGCTCACGTCGCCGTTCCCTCGGGGTGCCTGCATGTGGGTCTGCTCCAAATCATCTTGGAGAAAATCCGAATCATACTCATCCACCGCAAGCACACGGCACGTCCCCCAGGAGGAATTAGGCTCGCTTCTGTGCAGGCTGCCATACAAATGTACGTTATATTACATTAAGTGGTTTTGCCACTTAGGTGTAAACATTTGTGGGCTTTACTTATGTGCAGAGCAGCCAAGGAACTGGGGAGCAAAACACATGCGTTCAAACCGAATAAACGCTGTGTGACCTGGTTTCATGTGCGTATTTGTATGTAGTACGTTTATGCCGGCTGAATGCTTTCGGGCTGGTGCATTAAGCCCAGGGGTCGAATGAAGATGTGCATTGTTAGACCAGGTGTGTTTTTCCTCTGGAGTGGAGCGGATATGTTGCTGCAGCATGTGACAGACCATGGGGTAATACAAACAAGTCACAAGGCTGAGAACCTGAAGCCATGGTTTCCCATCAGTGCTGTTGGGTGCATTGTCATGGTTTGTAGGAGGATGGAATTTGCCGGTTATAATGGACTTCTGAGCGGCTAACACCAATGGGACCGGAAGGGACAAAAATGACCCCCCCCCAACCAATCAGGGAGGGGGATTCAGCCCACTTCTGATAGGCTGCTCTTGTCTACAAGCCGGCATCCTGAGAATGTGCCGTTCCTGAGATCCCGTCTGGCTTCAGAAAAATGGGGTTTGCATGGGCCTAGCCACACATGCTTTTCCTGGATGCTGTCCCTGCACTGCAGCTTCAGGGAGCAGACGGGCCGCCTAGAGTCCTATGTGGCAGAATTTGGCTTGTCTGGAAGCATCGCCGGTCTTTGTCAGTGGAATGACCAAGCGCTAGTAAATGCAGTTTGTATCCCTACCAAGAGCATCAAGCACCAGCTACAGCAGTTATACACAGTGTATAAAAATGCCTGCTATTCTCTACCCGGAACACACACACACACACACCTGATGATTACTGCACTGTAGTGGATTAACACAAATATTGCTGACCAGCTAGTGTTCCTCCAAATGAATTGAAAACTCAGATCTGGTTGGATTACACTGGACTCTTACGTGAGCTGTGTGAACTTTGGTTTCGTGACTGCTTTGGAGAAAATGAGCGATTCCTTAAGATTATGCTGCTTCTCATGAACATATCTCTCCCATAGATTATTCTTCATATAGTTTCAGGTGACCCAATTAAAACTCCATTCCACTTGTTACTATGCAAAATTGCCAATTGACAGCACTCTTATGAATATGGTTTGCGCTCTTTTGCACTGAAATGGATGAGAAAAGTCAAGCTGAAGCCAGTATGAATATACAATTACGTACCTAATGGTTTAATGCATTTTAATGCAGCAGTTGTTCATTGTGGCTGTTTTTTAAACCCAGGAGGGTTAACCCAGAGCCTCGTTTAATTGATTTAGTGCTGTCTCAATGCTCATGGATTCCATCCATTCAAATTAGGGTGTCCCGCGTTGTCCGCACATGGAACGCTGGATATGAATGGCCTCTATCCCGACCGACGGCATTGCATCATTAGAAGAACAATACCATTAACATGCAAGTGTGGCGCTAATGGTGATCCTTCTGGAGACACTGGGAACAGGATGGCTACCACTGGTGACGCGCCTTTGGTGCCATGTCCCCGCAAATCAGATCACGTGTGAGATCTACTGTCCTCCTGGTCCCTCTAAATGCAATTTGAGCACCTTAATATTCTCTGATATGAATAGAATCGTGATGCGGCTTGTGTCAGTGTTGCTGTTCTATATGGAATCATTTCTGAATGTATTCTGGCTCGGGTTCTGTAATTGGCAGTGTATGTCATTGGCAGGGTGGAATTTTGATTTATGTGGGGTCTGGGTCTCGACGCATTGAACTCTTGATGCATTTGCATTGGCTGTCTGTTTAGTGGGCGTGGCCCGTGACTGCCCAGATCACAGTTCGTATATCATTCACTCATTAGTCTGTGATCACTGAGCCTCGCAGTCAAAATATCTTTCACTTTGGTGTAGTGGTTGGAGTGTGGGGCCGCCAACCTCACAGTTAATGTATCCTTACCGTTTTGTTGGGGGGGTGGGGTCACCAGCAGTGGGGATGACTGACTCGCAGTGATGAATATGGCACTTTGGGCCTCGGCCATGAGAACATCAGTCAGTTTTGAAGGCGAGGAAAAGTGGGAGGGCCTTGTGCTGAAAAACATTCGAGACAGAAATGAGCTGAGGGATTGATGGGCTACATGCACCAAGCGCCTCTGCTGATAAGAAAAATCTGAAGCGGAAAAAGTTGTGCTTTTTTTTTTCTTGTTGCTGGGGCTGTTAATTATTTATGTCGACTGGTATTATTTTCGCTGAATTTCCCTTCAAAAACCAGCCCTTAAACGCTGAAAGAGAAAGAGCTTTGATTCCATTGAAAGGCGTCTTTTTCTTATTTTTTCTCAAGTGCATTTTGTGAGTAAAGACAGTAGCCAGCCTCTCGCGGCAGCGGCAGAGTCCTGAGATGTGCGGCGAGGCCTGCGGAGGCCCCAGCTGAGGAGGAGGAACCAGCGGCCCTGTGCGTGGAAGAGACCTGCGCATGGCTAAAGTGCGGGCCTGACCTTCAGAGTAAAAGAAGCTGATCGGCATAAATATGCAAAGGCGAGGAACTCGCCAGCAACAATTATCTGATGAAGGACAAGCCGTAGGTACAGTAATGAGGAATGTTTTGGAGCGGAACAGTGGGCGAGAGCGAATTTATAACAGTCAACGGGGCCTCTGTTGTCTGGATGCTAAATGGGCCTCTTTTCCAGCTTTTTGCTAAAGACGTGCTCCGTGTTTATGACAGGCTACACCCAGCGATACACTTCGCTTTCTGATTATAGCGAATCGACACCGGCGTTCCGATGTGACCTCTGTATCGCTCGCTGGCATAGTAGCCATTGGCTGTTCCTTGACCCGCCCTTCACCGAAATGGGCGTAATTGATTGATTAATCTAACTTCACTCGCAGAAAAAAGAGAACTTGATGAGCTGTTACTTTATAAAGCTCTGTTTTATTTCTGCTCTCCCAGTGGGAGAGCGAGTTGAAATGTTTTCTTTATTGATGCGGCCTGCCTCCCTTTCCGAACAGAAGACCTTGAAAGAAACGCGTCAAACTTTCGCCTACAGGGCTTTGACGCCATTTCCTTTCTGTGACCTATTTATTGAAAACCAGACGAGATTTGCACTGTTGTGTTTCAGGCTGTACAAATGGGCTTGTTTGCTTGTTAATGTACATTTATATCTGCATGGTAAGTGGTGTACAGGAAGCAGTGTGCTTTCTGAGGGATGGGGGACGGAGAGGGGTGGCAGGGAGTAGGTACCAGATGATCCTTCATATGGACAGAACTTTGGAGTGTATGTTTCCTTCCCATTCTCTGTTTCTCACGCTGGGTTTTAAAATGGCATAAAGTTAACTCTTTTTGTGCCCCCCCATGTGTTTTTTTTATCTCACCTTAAGGGCTCAGTTCGGAAAGGTTCCTATATAAAAATACACCGTAATGAATCCCAGATGCCCTTCTGCCATCTTGACGATCTGGGCTGCTTCAAGCTAATATCATGTCTCCTTGCCGTTTGCTTCCCATGATGCTCTGGTTGTGGAGCAGAAAGTGGCTTTATGCTGGAGGATGGAGGGCATCCGTGGGGGTGCCCGCTGACCCCAGAACACTCCATTTCACACCTGTCCTCAGCGTGCTCCCTTCCGCCTCAGCTCTTCACGGGCCAGACGTTATTATCGCGTCTCAACAGGCGATGGAGTAACTTCGACAGCCCGCGTTGGATCTCTTAGCTGTGGACAGCCTTATAATGGAGGGTGCAGCAGAATATCTCAGGTGTATGGAATCACCCCAGTGTGTTGTCGGGGGGGCAGGTCACAGAGGAGTATTTTAAACTAGAATTACAGGAAATTCATTGTTTATGCCTCTGATTTGGTCTCTGGCCGAAGCCATCAGAGAGAGAGCGAATTCCTGAAATCGATGCCAAAAGTGCTCTCTCTAATACATGTAGGTAAGAGTAATTGATTTTTATTCTAGTGCAGTAGCTCTGCTAGTCTGTTTGCGAGCTTTTGTCAATGGGGTTTGCATGCATCGTCACCAGGTAATGACCTGCTGTGAGTTTCCCGAAGCCTACTTAACGCTACGTCATTCCAAAGTTCTACGTTAAAAGATTGAACATACAAACGACGTACAGTAGTGTTAAGGCAGCTTCGGGAAACTCACCCCCGGCCTCTTTCTCCTAAATCATAAAAAACAAATTTAGAGAGAAGACTTAATAAGGAGGGAAGAGGGGCAGGAGAAAACAAAAACGCTCAACAGTAAAATGCAATATGCAACGGCGACAAATATTTCTCTCCTGTTCTGGGTGACAGCTGCTGTACCTGGTGATTCCCCGGAGAATTTGATGGATTCTCTCTTTCAAGAGGAACATGGAATTCTCTCTTCCAGCAGGACGCAGTGTGAGAGCAGGGCGGCCGCATTTCCTCTCAAATGATCCGGAAACATCATCTGGCTCTGCATAGCACTGGCCTTTTTTCTGCCTTCTCTTCAGTGCAGGTTGAAAGTTGAATCCTTTCACATTTGTATGGAAGTAGAATTTCTAAGGCTTTCCTTGTGTGCGTCCCCAGACATGCTTGCGGAGCCTTTCGTTATATGACAATTATACTCAAACACCTTTTACGGGATTCGCATTCTGGGCCGCATAGGTGAGGTGAGAAAAGTCAGGTGACCAGGTGTGTGTTTATTAGTCACACCTGTTCTCCCCGCTTTCATTTCGAAATTGGTATGTTCTATTTTGTTTTATCCCCAGTGACTTGGATGACGATGGTCCCAACCTCCAAACCTTATGATAAGGTCTATTAAGGACAGTCTTTTTTGAACCAGTCCCACACATGTCAAGTTAAGTGACCCTGCCTTACCCCCCATTTGTGTTTGGGAATGGAGGTTTTGTAAACCCATTTACAATGCCAAGTCTATCATGTTCTGCTCTCCATCCTGATGGACACATTCTCACAGAGATGTATCATTTATGAAAACAGAATGAATTATGGCGACGAAGGGTCCTGTTGTCTTCAGTATTTAAATCGTATATTCAGTATTAAATTCAATATTCAGTATTGACGTCATATTTGCATCATAAGCCCTGCAGTGTGATTTACTGCAGCATGATGTAACTGGATGGCAGGTTCTAGTTGATGCCGTTGAATCGAAGTGCAGGTAAATGCTGTGTGTCAGTGCCCTCTGTGGCGTTTGCACCTAAAGCCGCCATCAGCTTGTATCAAGCTTTTTTTCATTAGCCTCCAGCTGGTACTTTGACTTCTCTGCAAAACTATAAATTATTTAAATTGGGTCTTTGGTTCCAGGGTTGTGTTTTATGCAAGTCAGCGGAGGAAGGAAAACAGACTAAGGTATTCCACTAAACTACCAAGAATCCTGTGCTGAATAATGGATAATGCTGTTGGAGATGGAAAGCAGTTATTGATACATTACTGGTATAATACTCAGTACTTATGGAAATTGATATTTCAGGTAATGCATGGGCTTGAAATCAATACAGAAGAGTAAGCATGCATCATTGTGTGTCTGTATTTGGTTCAGACCTACTTAGTTTGCCTGGACAGAGACAATGAACTACTTTTGTACTATCACAATATCCATCCATCCATCCATAATAGCTTATGAAATCATAAAATCAGAGATGTTTGTTGACTCAAGGCCCATTCCAGGAATTATGGGATATATTGGGGGGGGGGGGGGCGGAGGGTGCTCTGTGAATGAGATGCCTGTCTTTCAGTGTTTTCTTCTGTCATTTTCTTTCATTAATTCTTCCCTCCCCAGCAGAGTAATTTGGTATCCATCCATCCATCCATCAATTCCGGTCAGGGTTGTAGATCTCCAGAAACATAGTAATTATGAGTTATGTCTAATGGGTAGATACATTGTTAAGCTCTTTGCCACTGACTAAAAGTTACTAAGTCTTTTTTTGTCACTCACATCGTACATACTTTTAGCTGACATTCCTTTTGTTTTGCATTTTATCTCCCTCTGGCTATGCCCATGTAAAGCCGTATCTCTCACTGTCCATTCGCATTTTCAGTCTATTCCTTCTCATGTGATATAATAGTTATCTTGTTACACATGAAAAATACCATATTATTCAGCCAATGGCGTCAGGCTGTTTCTTAGGTAATGAAGTTGGTCAAAACCATTTGTCTTATTTTGTCACGGCTTTTACCTATTAGTCATACGGTGTAGAGCTTTGGCTACCCTGAAACCCCCTTCAGCCAAGGACATCCGTGCTCTCTTTGGGGTGAAATGAGTGGAATCGAGAATGGCCAGCTATAAAGAGTTAGGGGTCCGAAACCTGCTGTCTGATCTCGACCAGCAGGTGGCGGAAGTGTCGCTGTGCCCTGGGTTACTTTGAGGTGCATTAATCAAAGATGGCACAGCATTCAGTTATATAAAATGATCAAGTTATGCGGCTGGTCATTGTTGTGTTTCAGAAGAAGGGGGGTATCATCTCATTCAGGTTGAATTCAGCTGCCTTTTTCCTTCTGGAAGGGGGCCTGTGGAAGAATTAGGTGTGGGCGGGGGCGCCAGCGAGTGCTTTAGCGCTGTCAGTGCAGATTCTGTCACCGGCAAAATTGCTTTATTGGATGGTTTGCGGCGGTTGACACCGGCACGATAAGCCAGTAGCCGGGCAGTCGATAGGCTGTGTGAATCCTCCCCAGGGGGCGGACCCAGACCCTGATGGACTGACGGCTCAAATAATGGAGAAAAATAACAGTGAAATAAAAATGGCAGCGGTCTTGGGCTTGGGGCAGGGGGAGGGGATGCCAGCAAAAGACTACGATGGCAGATGATGCGATTTTAAATGCGAGGCCTCATTGTTGTCTTTAATGAAAATTCATGACGCCATTCGTCAGAGCTCAAAGGGCTGTGTCTTGGCGTGGCACAAAGAGGGCGCCACAGACGCTAGAAAGATTAATTTGAAGTTAATGTGCTCTAAATTGACCACTGTGTTAATTAGGGTTTGTGGGTCTTCAGTGGAACCACAATAAATCTTGTTGATGGGTGTCCCTGGGCGCTGGATGGCTGCCACTTCGGTGCCCTGCCCACCTCCCGTGGGAGGGGCGTCGGGGGTCGGGGGTGTGGCAGAGGTTAATTACAGGACAGGTGGATGGCTGCCTCCAGCCTGTCCCGAGGACCCGGACTATCAGAGCTGAAGATGTGTGGGGGTGGGGGGCGGAGCTTCAGACCACAAAGACCAGGCATCACAATGTAAGTGGGAGCATCATCCCAGCTCAGCATCCATACACCAAAGCACGGACCTACTTCAGTTAGCTTTTTCGCTGTTCCGCTCCAGACAGTAGCTGTAACTGGCAGGTCCACAGAGGAGTGCAGTGTCATGGTAACAAATTTTACATGTCAAGCTCTGAGAAAAAAAGCACCTTTGTTTTTAGAGGGAGAGAATTCAAAATCTATTCGGCAATCTGCGCATATCAGCAGAAAATCTATTTTTTTCCCCCCATGTTGACAAATTAGCTTCATGATAAAAGTGTTCATTGAACGGGAGCTGTAACTAAAACGCTGGGTAAAAATGCTGCAATTTTTCACTTTGGAGCAAACACTGGGGAAGATTTATGGAGGGGGTGGGCAGATTTGGGGGTGCCGGGAGGTGAAGTCGGTCACGTGACCACGCTGTCTTGCCATCCACTGACATAGGAAAGACGAGATATATAAAGGGTGTAAATTATGTGCCTGTAAAGTGTAAAACAATAATTAAACACTACAATAAAAATGATTAGAACTGCTTTTGACATTCTCATAGCGAATAACTTCTATTTAATTGCAATCACAAATTTTAATGCCAGTTTTATGTTCCGTAGCTATAAGCTGTTTAAAGTTCAATAGCTATACACTTTAAATCTCTTTCCAATTTACACTCTGAAGCGGTGGGACAGTAATGGGGACATTGTGGATGCTTTGGCCGTAAAAGCCGGACAGTGGATCTTCCTGACCAAGAGGAATAGGCCACGTGACTCGGCACTAAGCTGGTTAGTTATTCACTAACAGCATCTGTCTGGGGCTAATGGGTGTTACGGCCTCATAAACGTCATGAAATTGGATATTATCCCTTAATTAAAAGAACAGAGATGCATCGTGTTGATTGTGGTGAAACTACTGTTCACAGAGTGAAAAAAACACATGTGGACTTGGGACATGTGGAGAGGGTACTGTCTTTACATGGGTGCTGGAACAGTGTTTGATGGATTCGACCATCTGTCAGTCGTGTGGTCTATAGCAGTGTTTCCCAACCTGGGACCCCCAGTCTACGTTTTTGCTCCCTCCCAGCTCTCAGCCAGACAGTCCATGTTTTTGCTCCCTCCCAGCTCTCAGCCAGACAGTTCATG
>JAODKF010000018.1:9453476-9466443 GCA_026779585.1 Mormyrus proboscirostris
GACCGCTACTCCACCTTGTATGACTAATCAATACCAAATCATCGTTTTAAACTAATTAAATTAATGAATTAATTGAGCTGAAATGTAATGAATGCATGTCAAGGCTAGGGTGCCCCTGAGGAGTGATACGATGTTCTTCTCACCGTCCAACCAGCATCTTTTTGGTGAGCATAAGAAATTTCTGTTAATCTTCATCGTGTTACTGATAATTTGCACAAGTTCTAATGTTACATTGTGTGTTTTTTTTCTGAGCAACACCCATATAAATAGCTTGAAATATTTCCTTTAACTGTCAAAGACATTTGCACAGTCCTCTAGATTGCATGTTCAAAATAAATAGGCCGTACCATTGTTTCATTGGGGGGGGCTTACACTGCCCACCTCTCTGGCTCGCCCAGTGCCGTGTTCCATTCCTGGCCTACAATCGGTCTCCTCCAGTGATTTTTCGATTCACCGGGGCCATGGTAATAAGAGAAGAATAGCGCGTCCTACGCCGAATGCACGGCGCCCCCTCCCAGCAGAATGGTGCATGCGGCGGTGAGGAACACAATTAAAACAAAGCCTTTGTCTGGAATCATTGGCGGCGAAACCCCCAAATTATCATTAGCACAACAGTTTTGTTTGCTTGTCCACCGGGCCGGGACTCAAAGCTCTCAAACCGTCCTCAGCCACGCGGTTCATGTTTTTTTTCAGTGGAATCTTGTCCTTAGCTAATTAATTTGCAAATTTTATTCTCAATAAAGTGCTAACAAAAAGATAATTGTGACTTTATTAACAGTTTCTTGAGTAGCAGATGGTGTATTGCTGGGCTGCCATGCCGCATTAGTGATGGTGATGTCTTTTTATCTGCTCTCCACTGTGCTTCTCCACAAAAGTCCTTATTAAGACCACTAATTAATAGTATTTTTCTAAACACTAATTGTGGAAATTGCACTTGAAGTAAGGTAATGCATTGTTGCATGTTCATACGCACATCCAGTCACTCTGGTAGCTTTGCTTGCTCAATGTGTGCTTTTTTTTCTGTCTGTGTCATGTTTGTTGTGTCTGCCGCTATATTAGACGTATAATTTACCATGGTTGAACTTTTTCAATGTAGTTTCATGGTGAATATGTGATGTGCAAGATTTCAAATTGAAATCTCAGTCAATCCAAGCGAGTTTTCTCTTTTTTTATTAAAATCAAATAGGCCTATTGGTTGCCGCCGGTGATCGAGGGCTCCAGGTATCGGTAACTGCATAAAAAGGGCCCTGGGTATTTTAATTAAATGCGCAAATAATGAATGAACCAAGTGCAGGGATTAAACTGTTTGCTGGCGAATCGTAATTTAATTTCCTGCTTGTGCTTGGATACTGTCCAGATTTCCGCGATGCCACATTGCAGCCACAGGAAGCCAGGCCCCCCACCGAGGGCCCCGCAGTGAGAACATAAGTATGGGACCACGCTGTCCTTGGGGTTCTGGACGTGAGTATAAGGAGGCAGGAAGTATGGGCCAAAAGGAGCCACTGCTCAGATGACAGGCCCCGATCCAGACGAGCAACACTCGCGAACCCACTGTGGATGCGGGGTGAGCTAAGGACCGAGCACAGGAGTGCGGCCACTTCTGGCACCTACTGGCCGGTGAGGGTAGCTCTCGCAGCTGTCTCAAGACTGTGGGTGTGGTAGACTCCGTCCTCGGGGCTTAAAGCTGTCTTTGCGAAGCAGATCTCGGCATCATGGAATTTCCCTCGATCCTATATAACCCCTTGAAACTCTTAGCAGTGCTGAAGTTTCCTCATAGGCGTTTGATCTAAAAGCAGCAATAAATCCTAAGACACCATGCAAGACATTAATTGGACTCTGGGCTCTGCTCTGTGGTGGGGGAAAAATCATATTTCTCTGGCTGGTTGGTCTAAACTTTTGGCTCAGTTGAGTGGACAGTAGTGTGACTGTGAATGGTGAAACCATTGAGGTCACCACTGCATGTTTCCTTATTCTCATCCCCGCATGATGGCACCCCTGGTACTTGGAGTCTTGTGAAGTGGCTGAATTCGGTCTCTCGGCACACGTAAACGGCTACTATCGTGATAAAAATTGAGCTGAAGGAGCAAAACACCCCGGCTAAACTAGCATCGTTATTGGCCACTGTCCAGAGCTTTTTGGATCCCTCATAAAAGGCGAGGATATTGACCGTTCAGAAACTTGGGCTGTGAGGCCGTCAAAAAGAAGCATAACAGAAGCAATCATTTGAGGGAATTTACAGGAGCTTTAAATGAACTTTCTGAAACGTGGCCCGTTAATAGCAAGTATGGAAATTAGGTTTTCTTCTACCTTTCATACATTTCAGTAATACGACTTATGTATGAGTAAGACCGAGTACCTCTGTTCGCTGTTCGTTTTCTCCGTGGCGAGCCCCCCCTGCCGCTGTGAGCCCCCCCGATCTGTATTAAATAGCAGCTTCATTAAATGTCACCATTTCGTCCGGGCAGGAGTGCACCGGTATGAATGAATCGCAGGTGTGAAGTAGGGTTTGTAATATGAGCTTTTTGTTTGTTTGAACCGAAATCGTGTTGCTGAAATTCAGCCGATGTATGTAGATATGCGGCACGGCAGTGATGATGAAACTGCAGCCAGTCCCCTTGCTTCTGGTACATTCCCCGGCCTGGTACCTCCAGTAGCAGCAGCCGTGGGGTCCCTGTGAGGCTGTGTCCTTGAGGTATTGCTTAATCTTTGTAGTGTCCACCTCTCACACCATCTGAGTTAATTGGGTTTTTCCGTGTAATGCCTCTGAAAATGTAATATTTGACTGACCTGATATAATTTTTTTTTCGATCCGTTAAATAAATTAATTCTTGTGTTTGTGGTCGCCATTCATGGTCCGGCCCACAAGGTGCCGGAAGGCAGACAGGTTAGTTTTACCCATGTTGTCCTTGTCCTGTTGTACTGTAATGCATCACTTTTCCTACCATTGGAGGTGGCTTGATTTTGCCAAATCTTCTCCTCCTGTACAAGGGAGCGCTGACTTCACATTTTGACCAGCAGCGCCCAGCCCTTCCAGTGTTCACAGGACCGCGTTCCTCATAACTATGGTCGCTGAATGTTAATGTAACCTGCAGTCAGATGGAATGACTCGCTTAGCAGGAGAGAGGTCTGGCTGTCTGCTGATCCGGTGGGGCTCCTCGTCCCCTCGGACTTGTGCGTACTTGAGGGGACGTGAGCGTCATCGCCACGCCTTTCAGGGTGCTCCACCTTTCAGCAGGGACGCGGTCTGATAGGCTGATAGGGTCACAGGTCGCCGTAATACCCGTTACTCAAACATGCTTAAACAGAGACATGTACTGTATGCGCACACTGATACCCAAAGTAGGAGCACAAAGACACAGGGTTGTGTGTGTTTGTGCTCATTTAGATCAAACACACGGCCATGCACGCACACACATACACAGGTCCTCAAATGGCTATTCTCTGTCAGGCAAGCACACACACACACACATGCACTGCAAACACTGTTTGTTTCTCTTTGCCTCAGCTTTTTGTTTGTGGTGGGGGCAGGAGGGGAGGAAGATAAATATCGGCATAATAAAAAGAGCCTGCACTTGATGCATTTTCAACAGTCCACTGCTTCAATTACATGTATTTACTTACAAGTCGGAATTTATTTTCTGGCTGGCGCAGTCCGATTGGTTTTGAATGGGAAATGAAAAGGTCCTACTACTATTGTGCCTGGATTGTAATGTTACAGCCAAGGCAGTGCACGGCTCTGTGGATGCCCTCGATTTTCAGAACTTTTTACATGCAAATGATTTAATAAATCAGGGATATGGGGTCCTGTCTCACCCCATGCTGAATGGAGCTAATTTGCAGGTATCTCTGTGTCCGTGTAGGGCTTCACAAAGGCTACACATTCAGCAGGGGGGTGGTGTGGGTGTGGGTGTGTGTGGGGGGGGGGGGTGGCAGGGGCGCGGGGGCATTCTCTGCAGCAGGCACACGATTTTGTGCCGCTGTGCAAAATTGAATTTTAGGAAGACCTTGCTGCTCTGCCAGCTGGGAGAGACAGCCATTGTGCATAGACATGCCCCAACTTCGGGGAGTCACTGTGATGGATGAATGGCGGGGAAGAGGAGAGCGAGGTCTTCCTCAGAGTGGAAAAGCAGGAGGAGAGCTGAGGTGTCCCTTAGCCAAATCAAATTCAAATTCAAATTTTAATTGTCACATACATTAATAATTTGGGAAGGGAGGAGGGAGAGAACAACAGCGTAGTGCCAATTGATTTGTGGCACGTTCCTACTCAATATTTTATTTGCGTTATGCATAAATTCATTATTCAGTCAGCCAATAATGTGCCTACATTGGCTGTGAATGACATGTCGTTAAACTTAATCTGGCCAATGAGCGTGCTTCCTCTGTCAGATCGCATCCTTTAATCCCTCCCCCATCCTTCATCATTCCCGTATTCTACCAAAAACTCATCATCAATGAGTCGTCACGGCGTGACATTTACGACTCACATCTCAGCAACAGTAAGCAAGTTTAGCTGGACATATTTGAATAGTTACATAAAGTTTCAAGAATATTAATATTAGTATTGGTGTATGTGTATTTTTTATGTCTTGTGTGTGGTTTTTAAAGGGTTCTCTACCCACAAATTTGGTTTGCACAATGCCCTTGGGATGGATGGGTGGATGGATGGATGGAGAAAGGTAAAGTAGCTCTTAGCATGAGGACATTGAGGACATACAGGAGGGAAGTATACCGTAGAAAGGATGGATGGGGAAGAAGAGAAGCCGGTGTGTGATTCAGGCTCTGGGCCTCTCTGGTGTCCCCCCCTTGCTGACGTTTCCTGGAGTTTTAGACATTTTGGTGTCCATCACAGTCTGCCTTTCTAACATATGTGCACAGCCTCTTTGACAGAACTGGGACGGAGCCTGACGGTGCTCAGGTCACAGCCCCATCCTGCTCTTTGAGTTACTGCCACCTAATGGATGGATGGATCGGAATCCTCCATAAATCCTGCTCCGCTCTCGCTTGCATCAGAACAGAGAAGATTAAGATCTATTTTATCTGCACTTAACTTTTCTCCTTCTTAGTTTATTTCTTTAGCTTTCTTGTGTTTCTATACAAGACAACTAATAACCACATAAAAATTTCCTGCAAGATGGATTTGATAAATATATTTATGTGTATATGAATAAAATGGCAAATGCTATGAAATGTAATTGTGGCTGCAAAGTGCTAATCACAGAGCAATTTAATAGTGTTTAGCTCACTGTGGTTCTGCTGTGTGACCATGGGTGCTAAACCGAGCCTTTTGAGCTCAATGAGAGTGCCGCACTCAGTCCCATGAACGCACCCAGACCGCTATGAAGCAATGCTGGCCTTCAAGCCCCACCCACCAGTAGAGCCGCTCCCTACGGCTCGCCGCCCTCGTGAATATTCACGCTGTGCCGATGGAACGAAGGATGGCTAATCAAAAGGGGAGGGATTACCAGTTAGCATTCCCACTAAAACGTAGTGGTAGCCGGTGGTGATTTTGGGAGCGCCAAGTGGACGGGTAGCGGGATTGCCGAGGGCCAAGCTCTTTGCCAGGTGTTTCCTGATGAAAGATGTGGTGCCAATGTGTGTTTGATCCCAGGTTTTTTTTGAGCCCAGGAATTGGAGAAGAAGAGAAAAGAACCTATAAACACTGGTCTACTTCCTGGAATTGTGTGTTTGCTTTATTTCACCTTATATTGTCTACACTGCGTCTGGCTGCATGCATGCCGCTGATTGTGCTTTAACTATCAAATAAATATAGAATATTGCTTACTCATTTAGAAGGGGCTAGTTTTGCTTGATGAAATTGGAATGGGAGAATTATATAAAACAGCATTGACAAATGCAATATGTTGTTTGTTTGTTGTTTGTTTGTAACTGTTTGTATGTACAAATGAAAGTAGCGTTCAGGCTCTTTCAGAGTGCCTGTGTTTTTTTTTATTTTGCACCGGAGAATTGCACTTTAATTTCGTTGTACAATGTCTCATTGCTACAATGACAATAAAGATTCTATTCTATTCTATTCTATTCCTCATTTACTTGCTTGTACATGTATCCCATCTAGACATTTTTTAGGTCTGTTTAGGGAGCACTTTGCATCAGCTAGCACATACAATGAAAAATTACTTTAACCATTGTGTTAAAATGTGCGTGTGCTATGCAAATCAGTCAGATTCACCAATTTGATTTGCCTTTGCTCAGAGATGATGTGATCTCCTAATGGGATGCATGGTAATACGGGAAATGTAGATATTCTGGTTGCTTTGATATTATGAGGAGTGCAACAGGAAGTGAGGTCACTTTGATCCTTTAGATGGAAGTACAGCAGGGAGTGAATGTGATTTAGTGGGGTTTGTGGCTCTGAGTGAGACTACTGGCTGCCCTCTGATTTACTCAGTATGTTTTGGTCTGAATTTTTTAATTTGCCAATGGAGCAAGTCATGGAAACCAGTTAATGAACTTATTGTACTTTATAATAATGAAATTAATTAGATGTTACTAACCACAATCTAAATTACTGTATGTGCTGTTCATTTTATTTTTGTGTGTGTAAATATTCAAAACTTGTAGGCAGCGTATTACGCATTTTGGTAAAAATTTTGAGTTCATTTGCTTAGCTTTTTGCTTTTATCTAAGGTGACCTAGAATTGTACATTGTTTGTTGTAGATATTTTTATAATTCAATTTATTTATACAGCGGAATACTTGCTGTAGTGTTTCATGTTAAAGACCATCCTCAAGGGTAGTACTGCAGTTCCCCACATGGTTCTGGGATCTTGAAAAGTTTCATATAAACTATTGCGCCACCTGCTGGCCTGGAGTTTTTCCTCAGACTCCCATGAGAGCCCTAATCAGCATTGCCTGCCAGTCCCCCCCACCCCGAGACGTGTGACTGGCATTGAGCTTCCATTTGTCACTGCAGGTCTTTGGTTTGGGAAGGCATTTGAAGTCCGGAATTCTCTTCTGCGATCCAGACAGAAAAACTTGTTTCCTGTTTCACATACACAGAAGACAGCTGTGACAGCGGCTTCTGCTAAGTGAGCCCGGCTCTCCGCCAGCAGCCTTTTCTCAGGTCATCCTGGCACTCTTTCAGTATAGCAGGATCACAGTGATTCTTACATTTAATACCGTCTCTTACCTGTGATCTTGGAGTGATATTTTAAAGAGGGAAGATGAACAAATAATAGAACAAATAATTTGATGCTTCATTCATGAATTCATATTTTTAGAACTCATTTTAAATCGGGTGGTCTGTACTGCAGTATGTATTGCATAACTTGAGAGGAGCCAAAAAATAAGCCGCTGGTGGTCCTGTGACCCAGTTCTGTCCTTGACCTCTGTGTTTTCGAGCATAAAAACAAACAGGTGCTCTTAGGCATCAGTGGGGGGGGGGGGGTCTCTCCCTCCTGCCACAGCACCACAGCACACCATACCGAAATCTGTAATTCTGTGTGTGTTTGCTCTTAGGGCCAGACAGCAGGGGGCATAGTTGTTAATGAGCATAACTGTACACATTGACTGCAAACCTGGTATGGGGGGAAGCTGGTATGCTTAAACCTAATTTAATTATACGAAAATCTATGTATTTTTTTATCTTATATGATCTGTGATAATTTACATGTGGGTGAATGACTAGATAGATAGATAGATAGATAGATAGATAGATAGATAGTCCGTTCACACCTACAAGTACCTCAGCCTGTGGGTGGACAATAAACTGAACTGGACATACAACACTGATCACCTGTACAAAAAGGGCCAAAGCAGGCTGTACTTCCTGAGGAGGCTGCGGTCCTTTAACATCTGCAGAAAGCTCCTGTGGATGTTTTACCAGCCTGTGGTGGTCAGTTTCCTTTTCTTCAGTGTGGTGTGCAGGGGGAGCAGCACAGCAATAAAGGACTCATCAGGGCTGGAAAAACTGATCAGGAGGGCTGGCTCTGTTGTCGGCATGTAGCGGGACACTCTGGCCGCAGTGGCAGAGGAAAGGACACTGAACAAACTGCTGGCCATTATGGACAATGTCAGGCAGCCTCTGCACACTGTCATTATCAAGCAGAGGAGTGTGCTCAGTGACAGGATGCTTCTCCTCAAATCCAGAAGTGACAGACTTAGGAATTCCTTTGTCCCGCACGCCATCAAACTGTTCAACTCCTCATTGGGGGGGGGATTTACCCGTGCAATAATTATGTATTACTATTTATTAATTATTTATAATTATTATTATTTATAATTATTTAAATAATTATTTATTATTATTTATTATATCCCATCGCTATTTATTACTCTTTCCTATATTTTTATCTTAGATTTTTTGTAATGTACTGCTGTACTCTATGTGACTGTACTATTAGGCCAGTGTATTGTTGCTGCTAGAAACTGAATATCCTGGAGGAACCTTCCCGAGAGATTAATAAAGTTTATCTATCTATCTATCTATCTGTCTGTCTGTCTGTCTGTCTGTCTGTCTACATTACCTTGAATGTGGTTTTTATGTAAAAGTCATTCTTCAACAATGAACTGGATGTTGCGTTATAAAGAAGATGCCAGGTATTCATGGTGCAGTGAAAAATTTAGATTTAATTCAAATATTCACCAATATGGTTAGACTTTCACAATTTCCAATCAGGTGGTACAATTCATGAAAAACCACAAAATATGGTAATAATAATATTGTAAAATATTATAATTTGTTTTTTTTATTATTTTATGTATAACCAAGATGTCAAGAATAAAAGTTTGTGCTGGTGGGCAAGTGTTGAAATGAGCTTGAAAAGACAGGTGCTACAATCACAATTAATATTGTGATCACTAATCATGAATGTAAAAAACAAATAGGAATAAACAATGTCTGACACTTATGCATTGTAGACACTTAAATGGTTACTCTGTGAAGGTTTTCATTTGGAAAAAATATTGGAAAATAATATTTTTGTAGGTGGCGCCACCTGACATTTACCGGCCATATTTGTCTTTCACATATCTTGATGCAGTACAGTATGTCTCCTACATACATTTTTTTAAGGGTGGGGGGAGTGTTGATGAAATTACTGCCCAGCGCCTGCCCTGTAGTTACTCCGTCCCGGAGTCCCCTGCTCCCTGTCTGCGGTGACATCGGGGATTGGATTTTCATGCTACATTAGAAGCGGGCAGAAATGAAGACGCCTCCATGGCCTGGGAGCCCCCCAGCGGGGGGTGCGAGTGTCACGGCCCCCCCCCCTCCCCCGATGTTGATTTAGCTGTGGAGCGGTAGCTGTTCCCATACGCCACAGAATCGGGTTAGAACTGCATTGCATTAATTCGGCAGGCTTCTGGGGAGCCGGAAACAGCTTCCAGGAGTAACGAATGGATATTTAAGTCATGGAAGATCAGCCTGTCCCTCTGGTCAAGGGGATGCGGGGGGGGGTGATTTATGTATGAGGTACATGCATCAAGCCAGGTATGTGAACTTCCACAAGATCGATTGACAAACCGGTGTGCAGAAATCAAAACTAAATCTTCACCATGTGTAATAAACAGAGGAGTGTTCTCTGAGGCTTCCCAGAATGCACAGCAAATTCATTTAGTCATGGAGAGTCCCCTGTGTTGCACTTATTTGCATTAATTTTTATTTATTTAGCAGGTGCTTATAACATCAAGTGAGCAAATGAGGCAGATAATACTTGTGTGGCGGGCAGGCCGGGCGTTCTCTGTGAGAGGAAGGACCAAGAGCGCGGTCCCCCAATCCCCCACACAGTCAGGGCCTTGCCATTGCATCGCTCACTTAACTTATACGTGTGGCTCAGTGGCCAGTATCTGTAATTGGTGCTTGATCGCACTTTTGTATAAATGACGTAGTAATGGTGGTAGTTTCAACTGCCTTGGGTGAAAGGTGCCATATCAATCAGTAAATTAATCACTCAGCCTTGTGGTGGCCTTCTGGAAGTGTTGTTTTCAGTTACTTCACTTGCTGATCGATACTAACATGCAGAATGCAGGCAAAATATTTTCTGACTTTCACTGGATGCAAATCTGCACCTCGGAACTGTGCCCAGTGGGGCATTAAGACAAGCCACTCATTTGATCAAGGAAAATAAAAATAAAAAACTAATCTGGGCTGATATGTGGGGTTTATGCCGCCCATAAAACAGTTGCTGCTGCAGCATTAACGATTTATACCTTCGTCGGCATCTTTCCTTTCCTCCTGTGTGCTACGCTTTCCTTCTTGTTGTGTTCTGTAGTAGGAGCATCCTCTCATTCTGGTAGACGGTAGCCATCTTGTCCTTCTCTGTAGGCTGCAGGAAGTGGGTGGGTCAGCTGACTACATGTAATACGTTGTGCTATGTCTGGCATCTAGATGTCTGCATGCATCTTTTGTAATTTTTTTGGGGGGGAGAATCGCACAAACAATCATGTCCATAATCACTAGTGTCAAACCGCCTGATTCTCATAATCACATTGTGGCTGTGAACTGTCAAGCTTGTGTTTGTGCTTCCCCAGTGTGTATATGTGTGTGCGTACATGCGTATGCCTGGGTGTGTATGTGGGTGATTCTGCTACGAGCCTGCGTGTGTCTGTGTGTAATTAGAAGGGAGATGCCTGTCATGGAATCCATAAGACATCTGTTTTCTACTCTGGCTCCTGGAGACATTTGTAGCATCTTAGCTGTTGTTTGTCACATACAGTTAAATTGAGCACAAGCAGTCACAATGTTGATATGTTAGCTACTGATTATGCACTGTCCTCCCACTATGCATCAGGTTAATCGACGGGGGTGTGGGGCCAGGAAACCCATTCTGCAGTCCTTGAACATAGATTTATTTATAAATTGCACAGCCCCCTTTTTTTTACTTCGAATCTCGTTCTGCGTACAGAGGGTGATGTAGGAGGTTAGGTGGATGTAATCACCGTCGATGAATAAAACCCTCCTTTTTATTCACGTTAAGTGTGGCACAAGGACCATGTCTGGGCAGCTGTAAGATGACCGGCTTGGCTTTGCTTGGGGGGGGTCTGACTGGCACGCGGCGCCTGCACGGTAAGGGGTAGATGGTGAGGTAGGCGGGGTGGATCTAAGGGCTGCTCAGATGGTCCTGAAATCAAAGGTAATGAGAAGGGTTTTACCACCGCCGCGTACACACAGCGGGCTGCGGTGGGGGGGGGCAGGCTGGAGGATGGGCACAGGCCGCCAGGGGCTGGGCCACCCTGCTGGAGCCCTCGTTATGGATGGGGAGGCCTTTCCTCAGCTTTTAATTAAACGTGCAGGAAATTGATGGCGGCGCAGGCTGGAGATGCCCTTAACGAAATTCCGCCCCCCCCACCTCCCAGGAAGGTCAATACATGATGTGGCCATTTTGCTGGGACAGACCCCAGCGACGGGGATATAATGATGGAACCTGAATTAGATTGTGGCGTCTCATTGGGCTTTTAACAGCTCATATTACTTCCAGCAGCCCTGGAAGTGGCCACTGTCATCTTATTAGAGGAATTAAATAATGAATGAAGCATGTGTGTGTGGTGGTAGTCGTGGTGGGGGGGGGTTGTCTGTTTATTAGCCAGGCGCAAAGTAACGGACATGCAGAAAGGAGCCCTGGTGCGGTTCTGATGCAACCAAGTGCCCCCTGTAGGCCTGTTTGTACAAGATGATGGGCGGTGTGACCTGAGCCTTTTTTACAAGACCCGTGTTTGTGGGAACACGGAACACGTTCTGTTTTTACCCGCACCATCGTTCTGCAGAAAAGGCTGGCGTGTATGTGGCATGGCAGGGACGCGTTGTTTGGGGGCCGAGAGGCTGCCCAGAAAACAAAAGGGGCCGCAATAAACGATAAAAACAAAAGCAGCCAGGATGCACGCTAAAATAGAGCTGTTGAAAATGTGCCGTGTGGACGGCAGGAACGCTCTGCTCCCGGATCTGTGATTTATTACCGCCTCCGAGGTCAGCTACTAGTCAGCTGGTAGCTTTTTGACCAGGTGGCCGGGGACAAAGAGGGCATTCCCTTCCTGGGCAGGGCTGGGAGTCGAGCCGAGTCGCTTTTAAAAGCCTCTCCAGCACCTCTGAGTCGCTTCGTAGGGCCCTAAAGAGTCCCCACATTCCGTTCTCACCTTCAGAGGTGTGCCGACACCTCACATATGTCTGATGTACCTGTGGCCGTGCCTTGTCGGAGATTGATAATGAATTATTGGCTCATTAACGAAGCCCATTACCCATTTCCTGCACACGCGCTCCCACAAGTGGAATGGAAATTGGTCGACTGATGCACAACAATATGAAGACTAATTGCCTCTGAAGAAAGCATCTGAATCCCACTCTGGTTCCTTGAGAGGTTCCACACGTTCCTACAGTAGTGCTGTAACGGTTGTGTTTACATGAATGGGGCGTCACTTGGTTTGACTGCATCCAGCACGACTGACTTACAAAGAATTCTGATTTATTATTGAATCTCTGAAACAATTGGTCATAAATTAACCAGAATTAACCTGAAATAATTGGAATTTTTCAGTGCTTTTCAGTGCTTTTCACCCCAGTGTGTGACAGCTATTTGCAGAGGGACTATATTAAAGAGAAACATCACTGTAGTGGCTGTAGCTGCTCCAGGCAACACTCTAGGACACTTTAGGAGATGGAGTTGGGAGGGCTCCCCAGCTACATGTCGGGCACATTACTGCACATCACCGACTTGGGAGGGCTCCCCAGCTACATGTCGGGCACATTACTGTACATCACCGACTTGGGAGGGCTCCCCAGCTACATGTTGGGCACATTACTGCACATCACCGACTTGGGAGGGCTCCCCAGTTACATGTCAGGCACATTACTGCACATCACCGACTTGGGAGGCCTCCGCAGCTACATGTCGGGCACATTACTGCACATCACCGACTTGGGAGGGCTCCCCAGTTACATGTCGGGCACATTACTGCACATCACCGACTTGGGAGGCCTCCGCAGCTACATGTCGGGCACATTACTGCACATCACCGACTT
>JAODKF010000018.1:9476611-9493991 GCA_026779585.1 Mormyrus proboscirostris
CCATCCAGACCTGCAAGGAGATCCTCCAACTTTCAGGGAAAATTTCAAGGTTCGTGGCAGGATTGGCTCTCCAACCATCAGAAAAACTTCACACTCTTCCATTCCATCTGAAGTAATGTGGTGCTCAGGTATCACCTGCCACACGGCTGCCCTCAGGTTCTCATCATGAGGTGGTTCGTCGTGTGCTGGGTGTGGCAATGCACTGTATCAGCGCGTGCTTTTTTACCGCTATAACTGGACCCTGTAGTCCTTTCGCTAGAGTCTTTTGTTAGCTTGGCTTGGGCAGTATCTAATTTTTCATGCTGTCCAGATATACTGTAGAATATGGTACTTTGATATTTTTAAAAGCAACGCTATTCTGGTGTTTTTTAAATCTTGGTGGGTCCCCCTCGATTTTATTTTACCATTAGGCACACATTTTTCTCAATTTTGAGAAATTATCTAAACAGTAGTCCTGTGAACACCATAAGGGACAGCGTTTGATGAAACTGTAATTTTGGTGGAATTCCCCTTTAAGTTCCAAGCGTGGACGAGAGACCTGTTTACAGACGTGCCCTCTGATCCCTCTATGTCCGGAATGTTCTTGCTCTTTGCTCCTTCTCCACTGAGCTTTCAGGGAGGTCGGGCGTTTTGGCACCTGGAAAATTATGAAGCTGATTTGCAGTGGCGGACTGGGAAACTAGTCCCAGCTTCCTGTTAATTTGCTTGATTTGAATGCATATTCATGTCCCGGCGCATTATAAGCCCAGCGCCCAGGTACATTTTCACATTTCCATTCGCTCTGGTTGGACAGCCACGACGGCATTACCAGCCCGTCTGTGTGTCGCACGTGATGGATTCCTGCCGTTTCTGGGAGCACAGTCAGCAATCATGACAGAAAATTGAAAATAACTCCACCTTGAATTTCTTAGAAGTATTTTTCAGGGAACAAATAACCAAATTGTTCTGCAGAGGTTTCAGCTACTGTGGATGACGCAGGACAAATGAATAGAAGATTAATTTGTGCTTCCAAGTTCATGCCCCATACGGGTTTCTGCTTTGGATTCGCACCAGTCTGGGGCAGGTTCAGGCCCACACACAATGCATTCTGTGTTGCGAGGGGGGCGGTTTAGATTACTTATCGTTAATTTTAATATAAATGAGCTTTGTGTAATGATTGATGGGCCCCGAGGTAGGGCAGGGATGTAGCTAGGACACCCCTGCTTGGGAATGATGGTCACATGATTAATCATCAGTGGTTAACAAACATATTATATAAACAACAATAATAATAGTTAAATGAGAAGACCTTCCTTGTCCTCCAGGATATGTGCCAGTGCTGAGCTGATCCTGTTGATTGTGAGACCTTGGTGTGTTGACGGTCTCCAGACCCGAATGATCCGGGCAGAGAGAAAGTGGCTGACGTAGTTTATTTTGAATGTGGAAACCCACACGATTCTGGCTCCATGATTCTGCCCTGTGGCTCCCAGGCGCTTGGGAAAACAGCCTAAAGCAAGAGGAGGGAAAGTAATACATGAAATAAAACACCAGTGTGGGAAGAGAGCTTCTTTTTCAGGCCGCCGTTGTCGGCGTCTGGCTTGTCTTCCGCCGGCTTGTGATCCCACCAGACTCCTGAGACAGGAGCAGAAGGTAAAGGACTCCACACTGGACATGATCTCCAAACCGCGCCTCCCTTTTTGGGCGGCTGTGAGTGAGTACCTTCATGTGATATGCCTCCAGCACCATCCGTAAGCAGAGCTAATGCCGCCCCGGCCCTCAGCCCACGTCTTCGTCATGCTGCCCATGCGTCAACTGAAGGAAGCTTTGAAAACTCTAAACAAGGAAAGTGACGCGTGAAGCGGTACAATAGACTCTGAAGTTTACATTTTGTTTTGCCTGCTTTGTCCATTAATTCGTTCTGCATTCATCCCCTTTTTTGCAGCCTGGGGTCATTAAAAAAAAAATTCTCCTGCCTCTGTCGTGGTTCTGATTGCATTCAGTGGGTGTTTTTAAAAATAAAAAAAACTATTAAAACATCCTTATGTAAGGTGTTTTGCATAAACTGGGTCATGCGACGGTGTCATTCTGCATTCGATCCACTCTTCTTGTGAGGAATGAAACGCTTCTGTGACACATTAGCAAACAATCCCGCTCTTCCCAAGAAGTCACAAAATTGTTAATAACCTTTTATTCATTGCCTGTGCTGTAAATCCATCTGTCTGGTGGAATGTGTATTTTTCCTCTTTTTTTTTTGTCAGCTCAAAACATTGTCCCAGACATTTATTTTTAACTCCTATAAATTGAGATATTTAAATATCCTTGGTGGTGGTGAGCTGGAGTTTTTACCTGGGTGCGCTTTAATGTGTGCTGTTTATCCCGTCCTTTTCTTTAAAGTGAATACGACCATCGGAGGAACTCATGCTCGTACCGTAATTCCACCTCTCTGTCCTGTTGTCATAAATCTGTCCGGGTCGTTATCTGCATTTGCCTGTGATCTATTCGCCGGCCGAAAATAAGTGGTGCCCAGATGTCACAAACTTGGCGGCGGCACGCCATCGGAGGGGAAATGGACTGTTGTGGCTTCCCGTCTTCACTCCCACTGAAGGCCCTGATGTTATCCCTTGACTCAACTCCCCTCTTTTTTTTTCCCCGTTATCTCCCAGAGCCTTTGCAGTTTGCACTCATCTGTTGCTCTCCTCGCTTTTAATTTCACCTTCGAATTATTTCATTTCCTGCAGAATCCTTTTCGAGGGCCTCGCACTGGACCATCTGCAAACACTAATCATGTTTTTCCAACCAAAAATGCTTTGTTTTTCCGCAGTGCGGGGCACACATTTGGTTAATAGCGAAATAATCAGGCTTCAGTTAAACATAGAAAGGAGTATTTGTACAGGCCCGGGGACTGAAATGTGGTGTGATTTTAATGACAGGTGTTGTGGTATTAAATGTACATAGATCAAGCTTTGCTGGAATCCCCTAATCCACATTCCAAATATTAGAACTATGCACAGTTAAGACTATTAATTCCAAGCAACGATGCAGAATTTTGAAGTACATCTTGTAAAGCAAAATTATACTCAAGTAAAGAACAATCGGCACTTGAAAGAAAGTAGAGGGTGTCTCCTGGAGGTATAGTATTTTTCCAGATTTTGGTCTTGTGCTATTTTAAGAGGCGAGCGCTAGAGTGCCAGCATATTGGCACTCATTTCCATCTTCCGCGCCATCACCGGGACTGATTCCTCAGCGCTGCCCGTCCCTTTCTCTGCCGAGGCGACGTGCCGCATGCCAAAGTGCCGATTTGTCCTTTAAAGGCTCGCCGCAGGGTCTGCCAGGTCCCAGGTGAAGCTAACCATGCGTACGGTTCTGTCCTAATTCTGCTTCAGTCCGGGATGCCGGAGTGCGGGTGTGCGACTTGAAGATGCCGCTTCGTTTGGGAAGCGGTGAGGAGGGTGGGGACGAAAGCTCCTCTCATTCTTTTTTTTTTTCGCTTAGCAATCCTTATTTTCTCACAGAGCCAATATTCATTTGGAATGCATCACGCACTACAGAGCGCTTGATACAAACCCCTACAATCTGAGATATATTCATAAAAATATGTATCTCAGATGGAAATGATAAAATCACATTTCCCCCTTTCAATGGCCTTCATTATCTTTTTGCACTGCATTGCACACGCATAGCTGTTATGAATTTACCTGGGGGATTCTCTGTTGCTGCAATTGCAGAATATGATTTTAAATGCAAGTGTATTCTGGGTTACTTAAGGCTTAAGTGTTTATAGGCTGGTTGGTTTGTTTTGGTAGTCTGTGTCAGCCTTACATTTGGATTAAACTAGACAATCTATCTTAGTGTTCACCTGAAACATTTCCCTGTTTTTATATATGTTTTAAAATATTAATGCTAAGTGGTGTTACAGCATTGTTTTAAACTCTGTATCTGCCCCGCCAAGGAATGTTGGAAGGGTTAGTGTGCCTTAATGACCCACAGAGCTACATCAGCTGGAGTTCAGCTCCTGGTTTGGCCCCCCTCGATGAACAGGTTTGTGAGGAGAGTGCAGACAAACTACAGGCCGACAGAGACTATCCGTGAAAGGTACTCTGCCGGGAATGGGCTTGCCAAATGGACCAGGATGATCTGGCTGAAAAGTCAGGGTTTGCTGGGAACATCTGCCCAAAGCTCCTGTATGACAGGAACTGAACTCTGGAAGTACTCTAGGACCTGCTGTTGGACCCTTGTGGTGAGTGAAGCTGTTGAGCTGGGGGGGAGGGTAGCCTTCAGGGCAGGGGTTGCACAGGGGCCACCTGAAAGGCGCTCACGGGCTAGAAAGGCTGCAGCAAAGCTGGCTTTGAAGCAAATGCATGGTGATAGTTAGAGCTGGAACACAGGGGTGGTGGTCCCTATTTTTACAAAGCGGGACCAGAGGGGGGTGTTCCAAACACTGGGGGAACCGCACTTGTCATCCTCCCTGGGAAAGTCTGCATGAGAGTACTAGAGAGGGGACTGATGGGTGGCTCGAAGGTCCAGGGGGAACAGTGTGGATTTCGGCCTAGCTGTGGAACAGTGGACCACCTTTTCTTCCTTGCACAGATTTATGAGTGTTTATAGGAATACAGGCAGTCCGACTTAGGCACAACTGGTACATACAAACGGACTGCTGTAAAGCCTATTCCATTAAAAACTTAAAGACAGACTTAGGTAACGGATGACGTTCATAACTTGGAGACTGCCTGTGTGCTGGGGGCCTAACAGTGACATCCTTGCTGTTTGGAGCTTTTGCCCTCATCCATGGTGCTCTTTCAGAAGTGAGTTGATTAATCCTTTCAGCTGGGGATCTAGCTGGGGATCTTGTTGACGAGTGATGGTGAGAGGAAGTACAAGACTGACGGGTAAATAGATTTTGTGGGCTTTTTTTGGAGGTCAGTGCTGAAGAGGCCGTTAAGTCATTACAGGAAGCCAGTGGTTTGCTGGTCAGTCAACATTCCTGTCACCACCTATGCTCATGAACTGTGGGTAATGACTGAAAGAATGGGGTTCTAAATACTAGAATCTGAAATGAGGGTTCTCCACAGGGTTGCTGGATTCGCTCTCTTTGACAGTGTAGGGAGTTACGAGGTCTGAAGGGATTTCGAAATAGAGCTGGTGCTCCTTAAGATGGAGAGCAGTCAGCTGAGGTTTAGGCATCTCATAAGGATTCCACCTGGACAGCTCCCAAGGGAACTGTTCCGGGCACTTCTCATTGGCCGGAGGCCCTGGGGAAGACCCCAGACATGCTGGATTATATCTCCCAGCTGGCCTGGGATCGTCTGGGAATCTATCCGAAAAAGCTACTGTTTGTGAGCTTGGTCTGGCCTGACCTGCTTGGCATGCTGTCACGACGGCCCTCACCAGGAAATGAGAAATCCCATATCTAGAGATCAGATGTGACCGAAAACAGGAAAGGGAAGGCAAAGGACATCTGGCACGTGTATCTCCGCACCACGTCCCATCTCTCCATCCCATCTCTCCATCTCATCTCGCCGTCTTGTATCTTCTGCCCTGCCATTTCATTAAAAATCCCCAGACTTCATTGCCAGGCCCAGCAGATGACACGGAGTGTGGTACTCCTAGAGAAGGTCTCATGAAGATGAAGTGTCTTCACCCTCCCGCACCGCCCAGGTTTCCTAGGAGCCTAGTTAAAGCCCGGTGTCAGAGTCAGTAGCTTGCCGCTGTGTTCTGCTGATGTCATTAAAGGCTTTCCATGCGTTTATCTTTCAGTAAGCACCACGGGCATGTTTGCAGCTGCCTCATCACACCTCTATTGTATTGTGCTCGCTGCATGAGTAAATCTGTATCTGAACAGGATGAATTCTGGTTTATAGGCTGGGGGGAGAGATGTTTGCAAACAAAAAATGTTCCTCTCATTCATTCTCTCTCTCTTTCTATCCTTTCTTCTATCCAGTGTTCCCTGTCTGTCCGTCTCGAATGGCTGGGGCGGGCCTGCAGACAGCAACGCCCTCAGCGTCAGTGTCATCACCCACATGGCCAGCGCGAGTTACACCTAGGCAGTGGTCATGTGACTCTGCCCCCTGGCACAGGCCGTTAGGATTATGGGGGAAGGCAGTGGCGAAGAATAGGTATTATCAGCAGAGACACGCGGTCCGTAATACCTGGGCTGGAGATTGCGGGAATAATTAAGAGAGCACCTGGGGTAACGAACAACCGATTTGACGAGGATGGCGGAGATTAACCTAACTGGCTCGGTGCAGCGAAATTGCATTAAAATCAGCCTGCTATTGTGGAAATCTCCCCTGGGAGCTGGGATGTTTTTTTCCTCCTCTGTGCTTTCTCTTCAAACTTATCTGCGCAATAACTGGTCAGCATTTCTTTTTTCTTTCTTCGCCAGGTATTCTCTCTGCATCTTCAGCTGTTTTTAACCCCTCCCCCTTTTTCATATGAATGAAAAGCAGTAATAAAATGTGCATGATAAAACACCTTTTTCAATTTTAATGTGACTACGGGGAGAAACACCTCTGAATCTCTCCTGATGAAACATTTACAGAGGAGGTGAGGGAAACACAGAAAGGCATTAAAATGATAAAGACCTTTTTGATAAAGTAAATATCAGGAGTGCAGTGAGGCTAAGCGGCATGGAAAACACTGCCCAAATTAGATTCCCAGCTAACTCGAGGTAAAACCCACCTTTTCCTGCCAGTGCCACAGATTAGCCGTTTAGTGTAGTGCACTGCGCAGAGCTGGACTGGAGTGCTTTCTAGCTGGGCGTGCTGTCCATGGGCTTGCACTCAAGGGGCCATGTGGGGGAGAATGTGTGTGTGTGGGGGGGGTGCTCTAGCCCCTTGCCCTGACAACGAGCTGTCTATTCCCATGAGGATAGGGTAGTCCTGCTGAAGGTCCTCCAAGGGATGTCCCTCAAAGGGCTTAACTGATAGCCTTGTGGAATCGGGATGGTTGGGGTCTGCTAGGGTAGCTGGACGACAAGCTGCACACTGTGAAGCTTTTAAACACACATTTCTACCACACATTTGCTTACACGTTTGCACCAAAAGACACTATTTTCATGTTAACGAGCCGAAAACGCATTTATCAGTAGGTCTTCTTTGTTCCGCTAATGGTTAAACATTCCGTTAATTTTAAATTGTGCTCCACGTCTGGAATTTTAAGTAACGCTAGTTAGAATTAAAGACTATAATAGCGCATTGATTTACTGCTGTGATTTGCCTGGCTGGCACTACGTGTGTTGTTATAGAAAATGAATCGGCACCCTTCTGACCAATCAGATTTGAGAATTCAACTGCGTATAACCAGTATAAGCATTAATAAAAGTATGTGTTATTGAGCCCATCCTATGAATTGCCGCCGCCCCCTTTGTCTCGTCACGTGTTTATTCCTGCATCTTTAAATGTATGTAAATGTTAATTCTGAGTTGTCCCCTAAGGCTTCTCTGTTTCTTTTGCATATGCGTGTCAGTCCTCAGGATCTCCTCAGTTCATCTGCAGTCGTCACCAGCAGAACCCGTGTTTTGCTTTAGATGCATCTCATTTAATTAGCGGCTCATCACTGTGGTTCCAGTGGAAATTCGCCATCCTCTGTCGACGTCGCTGCTTTTACTTTGCCGTCATGGCGGTCCCGTGTGATGTGTCTTGTGCAGAGCGGTGAAGGCAGGCACTGTGGCGCTTGGCTGTGCTCTCTGTCAGGTTTTTTCCTGGCCCCCCGTGTTCCATATGCTTCCTGGGCTACATCCCTAAACCCTTATTTGTGCCTCCACCCCCTCACTACTTTTCCTTTGCCCCTGAAGTCTTTCCATATTCCAGATGTTGAAGGGCTGTACCAATACTGTCTGCGTTACCTTCCTCACTCACTCGCTTGTTCCTTTCCTCGTCAGCTTCATGAACTTTCAGCTTTAAACAGTGAATCATTTGGGGAGGGAGCGAGGAAGCCCACAAAAACAGCTTTGGGATGTAGCTCTGGACTCCCCCCATGCCCCGGTGCTGCTGCCAGGATCCGGTGGTTCCTCTCGGCCATTCTCCAGAGATCTGTGAGGTGCCCTAAATTTTACCTTCGTTTATTCATCGATTTATTTATTTCAGTGTCATAAAGGAAAATGATACCTTAAACCGCTGCCGTCAAGGGAGCCGCTTGAGGGAAAAGTGAATGCAAAGTTTCGGAAGATTGATGCAGCACAATGGCTTTTTTGAAGTACATTTGCTGACCACTAGTTCTAGTTTTCAGGGCATATTTTGTGGCAGAACCAAAAATAGAAATATAGTGGTACGTATGTAAAACTTCTGAAGATTCTTCATTCCAATAACCTGCCTCCCTTGCAAAGACAGACTTCAGCCTCTGTTGATTCAACGTTTTCTCACATTTGCTTTTTCCCCACTGTGCTCTCTGAGGCAGCTAGTGTTGCAGTGGGAATAAGATGGTGGGTATCCATGTAAAGGTTGCTTCTTCAACAGAGGTGTTACTAGGATGTCATCTTTGGGTGGGCACCAACAAAAATGTTGCTTTTCCTGAATATGATATGTAAACAAGGATGTAGTTTAATTTTGAGAAGGTTGGGGGGGACACAAAAGAATACAATTACAGAATACAGTTTTTAAGGGGGTCTGGGGTCATTAACCTGTGGAAAAGAAAAAAGTAATTAAACTCTGTAGGATTCAGATTTTATGATGAGTATTTGTATGATGAACTAGAGAGTAGAACTAGTGTGCAAAATTTGCTGGATCATCAGCACACTACGTACAATAGAATAGAATGCACAGGGTTACCTATCAAAATTTGCAAACTCAACTGTGAAAGGAAGACTAATATTCTATAAGAACCAGAGGAAAGAACAAACAGGAATCAAAGGTATTAACAGTTTTAATTGGATTGCTGAGAGCAGGTAGCTACAAAGACATTTTGCAGTTCACTTAACCACATCTATACTGCATGTATGATGTGTAGTCAGTGTTGCCAGATCGTATTTTGAGAAAAATTATCGTACGCACGCAATTTCCATTCTGACATTGCTCAGAAAACCTAATTCGATAACACATATTATCATAGACTGTGCATATCATAGTGTATAATGCAACTTTTACCTACAGAAGGTTTGTAAAAACCACCTCTGGGCAGAACAGCGCCTCCACCTGTGTGGAGTGCAGGATGAGTCCCTACGCTGAACAGCCCAGAATATCAGTTAAACTTAACCATCTTCCCCGTTGCTTATAATCATCATGTATCAAGGTCCTGCCTCTGATTATTGAAAAACGTGCCATAAAAGTTTTACAGTTTTATTAAGAATAATAATCCAGTGACATTTTGTGCAGTTCAAGTCTAATGGCGATGTTGCGTATGCTTACTCCTTTCGTCTTCCGTCACTGCAAATCCGCGCTTAAACCACTCATCATTGTTTACTTGTGGCGTCACCATGTGTTACATCGTGCGTTGATTGGCTGTAAAGGCATGTGAGACGACTGCGCGTAAACAAGCCAAGTATGTCTGCGCAGCCGGATGTACCTTGTCGTGCTAATGAAATAACTTAGCAATAAACTGAAGGAATAAAATTATCGTACATTATGGGATTTTTGGAATTATTGATCGTACATCGTACAGAGGGTAAAATTGACGTACAAATATGATAATTATCGTACATCTGGCAACACTGTGTGTAGTGGTTTTACATTAGGCAATGTAATATACGAGCACTGACTAATTACACCCACTCCTTCAAAATGGCCAATAGAAAAGCAGTGCATTTTTTTTGCATGACCAATGGAAGAAATACAGAAAACTATAAACCTCATGATTTTTTTCTGAGTTTTCATTGAATGGGCAGATGATTCCAATGGGTTGCCGACACCCACCCAAGCCCACCCAAGCCCACCCACAGACACGCCCCCAGTCTCCAAGTCCTTTAGTGGGGCGGGGCTTACTGAGCAAGCCAGCTAAGCCAGTCTAATAAGATATGCAGTTGTATTAAATGGTTAAACCAACTGTGACACTCAAACTGGATTCAGTTGAGCTTATTTAACTGAAACAAACTAAAAAGGAAAGTTTATGGACTTTGTCTTGTTTTTAAGTTTCTATTAATATGCAGATTGCCAAATGGTCCCATTTATCACAGAAATATCAGGATATTATTTGGCAAAAAAATTAAGAACACACTGCAGTCTAACCCCACTGGAGTGGCGGCCTTTTGATGAAGAGGAACAATTTAAAATATTTAGTTTGACATCGGATTTCACAGATCCTGCTATTAAATCATACTGTTCGTTTAATAGCCGAAAATGAGGTCCAAATGTTTCTGCCTCATTAAGGATGAATTCGGAACTCACTGTACGCGTTGGCCTTGGGAGACGGAAGACACGTAGCATGTCTCGCTGTTTGATACCAAGATTTAAATGTGACATTTGGGATTAGAATGATTGATCCAATTCCATATATTATATATTTTTTTCTACACCGACTTTCCGAGATGCTTGATTCTTTGCGCGAGGACAAAATGAGGGGTGTGGATGCCGCGGGAGGACAGATTACGCGGCACTCTTCCTTAAAATGCGGGCTAGTGCGCGGAAATGTCTGATTGCTACCGCTGCAATTACGGGCATCTGGCGATTGGGCTGATCACAATCGGGGCTCCGTCCCACTTCTATTCGGATCCCGCAATTACGGCGCGGCGAACGGCTGTGTGCGCTGGCTCGTTGCATACCGCGGCGGGCATCGTCTTTGTGTTCTCCGATAGGAGCAAATCGCCAGCCATTGACCTCTCCACCAGGAGTAATGAGCACGCAGCTCGCAGCCTAATTAATTCTTCCGAAATAGCAAATAGCGGCGCGTTCATTTTCCGAGACCCAGGCGCCGAGGGGCCGCGCAAGCTTGCCGGGACGGCTGAAGCCGAGTCGTGTCTGGGTAGCAAAAGTTGGCATGATGGCGGGGTGCGATCAATTAGTATAATTTATGGCGCACGGGAAGCTGGTTAGAACGACTCCCTTATTGTGAGGTGGGTGATTTAAAATCCGCCGTCTTCACCCAACGATCTCGAGCGGCGCCCCGTAATCGATGGACCACCTGAACTGTTCCCCGCCTTAATGCACAACGCAGATTGAGTTTAAAAAGAAAGTAATTAAAACACTGGCAGACCCCCAAAAAACGTATTATGGCTGTGAAAGGGGAGCTGCCTATACGTTCAACCCTGATCGTTCAGAAGTTATCTTTAATCCCCCATAACATTAAAGGCTTGCCATTCATCAAGCCCCCGGGGAGCATTGTGCGGTGAAAGGGCCGTCTCCAGCCTTTCTGCAAGCATAATTGAAATTTCGCGATGCCCCACGGAGCCCGAGCTGGAGCCTTCCCTGCGCGCTGAAGACAAACTGGTATCAATAAATTAAGAGAACACTGCTGGTCCAGTAAATAACCATTACTCAAGCGCTTATCTGTCTCCTTATCTGGACCCCCTCCTCCCCAGCGTCTCCCAGTGAATCGGCTGTGGGGTTAGGGTGACGTGGAGTAACACTGCCACAACTGATCAGAATTTCTGCGGAAAGGATGTTTTTTTTTAACCATTTTTCTGCATTATATAAGTAACACGTTTGAGTTTTTAACCTAATGCAAGTGTACAACTAAATGTATAAGCACGTGGAAATAATATAAATACTTGGAGTCGTCATGTTGCGACTGTCAGTTTCACTCACCTATATATCTTCATCCAAGGTACATTTCGGCATAAAAAAATAAAAATATGTAAATCTATCCTCTGAACTGCAGTAGAAGAATTAACCAGCAGGGGGTGTTTTGAGCTGGTGTTCCAGAGCTGAGATTTTGGTCAGCCTTGTGGTCAAGCCTGCTGCTGCTGAGTATGGAAGGTGTTCATGGTTTTGTGTCTGCAGAGGTTTGTTTTGCTGTTAAAAACTTCCCATGCTGACCCCCCCCCCATCTTTCTCGCTATGATCCATGCAGCTGTGGGGTCTTTTCTTCTCAGTCCACGCCACAATAAAGGCACTGACCGCTCTGTTGCGTATCTGGTTCTGAGGTCCTGCTCTGCTCCAGGGTGGCAAGCCCTCAGGTAGGCTGGCAGCTCGCTTTTTTCTGCCTGGGCAGTGGTGTGTCACTGGATTGGCCCGTGTGACAGTACGGCTCTCTCCCGAGATTTTCAGGAGCGGCGCTCTCTGGCTATGTTACTGTGTGGAGGGAGGCTGCGGTTTCATAAACCATGATTGTGGTGTAAAGGGTACATGGAACCGACGACTCGTACCTGTTACCCAGTTGGATCACAGGACTGTTTGTTCTGGACCACACTGTTTGTTTGCATAAAAGTGATTACCTGTATATGTATTTGAGCAGCTGTACCTGTTTGTGTGTGTGGGTCATTTATATATTACATTGTGGGGACCAAATGTTCCCTCAATGTGATTAAAAACTGATACTTTGATGTTGTGGGGACCACTTTTTTGGTCCATACAAGGGGAAATTCAGTTTTATGAAAGTCTGTGAATGCAATCAAAAAACTGAAAAAAAATCTTGTATTTTGTTTGTTACTTATAGTTAAGGTTAGGGCTGGGTAGGGATTATAGTTGACCTTGTTGGGATTAGAGTTTTTCCCAAAGAATTTACGCCATATGGACCACCTGCACTTGATAATGAGCATCATACCTGGGTCGGCCCATGAGGGTGTTTCCATTCCCATTGTACCTCTAGCTGCCTTCATGGGCCTTGTCACCTCATTATTTGGTGGTGGGACTTGAAGCAAGGGGGGATGGTTGTGTTTTCCCCACCTGCTCCTGATGGAGCTGCTCACGTTATGATGAGAGCCCAATGTCGTTCATGGTTCCACGGGTTTCTGGAAGCTCACATTGAATAGAGTGGGCTCATATCAGTAGCTCTTGTCTTCAGATGAATTCCAGGTGTCTACACAGGCTAATGCCCACCCCACCTCACCTCGCCCCAGGTTTAACTGTCTTTATACAATTACCAGTTCCATGCTGTGGGTTAACCGTGACAGTATGAAAGCTTGGTAGGTGTCTTATTAATCAGAATGTCTTTCATTGCGACCGTGTTCACATAGTGTTCTCATTGAGAGAAATATTCAGTATTGGCTGGAGTTCAGGGAGTTTCTCTTGTCTGGTCTGTTTGGGGAGCCGGAAAGGTAAGGATCGCTCGGAGGCATTCACAGGTCAGTGGTAAGGACTTTAGTAGCATAGGGCCTGTTTTGACGTTCACAGTTGCCGGCCCCCCGAAAGCAGCTTTGGCTTTGCCACATGAAGTGCGTGGATGGCTGGAGCCAACTTGACTTGTGTTTGAGCCGCGGTGTGCAGAAGTGTGGTGGAAGATTCACCGCGGGTTTCACGTGAGGTCGTCAGCTCATCGTGCAAAGGGCAGCAGGTGGCTAGAAAATCGCAGCTGCTCCGGTTAACAGACCAGGTCAGGGGTTAAGTTAACAGGTCAGCAGGGTCAAGTCGCACAATGGTCCCCCGTTTGCTCAACCCCTTCCCCCGGGGCAGGGTCACGGACATTGGCCTGCCCACCTGACCTTTCATTACTCCCACAGGCCTCTTACCTGCTCTCCTGCTTTGACTCCGCCCACACTGAGGGCTGCCTGGCGGGTGGGGGATATATTTTTTCATGGCAACCTGGGAATAACTCATTCACTGCTGTGGATGTCAGTCATGTGTACGGCAAAGACTTTGGGGAAAGAAAATATGCTTAGACTTCATAGTTAGGCCGCAGAGAGAGGTGAAAAAAGGGGTGTTGGCTAAAAAGCATATTTAAATGCATGAGTTTTTCTTCTGCCGTTCTTATTAAGGCGTGAGTGCGTAATCTCTACAGCTGAAAGTGCTGTCATTTCTGAAGGTGTATTTTTCTTCTTTAAGCAGCACGTGTGTGCACGCTGTCCTTGTTTCTTTTTTTCCCTCCTTGTTCCTCTCCTGTTTTCCTGCGAGGGTGCACATGGCCTCGGAGCAATCATCATCACCGGATGATAAGCAGCAGGACTCGCCTCAGTCCTCCCGGGATCGAGGGATTCTATTAGTGGGCCGCTGCCCCGTGTGGCTGCCATGCGCGGTTGCCGTGTGCGGTTGCCATGTGTTGTTGCCGTGTGCGGTTGCCATGGGCGGCGGCCGACGTCCATCATACTCTTCCTCACTTGCCTCCTCATTTAAGAGTCTGATTCCTAAAAAAAAAAGAAGACTCTTTGACACCAGAAAGACAAAAGTGATTCTGATTTAGCAATAATGTGAAATGCTCATGCAAATAGTTCTGTTGCCTATTATTAACATGCAGCCTGTAGGAAAGAAAACCAGTAGTTATATTAGATTAGAAAGTAATGGTAAAGTTACACCCGATAGCCGATACCCTGTGATGGACGTTTGCATGTATTTGTCTACAGATTTCAATGATTTTATGAGGTCAATCTTAAAAAAAAAACCGTCACTGGTAATAATAATAAAAAAACAACATGAAAACACATCTGTTTATATAATTTGGTTGTTTGGGAATAGGGAATGTTAATTAGACTAAAATGCAAGCACGTGGAAGCACGATTCAGCATATATGGCTTGCAGGAAAAGGCATTTGAATTCAGTTTGGGGAATTAAGGCACACAAACAACAAGGGTAGATACTTCAGTGTATGGTAGCATTGGTTGGGTGATTCCAGTTATACTGGGTAATTGTCATTAACATCGGTGCCAAAGGTGTGTTTATAACCCCGGAAATCATTGTAATTAAATAGATCTGAAGTGTTTCTCCCAAAATGGCCATTCAGCTGAAGAATGGGCGTGATTCAGGATGCTAAAGTGTGACTAATCGATACGGAGTGAGACTGCGGGGAGCTTTGGTGGGGTGACTCCTCTTCTGCGCGCCGCTCAGCTCGAGGTCACATCAGGGCCGTGGTGACATGGCTGGTCACTTGGTCCCAAGTCCCACACCCTGTGGCAGTTTATGGCTTGGACCATAAACCAAGATGGCAGGACGTGGATTTCTGTGGTTCTGCAAAGGAAGATACGCGCAGAGGTTGGGGATACTTAGGGGTTCCGACATGGTTGGCAGGGGCAGGTTAGGGCTGGCCATATTTTTATCCTGGTCCACATACCAACAGATATCTCTGTCTGTGGCTGGCAGAGGAGGAAAGTTCAGGTCCAGGAAGTAAAAATCCATACCGGAGGATTTTGTTTTGACCGACCAGTTGAGCATAAAGAGTCAGTCACCGAGTTCTCAACTGGTTGGTTGAAATGAAATCTCCTTCTGGATTTTTACTTTCTGTACCTGAACTTTCACTTCTAGTGGCTGGGATAAGTTTCTCCTCCATATCATGAATTACTGTAATGTATTGTCCTTTATTTTTAATTTCTTTTCTTTCGGTCATCCGTTTGTTTTTGAGTTTTCTTCCTCCATACTGACACTGCAGCCATCAAAACTGATGCTTCGGTTCATTCTTTAATGCAGGTGAAAGCGAAATGGCTGAAGGGCGCAGGGCTATAATTTACAAACGGTCAATTCTCCTGTCACCTGGGGGGGGCAGTAGCTAAGCAAAACATGATGGCATCGAAGGCTGCGCTCTGCTGTCATCGCCACATGGTCAAATCTGAACTCATTTTAGTAACCAGCTGGTTTTGCGCCGCTATGCCCGAAGCGTAAGCAGTGCAGGAGCCGTCCCTGGTTACCGGGAGGTGTCCGGTGGCCCCAGAGGGCTGGAGGACGCCTGCTAATTTACGGCAGGCTGTGATTGGGTGTTCCCCAATGCCCAGCCGTGCTTGTCAGACTGCCGATTGAAGGCTGTGTCCCCGCGAGCTTTCAAAAGAGTGTCGTTTTCAGAGCCGACGGCAATTTCCTCGTGTTTTGACAAGGCTCTTCCTGACAAACGTGGTATTACTGAGCGCATTATTATGTATTACCCCGGTATGTATGTGGCAGTGTGCACAGGCCTTACAGAAGTGGTGTGTACACACATGTATAATGCCATTTCCGGCATTACCAGTCTGCTGATGCTTTTCTTCCTTTGTAAGTTCGGACCGATGATACCTTCCGTTTGATCTCACTTTGATTGCTAACGAATGTGTCTATACGTGTTTGGCGTCCGCTTTTGAAGAGCACTGCGATGATGACGTGGGACATGTGCAACACATTAGCTTTCTTTGTCTGTTATGCCGTGTAGCTGTTTAATTATGCATGGAAGTGATATTTCAGAGTCATTCCATTGCAACACCCCGTCCCACTGAAACAACGACCCCACTCTGAACCTTACCTGTGCTGCCCCACCACACACCAGTCTCTGAAATGACACCCCCCCCCCCATCATTCCCTGCTTTGCCATTTCCTATAAGCAGGGATTGACATTGATATAACTGGTACGCAAGTACGCATTCACCTTAAAAAGCGATACGTGCGGCAATCTATTAATGTAACAGCACAGATAGGTGTGTATTTTATGTGCATTCGCGCCAATATGACAAGAAATCAATGCAGTACGAATTAGCATAGGGAGCTTAAAATGCACAATAATTTCTTGTCATATCAGTGCAAATGCACATAAAATACACACCTATCTGCGCTGTTACATTACGTTGTTACGTCAAAGGGCATTCCAGTTATAGCGATCCCTGCCTATAAGCACCTAGAAAAAGGGGGGCCCTGTCTTCCACAAATTGCACCAATGTTTTTGCATTTCGCCTGATTGGATGTTGAACTTCTTGTAGGTAAACCCCCTCCTCCCTGCCCCCCCACAGGAGAAAGCCAGGCCTCAAACAGGCCTTTCAGTTATTGGTTAGTCAAGCTCCAAAGAGCCTTTAATTACAAAACTCCATGCTGGAGTGGGAGGCGAGTCAGGCTAATTACGGACCCCCGTCTTTGAACTGTGAAGGAAACCCATTAACATTTCAGGTGGCGCTCGCTCTTTCGGCGAGCCTTCTTCGCTGCTCTTTTCTTTTTTTTTGTTGCTGTTGTCTTAGCCCGGCTTTCTTCATGTTTCGCTGTGTTTCAGTGTGTGCGGCCGTAGCCCATCGCCGTGGTAATTCACCGCCGCTGACATCGGTTCTGCTCCCGCACCTTCGTTTTCCCATAGATGGGGCACAAGACGCCGGCATGGTGTCTCTGACTGTCACTCTGATCAGGATGCCTTGATGGGGGGGCACGTTCCGGGTGGGGGGGTGGTGCTTCGGCAGTCATATTTGTTGCACGGCAGAGGGAGGAAATGAGTGCTTTTGAGTTTCTGCGCTATCAATTTGTTAAGAAGCTTCGGATCAGTGACTCCACCTATTCCGAATTCGGAAAGTGAGCAGCGATTCGCCCGGCAGACAGACACTCCGCCAGCCTGCAGCAGAAACTTGCCCCCCATGGCCCCTTATGCTAAATGCCCCCCCATCAATGCCACGCTGGCCAAAAAATCCCCACCCCCATGGTTCTTAAAATATATATGTAACTCATCCTTG
>JAODKF010000018.1:9496290-9507393 GCA_026779585.1 Mormyrus proboscirostris
TATATACACACACACACACACACACACACACATATATATATATACACACACACACACACACACACACACAAATGGAACAGCCCTGCTGAGACGGCCGGGGAGACCCCATCGTGTCGTGGGCTGAGGGTGCGAGAGCGAGACAGAGTGCCCGAAGGCGGGGGGGTTCCCTTATTTATGACTCCTATCTCCAACCACGGAGCCATTTTGTGTAAAATCGTGGGTCTGTTTGGTGCTGAGCAGCACTGATGCCTCATGTGTTTTATTACTGACCCCCCCTCCCTGCCTTGCTGACTCTGTGCCCCTCTTCTCCCCCCCCCATTTGTGGTGCCGCTTTGCATGGACCCGTCTCTGCCGCATGGCCCCCGCGTCATTAACTGCTTCCACGGACCAGATCGCCCGGCTCTGACAGGCTCTGCGCTTACTGGCATTCTTGCATTGTTTTTTGTTTCTGAGTGTAAACCCCGGCAGACCCCGCGTGGGGCTTCAAGAGTCCGCAATTAGAGGCTGGCGGTGTGGGGAGCGGCGTAATTCGATGTGTGCGCGGGGGCGGCCCCCGTACGGGGACTTACCCTGCTCAGGTGCGCCGATGGAAATATGACATTCTCGCTCTGGATAACTCACTTATGTCACGGGGGCCATAAACAAGCCCAAAGTAGGGACTTCCTGAGCAGATTTTCGCAGATGCGCCTCATCCCTCCGTGCCTCACTTTTACAAAAAAAAAACACAGAAAACAATATCGGGAAGGCCGAGAAAAAGCGAGAGGCCGGCTTCGCCCCCTTCGTCCTTGTCTAGTTCCAGCTGGCAATTTTATCTCAGAACCAAAAAAAGAATCATCAATGATTGATGGAGACAATGGAGAGTGAGACTGCACCAGGGCCTGATAACATAGATCACCAATTCTCCTGGTGAGCAGAGTGAGGGAGCCGCTTGCTCTCTGTTTTCCGTGTTAGATCTGTGTCCGGCCCTTCTGCTCCCGAGTGCGGCAGCTTCGCGTGTATGCCCCCTCCTCACTGAGGATGCTGAATCCAGAGGCCTGTTACGGAGATCACCTTGAGTGCTGCATGCATGCACGCCCATCTCCCATATTCTTTCAGCCCCGTGGCATTGGCCGCATGCATCACAGGAACCACAGAGATCAGCCACGTTTGGTGTAATTGTCATGTATGCCTATGCCTTCGACCCGCCTCGCTCTAACTTCCACTCTGCGTATCAAAACCCCATTACATTCTAGAATTCCGGTTCATAATATGTAACATTTCCAGAATAATGGTGATTGCCATTCTTGAGTTTTCTGTGGCGTGGATCTAAAGCCTTGTCGTCATCCAGAGAGGTGATTTTCCAGTTCTAATGATGGGTCATTGATTCGGTTTTTACGCCACATGCTGCCTGCTGAATTTCCCATCAGTGGTCTAGCGAATGTATTTGCTGGAATATATTTAGAAAAAGCACGGGATCTGGGGGGGGGGAGTAAAGCCTCTTTGCTGGCCAGCGTCATTTGGCAGTGAACGGAAATGCATACTGAAAAGCGCATTAGCATAAAACATGCATGCGGAAGCCAAAAGAGACATAATTACTATTGACAGAATTAACAAACACATTAAATCCCCACAATAATTATAAAGTCAAATGTAAAGCTGACAGGAGTCAGACATACGTCATTTGCCATCCATCTCATTTGAGTTTTATTATAGTTAATTTTCTGTCTTTTTCATTATTATTTTTCTCCATTTTATTCACAGTGAATGCTACTCTGATGTGTTAATCATTCTTTATGGTGCCAAATATTTAAAGCTGCTTCAAAATATTTATGAAAAGAGTGGTGTAGTAAAATCAACAATATCTTAGCGTGAAATGAATACAATAAAACACTTAAAATACATGAAAATAGCTGGTACTGCGCAGGATGTGGTGATTTCCTGGATGATATTTTGGATTATGGATTTTACTCCTGGATGTCTCTGAGAAACACTTTGTCAATGCTGTGCCACAGAGAAAAAGCAGCAAACAGAAGCTACTATTGGTTGCTAACCTATAATTTTTCTCTTTTTCCATGTTTTACTTCTGTGGACCCTCTGATCTCTGCAGGTAAGTGTATATTTTCACACACTTACTTAGTGTCTGTTTCTCAGGGTTACATTCAATGGCCACTGGGGGCTTTGACCCCCACCTTCGCTCTGCTCATGCAGAGTTTGCATGTTCTCCGTCTGCGTGTGCGGAGTTCACATGTTCTCCATCTGCGCGTGCGGATTTCACCTGCATCCCCTGGTTTCCTTCCTCAGTCCAAGAACATGGTTAGTCGACATCTGCAAATTGCTGAATTGTAGAGCATGTGTGTATGTGCCCTACGACGGACTGGCATCCCACCCCAGCTGTACCGCAGCCTTGTGCCCGGTGCTGTGTGGGGTGGGCTTCAGGCCAGCCTGCCACTCTGGATAAACACACATCCACCAGCCCCGCCTGCATATCAAGTTAATATATTTAAATAACCTGCGTCTATATTAACTTGAATAAATGGCTCCGGTCTTTATGCTGCACCATTACTAAAAGCCTGTTTAGGCAATGACATGGCTCATTGCTGCTTGTTTACTGTTAGCACATTGTACAGTAGGTAAAATCCAGCACTAACATGCTGCTGTGGTGAAAGGCAACACGGAGCACCCAGAGAATTGTTCAAATGGAGATGCGATACTCAAGGAAGCTCATTGTTTATTTATGGTAATAAAAACACAGTGACATATAATGATATAGGGCACACATGATTACAAACCAGTCTAAGAATGAGCACTGAAATTCTCCCAGTCCATCTTTGCCCATCAGATGATTGATTTTTTTCCTTTCTCTGCAACGTTTTGAACTCTGTTGAAGTTCCCGTGATTGGTATTGTAATGTCGTGACGTTTATATGCTGTAAGTGTCGGGTTCCCTGCATGTTAAATTGACTTCGATCGAACCCTGGCGGAAAAGCGGCAGGAGTTTCTGCGGCAGCGTGTGAGATGTGCAGCACGCATGAGCCGGGGACCTTCCAAGCACATGGACTGGGCGGCGTTTGTGTGCGTGGGCACATGTGTGTGTGTGTGCTTGTGCGTGTGTGTGTGTCAGCGTCAGCGTGTGTTTGGCAAGGACGATGCAACCTCTATTAAGAGAAGTGATCCCAGAAATGATCTGCCATCCTGACGTGTCATAACCCCCCCCATCCTGCTTCATCCTCCAGCTGTCTGGCCAATAAGGACACAGCTGGACTCCGCCCCTCCTCTCACTCAGCTCTGCTGGCGATTCAGGTGGCATCGGTAGCTTGCTGTCGACGCTGTTGCCCGCTCATGGCTCCAGGGGGCCGCTGCGCTGCACGCATGTCTGGGTTTGCCAGAATATCAATAGTCCGATCAGATTAAAACCGGACCCCCAGCCGGCCCGTATAAGCCTGGTTCTGTCTCAGCCAGGCTGGTTTTCAATGTATCTTCCTTGGGATCATCTGCATTCATGTGATGTGCCGTGACCCGTTTCCGTATGTAGCTCATAGTGAGCGTGTGGTTCGGGAAGCAGCCCAGACGGGATCGGTCCTGGTGCAGAGAGTAGCTACACGTCCCGCTAAGATGATCTGGATCTGACGGTGCAGGACGCCCTCAGGACGGCGTGTCAGGGCTCTCCCCGCCCCCAGTCTCACCCCCGCCTCTACCAGGTGAATTCCTCCAATAACATCACACAGGTGGCATCCACTGACCGGGGGATGAACTTTATCCCGCGAGGTATACCTCAGATTTAAGGGGGGGCCTGACTCCTCGTCCATCTGGGCCACGCCTCCCGAGCCCCCCCCTCTCCCCCCCCCCCCGCATCGTGGAGCGCTGAAATGGCCTGTCAACAATAAGCACGGGCATCGAGAAGGCAATTACCCAGCTAAGGAGCTATTCATTATGTGGGCATAAAGTGGAATGGGGATTGGTAGGTCAATGGAATCATTTTATACTTGTTTATACATATTTATTCCCATTAGTTAAGAGCATTAGTCTTTCTTTTAGCATGGAGAGTGTTCATTGATTTTCAGCAGCGCTCCAGTGATATTATACGAGCCCCAAACAGCATACTTCATTGACTCACAGCGGGTCGATATGTGAAATGCCCTAACGGTGACAGTTAAGCTCGTTTGTCATTTATCGGGTTTGCAAAGTAACAAATTTATCAATCCAGCATGGCTTCTCTTCTCGTCATCAAACCCATATTACTTAGGAATATGTTACTGTCAGCCGACGACTGTTTGTGTGTGGCGAAATGAGCGATCGACCACGTGAATGCTCTCCCTGAGACGTTCCCCCTGAAAAAGATGTGGTGTTCGGTGGCCCTCGTCAGCATGCACGGAGGTACCGCCGGCCCAATCGGCGTCAGCACTAATTGAAAGGACAGTGGGTAATAAATCGGACCTCGGGCCGGTGTCGGCCCTGACCTTTCTGTTGTCCTAGCTGTCACACTCGCTTCTGCCGAGATGTTTCACGGCAGACGCCCGTGGCTCCTCCTGGGATCGTACTTCACGTGTCTCCTTTGGGTGAGGTGGCCTCTGCTCGCAGCTCGATGGTGACGTGAGGGGGTGTCACTCTGCCACCGAGTCAAACCACACCCCCGATGGGATGGTGAAAAAGGCGTGTCAAAGTGTGTTAGAAATTCCCAACTCCCCCATGTTCTGTTCCGGTGTCGGAGAGATGCCCAAAGGACTTCGCTCTTGGATGTCTTGGGGGGCGGTAAGGTGTATGGTTGTCATAGTTACCGATGGGCAAGTTTTAAAACCACACAGAAACGTGACGGAGCGTTGATATGGATGGGGAGCCGTCGACTGACATCCGATACGCCGACCCGGAGGGGCGTTCTGGGGATGGCCGTCCCTACAATGATAGAGGGGACCTGCACCAGAGGGGACCTGCACCAGAGGGGACCTGCACCACAGGGACCTGCACCAGAGGGGACCTGCACCACAGGGGACCTGCACCACAGGGGACCTGCATCAGAGGGGACCTGCACCAGAGGGGACCTGCACCACAGGGGACATGCACCACAGGGACCTGCACCAGAGGGGACCTGCACCACAGGGGACCTGCACCAGAGGGGACCTGCACCAGAGGGGACCTGCACCAGAGCCGGCCCGGGTCCCGGCCGTGTGTCTGCGTCACGGCATTTTGTGGCTGATGCTTTCTTTCCCTGAAGTATCGGTTTCATCCATACGCACGGCCGGATTTTCTAGTGTGACATCCGTTCATTGTTAAATATCCCACCCTAGGGTATGACAGCGGTCCCCAGCGGTGGCGTGCTGACGGTCGTATGTCTCTTCCATGACCAGCTTCCCTGCACCCACCTGCGTTTTCATTCTGCTGAGTCTCACCTGCCTGGATGTCTCCTCTTGGTGAAAAGGTGTCTAATTTTAGAGGCAGCGCTCAGTCTTAACCATCCCCCCCCCCGCGCTGTCCTTAGCCTCCTCACCTTTACAGATGCTCGGGGGGCCGGCGGGCGGGGCCTCCATCGAGGCCATTTGGACAGCCGGCCGGCGGGCTTAGTGGCCCTGACAGCACTATAAATCAACAGCCCACACCGCTTTCTGAAGGCTCACTGCGTAATACAACCATCAGCAGTGCTCTGCAACACGCGGGACCTTCGCTTTCCGGCCGGCCAATGCGCCTGGCGGCCCCAGCCTCTACTTCCCCCTCCGTCTCATCTATTAATCCCCTTATTTTCCTCTTTGCTTATTTACTTGTTTACATATTTATTCAGTTTCCTTGCAATCGCTATAGTAACCGGGGTGATTTTTAATTTTTTTCTGGTACCTCTGCAGAACTTAGATGCTATTAGTGGTATTACCTCAGCTTGAAAGGAGGATCTCAATGACGTGTCACTGTGGTGATACGGCGTGTCCCGCGGATGTGCCGTGCAATGTGTTACCGCACGCGTGCAGCACGTGTGCTGTGTGCGACGCCGTGTTTTGTAAATGTCTGCTTGACACGTGTTTCCGATTGTACGCCGCCGGGAACGACGAAGCAAGCTGCGGTGTTTAAGATATCAGAGGGATAATCTGAGTAGGACACCTCTGCCGTTATGGATGGGAATTTAACACCAAACCTTGCCAGTGTTATACTGTAAACAAAGATGGATGTGCTTTTAACTCACTGTGAGCAGAAACCATATTTTACTGTAAGGCTTTGAACAGAGGTTACGCATACAGCAATCCATTTTATAGCCTTCTGCGAAGGGGACATTTGGCTTGAATCTCGCAGATATTCAGCTGTTTTTTTTTTTTTTGTTTTTGTTTTTTAATCGAGGCACTTTTATTGTGAGCCGGAACCAGATATATGCACACACACACGCGCCCGCACACACACGCGCACACACACCAGCACGTGCACGCACGCACACACGCTCGCACACACACACGCACAGAAACCAGCGCGTGCACTCACGCACGCACACACACACACGCACAGACACACATGCACGTCTTTGTATTCATATCTTTGCAGAGGCTCCCCATTCATTTCAATGGAGAATGGCATTGGCAATTGGCAGGCTTTTATCAGAAATGTCCCCACAATGTAATATATACATGACACCCCTCACCCACACACACTTACCATTCCTAGGCTGTCACAGCAAGTCTCTGCCTTGGAGTTAATTTATAACTGCCACTTCAGATGACAATAGCATGTTATTGTGCATGTCTGTCATGGGGTTTTGTAGCCCTCCCCACAACCCCCCCCCCTCAGGCTGCCAAATGGGTAACAGTCTGATCAATGCAGTGTGATATGGAGATCACGCTTTGCCATGGTCGGCACACACAATCCATTAATTCCTTTTGTTATAAGGCCTCTCCATTCATTTCTTTGGGCATAACCCTAATCCTAACAATGACACCCTTAACCCCTACCCAGCCCTAACCTTAACCGTGAGTAAGCAAACAAGATACAAGACTTCTGTCATTTTTAGTTTTTTTGATTGCAGTCCTAGATTTTTATAAAATGAAGTTTCCCTTTGTGGAAACCATGTCCCCACAAGGTAAACATCAGTTTTTATCACATTCTTGGCAAATCTAGTCCCCACAATGTAATAATTACAAAAACCTGCCCTGCTCCCAGCAGCTCGCTGCCCCTGAATGGAGTCTCCCGCTAACCAGGGTTTCCTTTATATGATCACCCCAAAAACGTTCATGGCATCTGTAAAGTTTTACTGACTGGCTGCTGACATTTTGACAAATGAGATCCACACAAGCTCTGCCGATTATCCCGGTGAACTTCTGATTTTGTGGAAACGTGAGGAGCTCCGAGGTAAACGCGTGCTCGTTTTCGCAGGTCTCACGCACGAAAAAAAGGCCCCCGTTTGAAAGACAAATGGGTAGTGTCATCTGCACTGAAGGGGCCTTTGTTGGGCAAAAAAACCATCAGATCTGCGCTGAATAAAGGGTGACTTGCCTTTATACACAGTATTTCCTAATGAATTACAACATAACAAGGAAATCAGTCCTGACCTACCTATCAAACAGCACAATTGGCAGTTTTGCATACATAGAGGAACCTTTATTCCTCAGTGGGGAATACATTTTTGTTTGTTATTATTTGTGCTTGAAATTTCATTCCAATGCAGTTACACTTTACTACTTATTCTAGGGCAGTTACAGATAACAGTTAATTCCAGTGCAGTAAATTAAGTTAATTTTATTGCTGCTGCAGATTATTCCCGCTCAGTTTCAGATTACAGTTTGTTCCAGTACAGTTACTGAGTTCCAGAATTTTTATTTATCATTGTGCAGGTGAATTATACAAACATAACTGAATTTAGTAGCTGCATAAATCACACACAAACATAACAATCAACAAGTTACAGTTCATTGCAGTGCTTTGAGAGATTATCATCAATTCCATTGCTTTTACAGATTAGTTTATTCCAATTCAGTTAGATTACAGTTTGTTGCATTGTATGCCAATGTAATTTTATTGCTCTCACAGATCATAATCAGTTGCAGGGCAGTGACATATTCTGTCATCTATTCCATTGACATTACAGATTACATTTTATTCCATTGCTCTTACAGATAACTGCATTTCAGTGCAGTGAGAGATTGTTATTCATTTCATTGATCTTACAAGTTGCAGTGCATTCCAATGCTGTGAGAGATTATAATTAATTTCAGTGCTCTAGTATATTAGTTAGTTGCAGTGCACTTAGAGGTTACATTTCAATCCATTGGTCTTATACATCGGTTTCCATCGCAGTAACAGATTATGTTAAGGGTCTGATTGTGCACTGTGATGATGATAATGCAGACGGTTAATGCTCTGACAGAAGGCTCTCGCGCAGGCGGCTCTAACTGCAGAAAAGGGGGACAGCCCTTCCATTGTGAGCAGCGAGTGTGTTAATCTCCATTAAGCGTAAACTGCAGAATCGGCAAAACGGAGCAATCATCCCGTGTCTTGTTACAGAAAATCATTCGCAGTCAAATTTGTGTCAGGCAGCAGTTTGTTTGTTATAATTTAGCCTGATCAATAGGGGAGATAAAGTTAAGAGTAAAAAAATCTCAGCATGGCAAACCTCAGCCAAGGCGTGCTGCCTTACCGGACCAGGGAGCTCAGGTCCAGTCTGCATGGTGGGGGGGCTGTGCCTGCGGGTTCCCCTCTGATCAGGGAACCATTAACTTATCAGCACGGCCACACAGGTGTTGCCAATTTAACTAACTGTTCTGTTTTTCAAGAAACAGAACAAGGTCCTGATGTTTGCTGGAAATTCTGGGCACCTTGGGCCGCCTCCTCGTGGTTTAATTTGCTGAGCGGTGAGGTGGGAGGGGGCACTCCACTGTTAATTTGGCTTAATGGAGGGGGTCCCAGTGGTCGAATCTGCCAGGGTATCCACGCCCCTCTGACACCCATGTGTATAACCTAGGACGTCATGCGCATAAATCCACCCCTGCCTCTGTTACCCAGGAACCCCAAGACTTCCTCAGCAAGAGTGTCACTGAGCTAGAACGGCTTGTCCAGCAGCCGTGCAAACAGATCACTGAATAGTGCAGTTTCCTTGCATCTCTGGTGCCATGGTGCGCTCTGCGCCTATCCTACTGCCTCCATACCCTCCATAGGTCCTCTTTTCTGACACCCTGCACTCCAAAGACGACTCCCTTCCTCTGTTGCAGCCTGTTTTGCTGCACGTTTACATCTATTGATGTTTGTCTTAGAAGCTTAGAACACACTCTTTCGCCGCACGGTTCGTAATTTGCACTGATGTCCGCATTCACTAAATTTGAGACGAACAACAGAAAATAAAATGTACATATGAATAATGGCAATAAGCTTAAACCTGCTCCAGTAATTCATTCAAATTAAGCCCCGCAGGGATTAAACTTGTAAACACATTCAGAGCCGTTTTATCTCCACTTTAAAAATGATGTTTACATTGTGATTAATTGCGTGTCATTTTCAATTGAGGTGCTTTTGCTCTGAGGTATTGTTCCCAGTTTGTAACACTTTTTGAATGCAGACACGGCAATGAATTTCTACACTCCTTTTTATTTTGCAAAGCATGTATTTTAATGAGCAAAGGCACAAACTGAAATTAGTATTCATGCACAGGCACACAACTTCCATGTTGCCTCTGATCCGCACTGGATTCCATCAAAGTGTGCAGATGGCATATTCCAGGCCATGTAGACTGTGGGGATGATGACTTAGCTTTTGATCCTGGAGTTTCCCAGGGCTGTGGAGGTTTTCCCTGCTTTGAGAGTCTGGTCACTGTACCTTCCAGACAGAACCAGGTCAGCAAACGGTCTGTGACGGTCTGTATGGCCATGTGACCTTTTTGGGTTTGCGTGTGTCTGGCGATGAATGGAATCCCCTTCAGGACATCTAAGTGATGGTTTTGTGTTTACAGTTAATCCTTAACTGTAAACTTAAATCCTATCCCTAATCATTACCCCCTTCTCTGGTGCTAACCTTTATCCCTTATGCCAATTAACCCCCCTGCCCCCCCCAATAAAAAACACAGATCATTTTTTCTTATCCCTTATGAAATTAAGATTTTTTTTTTTTTTTTATTTTTTCACTTTTGCTCTACCAAGCCTTAAAGCAAATTTCCTGTGGGAAGCTACCTTTGCGGATTAGCCTTAAACTGCTTACAAAATAATAGGAGTAGCTCAGTGAATTAATATTACATCCATACTTATTGTCCGGTGAATTTCTCATCTCCTCAAATTCATGACCATTTAATAACATAGAAAACCTACAGTAAGTAAAGTAGCTGGAGTGAATGTTCATCCATAACCCTAACACTAAGCTGAACCTCAACCATAACCCATACCCTAACCCTAACACTAAGGTGAACCTCGACCCTAACCCATGCCCTACCCTACCACTAAGGTGAACTTCAAACCTAACCCATACCCTAATCCTTGTTCTAATTGTAAAGGCAACCTCAACCCCAACTCAAGTCCAAACCAAACTCTAACTCAGCCTGGCCCTAACTCTTCCTGAAGCTTGTATCCTAACCACAGTTAATTTTTCTCTACCCCAGTCTGTAACTCACTTTCACTATTTTTTTTGCGAGAGATCGTTTATTTGTTGCCCTGAAAGTGGAGCTGGAGGTAAATTGTTATGGAGCAGGAAATGAACCTGAGTGGGAGACTGACCTGCTGATGCCTCAGTTTTCTGTGTCTGTCTGACCCCTAAACTTTCAGAAATCATTTGCACAAAGCCAGTTAGAAGGGTTTATGGGCAAAAGCATCGCTTTGCATAGTCATCTCACAGCCGTATTACACTCTACTTCCTGCACCCCCACCCTTGTTCTTCTGTGTCATCCACTCTCGGTAGATCCATTTGCACAGATGGCTGCAGCCCACCAGACTCAGTGGTACTAACCTGGATGTTTAGGGTCTGCTATTGCATATCTTTGGTAGAGTTCTGACATCGCAGAACAGTTCACGTACTTTTTGACTCAAAGACTGCCCAAAACCTAAAATGCTCCATTAGAACCTCCAGTCATGCATATGCAAAGTGCCAACAGGAAGCTGGGTAACCAGGTAAGTGGTGTTTTGATGGAGTTGCTGGGAGCAGGAGTGGCCAGTCTGGGGCACCAGAGCACTAGCGTGGGGGGGGG
>JAODKF010000018.1:9541940-9552973 GCA_026779585.1 Mormyrus proboscirostris
GTAAAGTAACAGGCAGCAGTGGGGGGTGGGCACTGAAAGTTTACCTGAAGATCCACGTGCTGTGGTTGATGTACCAGGTGATGGTTCCTGTAGGCTGATGGAAGCTGTAGACTGATGATGGATTCAGGCCGAATTGCTCAGCATTGCTTTTAAGATGCTCTTCGTCGTGCTTCGTCCCAGAAAACCGCTGCCAGCGATACTCACCAATATTCCAGTGTTGTGTCACTGCTGCCATTAGAGTAAGCATATACAAATCCGGGGCAATTCTAGAATTTTTGTGTAGCCATAATTCAAGCAGAGGGGCATACCTTATCATTAGCCAATGATATGCTTTTAATTGGTGAATGACAAGGGATGAGGCACTCTGGGGGCCAATCAGCTATCAGCTGGGGCCGGTGTCCCTGTAGCACAATACACAATACACCCCCGATGCTGATGCATTTAAGCCCCTGAAGTCCCCTTAAGCCGACAGCATGAGAAGCAGAGGAGCTGCACGTCACAGACCCTAGCTTGCGCCTTCTGACAGCGGATATTCCGCGTCTGAGAGGCCGTACGGCCCACTGCCCCGACACCCAGCCTCCTCCCCGAGGTCAAGGTGGTGACCCAAACAGAGCGACTCTACCTACAGCATACCTTCGCTCATATTAACTAAGCCAAAGTTCAGCTGAAGGGCAGAGTTTGCCCTACGGTAGCGGTCACATGATCCCGCAGTTAGCCAGCGGCTCTTATCTGATTGCGTTTGCAGCGAAGTCGGTGTTGACGGCACAGAGCCGGTTATGGGAACAACAGGTCTGTTCTTTGAGCTGCCCGATAACTATGTTAATTTACCTGGCACTGAGAACGCAGGCAGAGAGCAGTAGACCGTGCTTTTAATATCCTTTACTTATTCAGGAATAGAACCGTTGTTCCTTTTCCGCTGCCTGCCACGTGCAATAAAATAACAGTGATCAGCCGGTCCGTGAATGGGCCTTTGCTATCTGGCCAGGCTCGGTGTAAAACAAAACTGAACTGAGCAAAACAAACTGCCAGAGGGCCAAACACAGCAAAGGTGGTGTAGAACACCAAGATGAGCCAGAGACAGGGGTGGAGGCAGTGTGGACACACACACACACACACACATACACACATCGTGCATTTACATACACAACAGAGCATTCATTTAAATGCGCACAGCACAGGTGCAGCCTCACACATGCAAACAAACCCTTACTGGCACATTAATTCACGCCAGTGCCTCTCATGCTCCCATTTTGGGCCAATATATTATCCGCCAACCTCAGAACTGGCTTCAAAAACAAGTTGTCATTAAAAAAATGGAAGAAAAAATACAGGCAAAACTGAAAAGAGCACTGTTTTTTTTTCTTTTTGTGGGGGGTAGTTACTTAATCTTTTTGCCCACATGTATAGTGATATCCTCGGACACACACGGAGAGGCATGCACCCCACCACAGACGAGTGCGTATGCAGACCTGGCTGCACGATGCGCCCATAAATATCTGCCCCCCCCTCAGATGTTTCAGGCTGAGCCCCGTCGTTTTACCCTCATGCTGTCCTAGCCAGATTAAACCTACAAAGGTTTTCACTGTTACTCTCACATTAGGAGCGGAGAGAATATTTGCCGCATTGGGACGGAGCTTATGTTCTCCCTGCGGGGATTCGGGGCAGCTGACAGAGCCGTATGACTCACGGGCGAGCGAGCGAGCGGCCAGTAACAGCTCATTTCAGGACTGCGTCCTCCCCGTCGCATTTACTGCAGATAGGCACGCCGCACAGCTCCTGTGCAGCAACTTTTACTTTTGTTTTCAGTAATTAGAAAATGTCAAACTGTGAGCTGTTTAGGGCAAAATGTAACAGTGATGACCCAAAGGTGCTAATTATGCATCCAGCAGGAAGGCAGTGTACAGGAGAAAGTGTCCGTTAGCACAAGTTTAACGCGGCGCTGAAATTGTATGAAATAACAGCGTTATCCTATCTCTCCCTCCACCTTTTGAGTAGACCTGTGTGTGCTGGAAGATTCTGTCAGAAATCATGGGAGCAGTTTAGTATTCACGCTAAGCATTTTATCCGAGCTACCGTTGTGTGTGCACATAAGACGACTGATGGGTTTTCTGAATCGCAAGTAGGTCAGGGCAGCGGGGGAGTTGTCGAGGACACAGGATTGTAACAGTGATACAAGGTCTATAAAAGGGAAAAATGTAAGTTTCTTTAAATCAAAGCATGTCGAGGCAGTGAAACATGATGCAGTGGTATCTTTGTTAGCTGAATGTATTATTAGAGTGACTCTAGGTGGCTTTTTTAAGCATTATTGTCAAATGGTAAGAAAACATTAAGCCATTGTTTTAAGTTGCTTGGGTAACCAATTAAATAATCCGAATGTTCCGAGGCATTTTGATTGATGGAGAGAATAGCCAGATTTCAGGAGCAATTGTTTTTCATTGGTCAGCCGTTGTACTAACTCCAGTACTTCTGGAATGTTGAAAGTCAACATCAGAAGCGTTGCCATAGTAAAGATCTCGCAGCAACATGATGACCAATTGAAAGAGCATCAAAATGTCAACAAATGTCACGATGTTTTTACCCCGCAGAAAGTGCTGACCATGTTTGCAACTCCTGAATATATTTACAAGGACCTCAGTGTAATATTTTGTCTGTGGTGCTGTAATGTATATTATTTAGCACTACTATGTGAGCTGAGCCGCTGTTTCAGAAAAGACTGTGGCCAGCTGATGTACACGTCGGTTTAAGGACACTCACAGTATCCGGTTCACTTCCAGGTAACGCGGCCCTTGACACGCAAGAGTGTGCCACCGGCGCCGTGTAAACATCCACGCTGCCACATTTGTTTACTTGACAGAGCTGAGAGCCTCTATAGGCCCCTGTAATTCCCGCCCCCTGGAGAAGGACTCAGGGTGCACTCTTTCGAAACACGAGGCGTCCAGAGTGCATGGCATTGATCTCTGCCCGCTCCCCTGCGCTGACGTCACAGTGATGTCCCTCGCTGCCACACAGTCGTGGTCGTCGGGAGATGATCGTGAGGAGGGGGGGGGCATCATGAGACGACCTCACTGTGTGGATGTCAGCTTAGGTGTGACGTAATCACCTCCCCAGTTAGGGATCAGTGCTTCCGTACTGCTTGCCCCAAGGACTCTGGGTAAAAAATGCGAGTATTGATCCCATTGATCAAGACGTTGAGCTCATTGGTGCGACGGCCGGGGGATCAGCCTCCAGTGCAACCTTCTGCACGTTAATTAATAACCCCGGAAGGCGCACGAGGATGGGGTCATGTGTAACGTGGGTGGGGGCTGCGAGGTGAGTGCAAACTTACTTGCCCTTTCACCGATAAACAGAGCCCCCTCTCGCCGAATAGGTGTGGTGTGGAGGATCTGACTTTGTCTCCTGCGGTGAGGTTTCACCCCTGTCAAGCAGATTGTGGTGTCACATAGGTCTGCTACTGTCACGTGCCTCTGGGACTCAGAGGTGACTTTCAAGTGATGTTCATTTTTTTTCGGGGGGGCTGACAACCTCTCTCATCCTTCCTCCTCCCTCCTGGATGAGGCTCTTGCCTGCATTCAAATGAACACAAAGCCTTAATGTGAACTCACCCCCCCCCACCGCTTATAAGCTCATCACTATAATTACAAGCCAATCTTTAACTGTTTTTTTTCTCATGATGGGATTTGACCTGGCAAGTAAAATAATGGATTTGAACCCCGTTCCCCTGTCCCCCCACCCCGTGAAATTATTTTGTTACCAATCAGGGACACATGGTCAGGTAGTAGAATTACGAGCCTGAACCCCCGCAGGGCTTCAGCCCCCTGATCTGTGACATATACAGAGGGGCCTACCTAGGGCGATATGGTTGTCACAGACAACCATTGTGTGCTGCCATTACACCGTTACATGTATGGTTGCCAGGCCTCTGGTGAACTTTATATCTGGCTAAGGGCCTGGATTTCACCAGCTAATAACACTAGAATGGTGTGTTTGTCAATCCCGTTCTCACTTGTACTTGTTAAGCGCACGGTCCAGTATGTGCTTTCAACCTCTCTTGTGATATCTGCTGAAGATATTTATCCTTTGCACGCATGAAGCTGGACACTTAAGTACTTGGAATGAAGCCCCTCCCTCAGAGATACAATAGCCTGTCAGTTACACAAGCTGGCCTGACCAATAAGAGCCTGCGGTTCAGAGACTGAGGGGGGGCGGAGCTTGCCCACTGACTGAAAGCCTTTAAACAAGCCTTTTGTTTGTGGCGGCTCGTGGGTTTGTTTATATGTCTGTAATTTCGATATTTATCAGCCGAAGCATCACAGCCTTATCTCTCAGAATCGTAACGAGCTCTGCCACACTGGAAAATGTTTAATTCTCATGGAGTGCTACCCAGCACCCACCCTTAAAAAAAAAATCAATAGTCCTAGGTTAGACTTTCATAGGAAAGATTACAGAGGAATGGCCGTTAAGGCTTTAGTGCTATCAATTCTTATATCGCAAAGCTACTTAAGTGCCTGGCACTTCTTGGTTAAAATTCTGGACGGAACAGGGCCGGAGTGAGAGAGGGAGTTATTGAGTTCAGGGAGTGTGCGTGAACTCTCGCATCAAAAACACCGATCTGAGTCACTGCTATCAAAAAGTCAAGCGTGAAACAGCACCTCAAGGAGGAGGGATTGGGAGAGCAGCAATCAAACGGATATATATATATATATATAATGTTTTTTTTTACTAAGGGGAGTCTTCCTCCTGTAAAAATGGCCACCCTGTATCTTTGATGTCTTTGCTGCCAGCCTCTTGATTTCCCAACAAGGACTGAAATCAAATGGGCCCTTCTCCCCTGGACCCGGCAGGGGTAGAACACTGTGGGCGGTCACATGACCCGGCGCTGCATAGCTGAGAAGCTAATGCTTTCGCATTGTCCGGGATCACAGTGATCCTCTATCCTGTAGAGCTTTGCCGCTGTGCCTTGTGACAGCCTCCAGTCTCGGGCTGGGAACAGAACAGAGAGTTGTTATATGTGGCGTATGAGCGGGCCGTGCGCGCTACTGCTGTTAGCGTAATTAAAAACTCACGAAACTCCAAACGTCGGCTTTCATTAACTTGCGCCGCGATTAAGGGTGCGGACGGGAGGGGGCGGCGGGGGGCAAACATGAATAGCATAAATTCCCGAATATCTGGCAAAGCCTCATTGGTCTTTTAAATTGATTTCCTTTTTTAGTGCTTTTATTTGTGTTAAAAAGAGAAGCTCAAAACTAAAAAAAAAAAAAAAAAATTAGCTTTGTGTCTAATTTGAATAAAGGAGGTGTGGCAAGCTTTTTTTGAACATGGCCTCCATAGAGCACTGAAAGTTTAATGGCGAGACAGGCACGATGTGTGCCCCATGTTGGAAAGGAGCCCGCGTTCGTTCCAACACGAGTCACGGATGTAAGCAGTGAAGAGGCGGCCTCAACAAGGCTTGTTTTCTGTTGTCCCCTTTCTCGAGGGAACTGGGGGCGAGCAGGGGGGAGGGAGGAGGGCCCTGGAAGGCATGTGTTTCCAGGACAGTGACCCTAGCTGCTCATTCAGAAACAGACTCAATGAATGGTCACCAAGTTCCCCTCCGCCTCCCCACTGACCCCCTTTTACCTATTATTGCTACTTACTGTTATGTTTTTTAGCATAGGGTAATTCAGCAAAGAGAGGCTGGAACACGTGAACGATGGAGGTGAAACATTTCTGCCCCCCCGCATGCTCATGTTGACGTAGGTAGTGTAACGCTCCCTGCCACTTCAGACTGACACGGCATCACCTGGGAACACATGTTCACCTGCTTCCGTTTAGTAAGAAGGGGAAAAAAAACCAAAATTTTTACCGATGGGGGAAAAAAAATCTTTTGATGCGCTTCACAAAATGAAAGAGCGCATATTCAAAGGCCTTGAAAGGGTTTGAGGTGTTGTGATCCATGGCGTTGTGGGATTTGACGCTATCGCTTCCTCGCCCGTGCCGCAGTTGTAGTGACATTTTGCTCTCTATACCATTTTTTACGACCATAACAGAGGCTCCGTCTGCTGGGTGCCCCCTGGAGTCGTTACGGGGCCCATCAACGAAGCGGGAATGGTGTCAAAACAGCTGGCTCGCGGTGTCTGCCCTGGGGCTGTCGGTCTGCCCAACAGAGCGACCCGGTTTGCAGGCTTGAAGCGAAACAGACGGGTCGGCAGCGATGGGTCAGGTTTAGGCCTTATTGATACTAGCCATCGACTCCTCTCTTAACTGATCGGCACATCACTCTGCAAATATTTGTCACCGTGACGTGTCAGCAGTCTTGATAGGGGCCGCCCGACCATGTCACCAGTTCGCCGATGCGTTAAAATAATTAAAGACCAAACAACTATGGCAAGGTGACACAAAACGTCCGATTACACCGTTGCGGGGGGGATACTGTCTGTTATCTGGTCCAGAAGGAACATAATTTGCTTTCCTACTATGAAAATCCCCATTCCTTAAAGAGATAAAATCATATTAACGTTTAGGTGCTTAGCTGACGCTTTGGTTCTAAAGGGTTTCCATTTTCACCTGTTTCCAGTGTTACTAGAATAGAGTCACTGAAGTTCCTGTAGGATAAAACAGCATGACCCTCTGTGGGACATAACCTAGCAATCTTCAGATTACAAATCTGCTTCCTTAACCATTGTGCCACCTACTTCCCGTGTTCTGGGGAGTCCTGTGTGTCTAGTTTTTCACATCAGCAAATACTGTGTTTTGTGTGAACTTCACATCAAGTCAAATGGGGGTTTTAATGTCACACCGACCATTTTCAGCACATGGTGACACAAAGTAACCTTCCCCAGACTGCGGTGTGACATACATACGTAAAGTGCTGATAAGTGCCAAAAAAAAAATCAAAGAATGACAACGCTCAATGCACAATGTAAACATAAACAATGCTGGAATGTTTAGAATCGATAGTTAAGGATTCAATTGCACTTAAATAGTATGAATGAATGAATAAGTTACTAACAAACAAACAATTACATTAAATGAATAAATGAAAAACAAAGAAACAAACAAACGAGGGATACAAAATGATACACAATGGGTATTGATAACAGTAGTAAAAACAGTGCAATAAATAATAGTCCTGGTGGCAGATAAGAAATGTGCAGGATTCTTGTGAGCAGTTGCTTTGCATGTCAACAGCACTGACGTTAAATGTTCATTTCAGCAGAAGTGTCAGTGTCGCACAGCTGCCTCTTCATCCTTAGGGGGCGCCCTGAGCGTCTGATCCATGCCAAGCCGCACAGCGTGCCAGCAGAAACTATTTACTGCATATTTGCCGGCCATCTATAATCATAATCAGTGTTAATGCCGAACAGTTTATAAATTTGATTTCCTTATTCTTAACCTCCCGCCTCTGCCAGCTTCGTAGAAAAAATGGTATCCGGAATGGCGGCCGCAGAGCCAGCCCCACTCTGCACAGCTGATTCTCAGTATGCATGAGACGGTGTGGCGCGAGATCCATGTTTATTGAATTGCTTTTCCGAACGGGAAGAGATAATTACGAGAAGTTAGGGCTTTGAGTGTTACACAAGTGCTGCTTCATGACTTTGAAGGGCCGCCGTTTGGCATTAAAGGCAGCCGGCGAGTTTCTAATCTATTTTCGGGGGTTTCCAGGGTTTCAGCAAACTGGGGATTATGATTCTCGCGGACTCTTCCCTCTCTGGAGCCTCTCACCGCTACCAATTGCCGGTCTTGTCGGCGTCGGCACTTTTTTGTTCCCGGTGTGCGTTCGGGGTTTTCGTGGACGTGCACGCCGCTACGCGAGATACCGCCCCGCGCTCATTCAGCTGCCCCCTGCGGGTGGAGAGCGATGACGTGGTTCTCTGTGCTGACGTGAGCCAGCGGGCAGATAGGCAGGAGGGAGTTTGCGGAATGATGAAATGATGCATTATTTGCTTTTTGCACAAATACACCTATGTCGGATTGCTTTTTTTCCACATATCCCATCGTGCTCTTCTTTGAGAGGAAGGATGGTCAGGGTCAGCCATTCATTCAGCACCCTCAGTGCATTTTTTTGGGATTGGGGGGGTGTTAAGGGCCTTGCCGAAGGACCCAGCAGAGATGTGACTGTTCTGCTGAGGTCCGAACTGACAACCTTCCAGTCATGGGCACAGAGCCAAGGCCCGCCCCCCTAAATTTAGCAATACATCCAAGCGTTACCTGGTAAAAATGGAACAAACTTAAATTAATGTGGCCTCATGAGACATAATGCAGTTATGACACCTCCAAAAATGTAGTATTTCATGTCGGTATGGGAAGAAGATCATGTGCGTGATACCTAACAGGCCTGAACTCCTCCATACTCGTTTGATCTTTGTACATTGTTATGACCTCGGATTCTTCTATTGACACTCTACACTTTCACCCTCCTCAGCACCCACTTATTACCTTCTAACCCCCCATCAGATTTGGGCCTGAGTGGCTTTTTCTGCCACCCCTGGGTAGGAAGTGCTTTTCCATTTAGCTGTTGCACCATTTCCTGCCCCCGACACAGGGGGACGTGTGATTGTGCCCATCACCTCCCGCCGACTCCACTTCTGAGCTGCTACCAGCTGCTCCCAGTTCACTTGTATCTGATGTTAGGGTGAAGGATGAGGGCAGCATCCTTCTGCTGAAAACACAAAAACGAACCTGGTGATGGATCCCAGCTGTTGGTGTTTCGCTGGAGCTACGTTACATGGAATTAACCACAAGCGCCACAGAGGAGATTCTCTGGGAAGTATTTTACTATAGCAAATCATGGAACTAAATTAAGACGACAGCTCCTACTCTCATAATAAAATGCAGAAGGATTTTATGACAAATCTGAGCTGGGGTGGGGGGGTACAGAGAATAGAATGTGGTGTTGCTTTTGTTGGTAGTGGGGGGGTTGACATACGGCCTCCCTTCTGGGTTGACAATAGATCACAAACCCTGTGACACAGGAAGTGATTTTTACAGAAGGACAGTGGCATCGATCGTTCCGGGTGTGAGGCTTGTGAGGCTGGGGAGAATGAGGTGGGGGTCTTTGGCAGGGGAGGGGGTGACAGGGATGGTGGCTTGGTCTGTAATTAGCTCCACTCACATTTCTGTGACCCTGGCTCCCTCTCGCCGGCCTTTGTTGCAGCTCCCCCCCCGACTGGCCGACCTCCCCAGGGGGGGCTCACGCTGCTGTCCCCAAGGTCGCTGCATGCCAGCCTTTATTAAACCCGGTGGAGATAGCGGGGGCAGCCAAAGCCTTGCTTCTTTATCACGCTCCTGTCCATTCAATACTTTCATCCTTTATTATTGTTATGGTTTTTTTCTTTTTTTTTTCTGGAGGTAGAACGCCGCCCTGAAAAGGCCCCTTAAATGCAGACTCTGTGATTTATGCAGAGGATTTCCCACAAGGCCTGGGTCCTGTAAATCACGACGTAACCTAAGTGCCGCCACGTTAAGTTCTTAACACTCAAACCGACTGACAGCAGGACTAAATTTAGGAAGAAACGCAAAGTCCTGAAGCTAAATTTGCGTTTTTTTTGTCGAAACAGGAAAGCGTGGCGCTTTATTTACAACTGCGACCTCAACGAAAACAAAATGCATCCGATGGAAATGAGGAATCAGCCACATCACTCAGGGTCAAGGGAGAGGCGGTGGCCCAAAGCAGACTTGTGATGGCCACATGGAAAATGACGGGACCTCATGGGTGAGGCGGAGGTGTAGTAGATGGAATGAGAGAGCAGGAGTGGCACGGCATAACAGCTGCCATGTGAGTGCCAGTTGTCTCTGAGAAGTAGGTCTGCTCAAACGAGGGTAAACGTGATGGACTTGAGGGACACTAGCACATTCTATTGGTGATTTAAACTGATCTAGTCCCGATTATACTATTAAAAAAAGCAGGACACCTAGATTGATAAACAAATCCACAGCAGCAATTACCCATGATGCATTTTCCAGAAATGGGTGACTGCTGTTTACTGGTATTCAGTTATATGAATGGACAAAAGTACTCAATTATCATGAGTTCTGGTTGAATAAGCATGAACCAGCATACATACTTACGTTGCTATGCTAACTAGTCTGGCAAACTGAGAGGCTCTATCTCAACCAGAGAAGTGAGATCGGCTCACAGATGTGTAGGGCTTAAGAATCACAATCCCACACTGCTGTGCATGCCTGTGGCCTGGGCTTTATTTGTTTTTCAAATGGCCAGGTCACTCAGAGCGTTGAGATTCAAACAATGAAGTCAGGTTCTTTCAGAGTGGCTGGATGGGTCCAGAGCAGGCCTTTCTCGTCATCTTTGTGATATGCCAACCTAGACTGCAAATGAATGAGCCTAATTTGTTAAAACTATGCCTCCCCATCCTGATCTGCTGCAGCTCTGGCCTCCATGTAGCTGGAGGGTTGGGAAGATCCGGGGGCTCCTTCATATGTCTTCACTGAATGTTCTCTGGTGGCTTATCTGTTCAGGCTGTTTAGCCTAATTATCCATCTGTACTTTGTACGGCGCTTGGTCCTGAACAGTCGATCCAGACACTTGGTGGCAAAGGCATCTCAAACAGAAGAATCGGCCAGCCATTGATCTCTTAACAAGAGTTTCTAGAGAGGTGCCTTTCATGTCACCATTGACCCCAAAGCGGCTCTTGGGCTGGGTTGAGAGGGGTTGTTTGGAATGGTTGGCATTTCCAGCTTTATTCACAGAAGCATGAGTCACAGGAAACCCCCCGGTGAGCTTTGATGATGGGTGTGTTTGAGTGCCAAGCCATCCATACTTCTCAATCTGCCACATTAATAGCAAATCCCAGTCTTTATCAATCCAACTCTCCTTTCCTCAAGGAAACTGATCATGGTATGTCTCAAATACCACGTCATGGGGCTATGAAATTGTCAGAGCATGGATATTATTCAACATTTGGGTCAATTTACAGTTACTTGTCATAAGAACATAAGAACTATACAAACGAGAGAAGACCATTCGGCCCATCAAGCTCGCTTGGGGAGAACTTAACTAATAGCTCAGAGTTGTTAAAATCTTATCTAGCTCTGAT
>JAODKF010000018.1:9579372-9595988 GCA_026779585.1 Mormyrus proboscirostris
GGGGGGGGGGGTGGGGGGGGGGGGTGGGGGGGGGACTGTTTTTAGATTTCACTTGTTGGCAGGTGGGACTGACTGGCCCATCAAAAATTAATCCGTGAAGGAATTGATCATATTTTCTGAGATTTTAGGCTGCGGGGGCCTTATGTTTTATTTTTTAAGAAGATTTCAGAGGGGGGGGTGGCGTCAAGTCGGAAGGTCACTAGGTCACAGATGCTTCCGAGTCCCCTACCTGGATGGAACGGGCAACTGGACTTTTTGTCGCCGTGGAGACGAGGCTGTTTATAGCTGGCCGAAGTGTGTTTACTCCATCAGCCTGCCCTGCACACAAGGTCCAGGGAGAGCCCATGCTTCTTTCCCAGTAGCCGGGCCCAGACGAGCCTCCGGAGCGGCCATGCCTGCGTTTGCCTGCGGCACGCGAGCAGGCCAATCATCTCATCTCAGGCAACATTGATTTATTTCCCCTGAAATCGGTGACCAGAGTAATAATGGAGAATGACATTATGTGTTTATCTAATCTAATGCGTTTTCTTGGTGGGATTCACACGTGTTGCCCCCTGTCCCTAATTTCAGTGATGGCGTGTACGGGAAGCATACCCTCCCATTTAACCTCATCACAGGGAATGCTTTGGTAACCTGGAAAATGCAGCACCTCAATTAAACTGTCAAGATGGGAATTTCACCCATGCGCTACTCTCGTCAATTTATTGGTCGTATTTTCTAGGTGAGTAGACCTGCTCCCTTTGTATTTGGGACAGAATGTAAACACGGCTGTGCAGTTTGGTCGCATGAGTGATTAGGGATGTTTTTGTAAGAATCCAGCCTCAGTTTGCTTGGTTTGCTTATACGGAGGAGATGATGTTAAGACTATTCACATATCTCTTGCTTTGTTGTGAAATTTGATCCCCGGTCCCATTCCCAGTCGCCTGAGGTCTCTAATCCCTCAAGAGGTGATCGCCAGTAGATCTAATTCTGACCCCAGGGAAGCAGGAATGGACATGGAGTCATCGGTGGCGTGCTGAATATCAACGGGACAGAGTGGCTCGTGAAGCGGAACGAAGATGAGCAGCATTTCTGCGGCTCCCCCAGTGTTAACGAAGGGGCCCACCTGATGATGAATGGCTGATGGTGTGCCTCCTGTCTCTGGGGGGTGAGGGGAGGTGGAGCAATCAAGGTGCTCTCCATTTGCCTGGGTGTTTTATGGCTAATTGAACCATTTTGAGAAAAATGGCGTGAATGGCACCCTTTAGAATTGAATTAGGCTAATATATTGTGATCTTGATTGCTAAGATCTCTTTAATTCTGTGAGGTCCATTTACTGTGTGTGTGTGTGTATGTGTATGAATTGTTGGAGGGGATGGATGGGTGTGAAGAGAGAGACACACAACTGTGGACATGCTCGGACACACACATGCGGATCCCTCTGAGAGTGAGGCATGCCACGGCCCATTACAGCATCACCGTGCATCAATTGCACTGCCCAGTGGGTACCAGAACTGGCCACTTTCTCGGCGGCCAGGTATCGGCCAGGTGTGCTTCAGAATGATCCGGAATGGCATTTTGGGTAACAGTCTGAAATGTTAACTAGAGATACCATACCGGTGCCCATGTATGGGTCCTGAACAGCATGCCATAGGACACGCAGTCACCCTGGGAACATGGCCATCCTGGGCACGCGGTAACCGTTGAAATGTGGTCACCCTCGAAACATGGCCATCCTGGGTGTATGGGCACCCTGGAAACACGGTCACCCTGGGAACACTGTCACCCAGGACATGTGGTCACCCTGCACACACGGTCGCCCTGGGAACGAGGTCACCCTGCACACGCGGTCACCCTGCACACGCGGTCACTCTGGAAACACGGTTGCCCTGGAAACACGGTTGCCCTGGGAACACGGTCACCCTGAGAACACTGTCACCCAGGACACGAGGTCACCCTGCACACGGTCACCCTGGGAACACGGTCACCCAGGACACGAGGTCACCCTGTACCCACGGTCACCCTGGAAACACGGTCGCCCTGGGAACGCGGTCACCCAGGACACGCGGTCACCCAGGACACGCGGTCACCCAGGACACGCGGTCACCCAGGACACGCGGTCACTCTGCACACACGGTCACCCTGCACATGGCCTGTTTGAGATTGCCTGTAGATTTGTCCATTTGCTGTTCTCTGTGTATTTAAAATGTGGCCTCAACAGCATGTGACCATATGGAAACTTAGAGGCGTGACTGTAAAAGATCATGTTGTACACCACATTTCCTCCAAGGAGAACCTTGCCTGCCAGTCCTATGTGATGCTAGTTGGGTGCTTTTGGGTTTGGTGCTGGAACCTGGCCTGTGATTCCTAGGGGATTGATTGTGGAACCTGATTTGTTTTATCCAGTGATCTTAATGCTGGAACCTGGCTTGTGATTCCTGTGGGATTTATGCTGGAATCTGATCTGTTTTATCTGTGATCATAATGCTGGAACTTGGCCAAGCTGAGTGCTATGGGTTTAATATTGGAACCTGGTCTATTTTGTCCAATAGTCTTAATGCTGGAACCAGACCTGTGAGTCCTGTGGGCAAAAAGCTGGAATCTGATCTTTTGTGTCCTATGAGCTTGATGCTGGGACCTGGCCAAGCTGAGTGCTCTGGGTTTAATGCTGGAACCTGTACCTTCCTCAACAAAGTGCATCTTTGCTATTATTACTTTGCTGTGAAATACAACATGAATAGGCTGAGGCATCTTCAAAGAAAAGAAGTGACAGATTTTCATTTGCTCAATCCTTCAGCTTCTGTGGCTCCTGATATACTTTTAAAGGCATTTGTTCGGCATTAGTGCACCATAATTCTTCTTATCTTGGGACTTTTAGCGAACATCTTGTCGACACGCCATCACTCCTTTCCGCAGAGAGCGTCAGAGATTGAAGCCAGTCAGCCTCCTCCCCATTGTTTTCCGCAGCCCCCGTTTCCCGGCTGTACGAGATGTGTAAGCGCATGTCTACCGCACTAATGGGTTTCTTTGGGCGTGTATTATTTTGGACCGCTAAGCCGCACGCCTTCCGCATGAGTGACTGATCTGACTCATGGCGAAATAGCGAGAGAGAGAATTTAAAAGGAGCGGATGTTTATTACAGGAAAAGAAGATATTTCCATGTTAACAAAACATGGTACTAAAATAACAAAAAAATGTATCATAACTCTTTTAAACCATGCTATTCCCCCCCTTTTCCGTTCCTAAGAAGATAGATGAGGAGAATGAGGCCAATCTCCTGGCAGTCCTCACGGAGACCTTGGACAGCATCCCGGTGGACGAGGATGGCCTGCCTTCGTTCGAGGCCCTGGCGGACGGAGATGTGACCAACACCAGCGAGCAGAGCTGTCCCTCCACACCCGACGGCTCGCCACCTGCGCAGGAAGCTGAGGAGCCGTCTCTGGTAGGACACCTAAAGGTGGAAATGATCAATGTCCACCCACAACCTCCACCCACTTCCTGTCCCTGGACTCCTGAAGGCAGATAATGATACTGCCGGATAATTAACTAGAGCGGCTCAGGTTAAGTATCATGTTGACAGGTGCTATAGGAAAGTCCTTCATACGCCTTCAACGAACAGGTCTCTGTTTTCCTGAATCTGGTAGCATGCGGCACTTACAGCAAGACGCTGTCATGGTGCAAGGACACAGGTTTGAAGTGATTTAGCCTGGGTGGCCTTGGTAGTGGATCTAAGCCAACGATATCCAATCACATCCCAGGATAGCTGTAGGCATTGTAGTCTTTTATTGAAGCCCAGCCTTCGAACTGATTAACTAAAGTCATTGTTTGGATAGAAAATGACATCATCTGGTTTTCGTACATGTAAATCGTTCACTGATCTTTACAGTGAGGTGACGGTATTGTGTATCCAAGTTTAATTAATTAATTGACTGTCCCCCCCAGGCAGGATTCCCCAACCTTAATCTAAGCCACAAAAATGGACATTGATCTGTGTTCGCTTTATGTCGTTGCTAGGCAGCATGCGATGCAGGTTGTTCGAGTCTAGTCGTGCTAAATCAAGCCTGACTGCAGGCTGGATTCAAAGAAAGCCCTTCTACACGTCCATTCGTTCACCCCAGAGGAGTGTGGGTAGTGAGAGCTTTCTGTCTGCCGCCTACAGCCGGGATTCTCCATCAGCAGGCAGCGTAGGCCGTCAGCCCTGGAAGCCAAGCTCTGTTTTACTTCAGTTTTGGTTCATTTGGCTTTACATTGGCCCGCTTACACACATCCATGTTGCATGAACACATGCCTTGGACACTTCCCTTTGGGGATGTTGTGTTGTGTCAACAGGAGGCTGCTGGACATATTTGTAAGATCTGAGCCTGCGTGAGCTGTTTGTGTGCATGTTTTCCCCCGCAAATAAACCTGATTACCCAGCACCCATAGCACCACTCAGAAAAAGTCCATTAGGCACTGACTGCCATGGTATCCTTGAGTGCGGTCATGGTTAGGTGGAACTCATTCATCCTCCTGTCCCACCTTCTCTCCGCAGCTGAAGAAGCTTCTGTTGGCGCCCACTAACTCGCAGCTCGACTACGGTCAATACCCGGGCAGCAAGGCGCAGAGCCATGCGGCAGGCAGCCATGCAGCAGGCAGCCAGCGGCTCCGACCGCCACCCGGCGTCGCCAAGGTAGCCACACACCATGCCGCTCCCGCACAAATACGCTGCTTGCGGTTTGCTGTGGGCAAAATGAAATCTTAATGAAACCCTAAGATTTTACATGCTGGAATAAGGCAGTAATAAATACAATTTTTGATAATGATAAGAAAAAAGGATCACTATCATTGGCTGAAATTATGAACATATAAAAGCCGTCATACTGCATGTCACGCCTCTTCCTTATCATTGTCACATTCACGGGAGCCAGTTAAAGGGAATTATGTCTTTATGTCTTTAAACCTTAATTCTGACAAAATGTATATTCATTTAAATTATGTGTACTTTACATTAACTTTGGGCAGAATCTGAGTAACTATATTTTAAGACATTTTTAGTTGAATGTTTTAAATTATCAATGAAGGTGCAGAAAACAATTTTTAAAATATAAGTACCACTTTGCCAGAGATGGTTTCAGAAATGGGCAAATCTCTCAAGTTTCCATGAAGCAGAAATGGGAAAATCAGTGGCGAATCCAAGACCATGGCTGATATGAGACATCGAGTGTAGTTCTGCAAATTGGCAAATATAGAAAAAGCTATTTTGTGATTTTGCTGATGTGTTTCTGAAGTCTATTTTAAAACGGGGCTTTGACTCATTCGCCGGTGAGGCAGAATGACTCGAGGGCTCCCTGAGGAGCCTGTGCTCTCCCCCTACCCCCAAGATCAAACTGGGAGCACAAGTGGCAGGCATCAATTACTGTTTTGTTGGGGGGGGGGATAGGTTCAAGCATATCTTGTTAAGTTTGAATTCTTGAATTGATGCAGACAGAGAACCCCTGGAACGGCAAGCAGAGGAGTTCCATCCCGCAGCAGAACAGGCCAGTGAGGCGTCCCTGTACCGAGCTGCTCAAGTACCTCACAGCCAGCGATGAGGTCCTGCGGACCAAAGCCAACCAAAAGCGAGGGGGCCGAGCCGGTAGCGGCAGCAGCGGCGGCAAGGACAAAGCTGGAGGAGCTTCTTCTTCCTCATCGTCCCCATCCTCCTCTTCCACATCCTCCTTCTCCTCACTGTCTTCCTCCTGCTCGTCGTCCTCCACCAAGACGAAGCCGCCCCCCGCGCCCGTGCTGTCTCTGCCTCCGCGGCAGCCGTCGCATCCCCAGCGAGGTGAGAGCCGGGCTGCTGGAGCATGTGGGGTGGCAGGTGTGAGTGCTGGGCGGTGGAGCCGTTGCGTTTGTGGGGCCGGCACTGAGGGACGGTCTGAACCCGCAGCACCCTCTCCCGTCGCCCCGGGACTCCATAGGAACGGCCACATGTGCCCCAGACTGGAGCACGGGCCTCCCGGCAGAGAAGGAAGGCCTCCAGGTCAGCAGTCCTCCCTGGATTCGGGGCACCTGCCGGCCGCTAGGTTCATTAGGTACATGCATTCTTACTCTCTCCCCCCAAGAGAGACGGGTCAGCCCGACAGCTGTGAGCGTTGCCGTGAGGAGGCCCGCACTTTGGCTAGCCAGAACTTGGGCGGGGCCAGACATGCAGATAGGCACATCACGGTGACCATCAGGAAACGGGAGGCACCGGAACACCCTCTGCTTAGCAAGCTGCTAACGTCAGGCCGGAAGGCAGTCTGTCACCAGAGCCACTGGGGTCCGTCCGCAAGCCCTCCGGCGAGAAAGACGCTTCCTCGCACCTGGGAAAGCGATGGGTCTTCCAGGCAGGCTGGCAAGGAGGCCATGATGGGCAGCCAGGGCCTTTTTCAGGCCAAATGGCACACCCCAGAACACCCAATATCCGAGGGCCCAGGCGAGCCAGCCTTTCAGGCCAGAGAGTTAGGTGAAAGGGTCGAGATGAAGGTGACGGTCGGGCATACGGAGTGGGGTGACCATGCCAAGGACAATGTTGATGGCGATGTCTTGGGCGGCCCCGTGTCATACTCACCGGGCTGTCTGAGCCCGCTCTTTCCGGACTCCGTAATTCCTGTAGGAGACCTCGAGCCCTCCGTCACACAAGAGCCGCACCTACACATGCAGGCACTCTGCAGGCACCCCGGCGACCAGGTCCTTCCGTTGTTAGGTAATCATCGCAGCATCCCTGTCCCTCCTTCTTCCCCTCTCCTACTCTAACCGCTTCCGAGTTTGACGACCTACTAACCACTGCATTAATCCAAACCTAACAGCCAGTCTGAGCGTGTGCGTCACAACAGGAGTAAAAACAGGCTGTGTAGATGCAAGGCGCATTCAATTCACGCAGCACTAGCAGCCGCTGTAAATGGGACGGGAGGATGCAGTTATGTCTTAATGCGCTAATGCATTTGAAGCCAACCCATTTCTGGGTAGATTGAGCTGAATGTTTGTGTATACCGCTATAGCCAAGCACTGCAATAATGACATAGTTGTTTAACTGGAAAGCATTCCTTAGTTGCAGTTGGAGATAATCAGCACCTCAGGCAACTGCATAAGCTTCTCTGACTCTTCTTTCTATTTCTGCTTTGTTTCTCTGCATGCAAAATTACTTCTAAGTCTTGTAGTCAGGTTTCAGACATTGTGTTGTTCAAGGTTTGTGCTGTTTTTTTTTTCTGTTCAGCCAAGTTAGTATCACATTGAGAATATGTATGTCATTACCTCATCCTGCCTCAAACAATGAATTTTCAGCCAAAAAGGGGTCTAATTTAATAACCACATTAAATAATTAAAGAAAATAAACCTCAGAACATTATTCTATACTTATAGGGTTGTGTTTCTAACCACACCGCTATCAGTGATCAGATCTGAGACTGGAAGTTAGTTGTGGAAGTGATTGCTTCCTCGCTCAGTGTGGACTAGTTAAATAATTATCCATGCTCCTTTGTGTTCTACAGCCAAACCAACCATCTTGCCACTTCCTTTGACCCCAGAGTCTCCAAAGTAAGTGAGAGAGTTTTTCAAACATTTTATAGACAAGCGAAAACCAGAAACGAAACAAACCAGCAAACAAAAAAAAACAACAAAACTAAAAACTGAGGCACATAGTTCGTTTCATTTCCATTTGTAAGACCATTGACCCAACAAAACCAAACAACATTTTCACTCTAGTGGCAAAATGTGTCCCTCTTCTGTTTCAGTGACCACAAGGGATCACCGTTTGAAAACAAAACCATTGAACGCACATTGAGCGTGGAACTGTCAGGGACCGCAGGTAAGAGGGCCGACATTTCTGAGTAATTATATGACTACCAAGTGGCTATCCCATTTATTCTCGGTGAAGGGGAATCCGCAAAATCTCAATTTGCACGTCCACAACTCCAAGCATTAGATGAATCTGCTGATAATGGAAAATCACTGCCCTGTGAAACGGTCTGTAAATGGTTAAAAGGGCACTATTCTATCAGGCTCTCTGTTCCTTCTGATAGTTCTGTAGTTCAGGGGTTCAAGGTTAAGGAACATTGCGTGTGCCCACGTGTGTTTTTATGTGCCGCCATATTGATTATATCTTCCAATCTCTGTGGATTTATTGGATACTGTCTCTCAACTGTGGAGTTAATATCTCTCCTCTCTGTCTGGCCTGGATCCTAATGCCAGTTGACTGCGATTCTATTTTGTCTGATACGTCGCCAGCAAATTGATGTAGCATTATCACTGTTTTAATTGGTTTTGCCATGTAATTCAGTTTGCTGATATTATCTTCACCTTTTCAGACAATCTGCTAATTTGATTAAAGACATTGAGGTAATTTCCAGTGTTGAGGCTGGTATTTATGTAAACGGCACCTTCTTCTAAATGAGGTCAATGCAGAAGGAGGCGTTATTGTTGTTGTTGTTCATCCCAAGTATTGCTTATTTAATAATTAAGAGTGTAAGTGAATAGTATAGGCAAAGGTAATTAAACCCTAATGAAGTGAATGGCAGCTGATGTTAAAACACTGGGCTTCAGAGGGTGATGGTTTCCACTCTCGCTGCATGAGCCAAGTGGGTAATTACATCAGTGTCCCACAAGCTGTGATTAATCATTCCAGGTCAATAAAAACTAAATATTGGCTTCTTTTCTTATTATTTTGCTTTTTTTTTGGTGGGTAATTTAGGTGCTCGATGTTCCGGTGAAGCAGAATGTTAACGAAAAGAATTTTTTTTCCTTTCTGTTTTTCTTTCACAAACAAGTCCTTTGAACCCTAGAGTGACCCTGGACGCAGCTTAAACTTGAGCAGCCAGTTGGGCTGAGACTGTTTAGAATTTTTCGAGTATCCTGGGGGTGAGTTTACTGCAGAGCTGGACCCTCGGGTGGATTCCATGTGTGTTTAGAAGGAGCTTGTTTCTTAGGGTAGCCTTGGCCGAGTTACAGGAAGGGAGACGTGCCCAGGCTGTTTTAGCACGGAGTCTCCGTTCAGAGCCACGTGGAATAAGGGCTCCAAGCGCGCAAAGCGCCGTTTGAAAGTCGTTCTCCGTGGTAGCAGCGATGTGAACATGTGAAGTCACATTGGTGCTTTTCCGTTTTTATGATGCCTAGCGGTTCATTCAGAACCTGCTACACCCCCCCCCTCCCCCCCAGGTCGTGTCTATGTTTGGAGCATCTGTCCATTAAGTAGAGAGCATGTCAAGTTCAGGAGTTCAGCTAATGAATGTGTATCATTGGACTCAGCTCAGCTCAATGCCCTGCTTCTACAAGTCTGATCTGTGGGGTCCTGCCCTACTGAACCTTTTTAATATTTATTATACATGTACATGAGAAAATTAAAGGCGAAATATGCAGTTTAACATTGGGATTAATTTGTTCATGTGACACGGTGACCCAGCTGAAAATCTCATAGCGAATAACGGTCTGCATTTTCTGTTAGTGTAGTGGGTGAATGAACCGTCACTTGAGATTGTCTCTGTCTCTGTCTCTGTCTCTGTCTCTGTACAGTATGTAGCAGCCAAACCAGGATTAGAATGGGAGGTGAATTATAGACACTGGTCTTTTAGCAAAATGCTCTTTTGGATATTGTTTTTCATTAAAATGGTGAACTTCCTGATTTGAAAAGGAGCTGCAAGGTGGCAATCAGATTCCCAGGTTGCTGTGACGGTTTTTCTGTTAATCAAATGCTGAACCTGAAAATGTAGTCAGGCGCAATGTGGACGCCTGCAGCATCGTTAACGTTCAAACTCTTCGACCGAACATCCATGTCGCACCATTCTGGCCCGCCTAACCGCATTCTCTGTTTGTTGTGGTCCTGGTTCACCTTTCCCAGTTTACCTGTTCTACTGTCCTGTGACTGACTACTTTCCCAGCATTCCTAGTTAGCTGATGCTTACGGCGTGCCGTTTTTCTTTTTCCTGCGCTTACGGTGTGCGGTGGCCCTGTTTCGCAGCCTCAGCGCGCTCCCGCTTGGAAGCCTGGAAGGAGCCCAGACCGTAATTAATGCCACCTTTGCAGCCCCTGTTACCCTTGGTGTCACTGCTGGCCATCGCATCCCCCGGACTCGCAGAACCCAAACAATGGCTTATGTCCCTCCGAGCGCTGGGGTTTAATTGGAAACCTGCTCCTTTTGTCAGGATGCTACAAAAGGAAGACATGGGGCTTGGGGGGGGTGTGTGGATCGGCGTGCCTCATTCGGGATCTGCAATTTAAGGCTGAGGCTACATAGCCAGCCTCAGGCTCTCCACTTAGGACGCCAGATTGGGTCGTCAGCGTGTCCGAATATTTAGCTAATGGGAGCCGCTTCGAGCGCCTGGCTAGCCGCTGTGAAATACGAGGAGGACGAGGCTTTGGCCTGGCTGATGTGATCCGATTTACAGCTGGAGGAGAGTGAGCCTGAGCCTCCCAAGCTGCCCGCTTTGCGCCGCGCACAGTCGTGCACGTCTCTCATGCCATGAGGCCCATATTTATCTCATTTGATTTATTTTCGTCCCATTAATGAGCTTTATTTTACAGCCTTGTGTACATTCTGTGCACAGATGGCACTGCCTTGGCAGACCCCTCCCAGGCCCCGCCCCTTTCTTTAACCTCTCATTTAATTGGCGCAACCATAAAAAGCGTCGAGTCTGCACCCCTGCAGGACCTACTGCCTGCCACCTCCCGTCCTGATGTCTCCGTGCCATTGTCATTGGATGCCTGCGTCCATCGATCCCAGTAAAATGAGTATTAGGGACGGGATGTGGGCACAAGTCAGATGTGCCACAAGGTCACGTGACAGGGGTTCAAGTCCCGACTTCTAAACTCCTAAAGTTCCAGAACGGGGGAGAAAGTGCCCCACCCAAGCTGGCTGTTCGCACGAGTGCGTTAACCATCCTATAAAGTTCTGCCTCTCCGGCCTTTACACGTAATCACCATCTGTTTTGGCATAAATCTGTCGTCGCAGCTGTGGCTTGGGCAGTGGGGGAATCAAAGAGAAGCTACAGGATTCCCCAGTAGCCTGTGCTTTCATTACAAGTTTAATATCATATATGTGTGTGTGTGTTTGTGTGTGTGTGTGTGTGTGTAAAATATACAGGTGTCACTAATTAGCTTAGGTGCAGCCTGGCGCCCTGGAGCCGGAGGGATGGCCGTTATCATCCGTCGTGGCAATGGGCATCCGCGGTAAAGGGCAAATCGGACTGCCCACCTCCAGCCGGCGTATATCTCCCCCGTAAAGCGCCGACACTGACACACGTTAAATTTAACGTCCCCTGAACTTGGCGGGAATTTTGAGTCCAGGCTTCGTTAAAGTCCGTCAGATTGGCTTTAATCTGGTGGCGTCGTGGGGGCAGAACCAGGAGGAAAAACTAGGAAAGATTCAGCAGGGGGATAATTTATTTTGCAGTGACAGTTTGGGCTGGAACGTGGATCAACCTCTGCTTGTAAATCTTTAAAATTTTTTTGTCAAATCTTTACTAGGGATTGTTGGGTTCTGTTTTTGATGATAGCAGTTTTAACTGGACAAAAGGTACGTGGCACATAGGTTATCATGGAAAAGGTTGAGTGGAAATGCCGGCATGCTGGCTTCTCTTGTTTTTCCTGTGCCCAGCATGTGACTTCTCATGCGCCGGGATTTGCCAAGGTCAGGATAGGGTGCAGTGCTTCCGCCATGTACTACTTTGCTATATTAAGTTACACAGAGCATTACATTAATCTGTCATGGTTGCAGTAAAATACGGATGAGGATTAAGTGCGATGAAAGTGAATATTTTAATCAAGCCTGCGCGTCCGCTGTCTGTAAACAGGCTGCAGGGCATCCTATTATTATAATTCCGTTCTGTTTTATCATCCCCTCCCCCCCCTCACAGGTCTGACACCACCCACCACACCTCCTCACAAAACCAGTCAAGAGAATCCTTTCAAACCGTCGATGAAAACCAAGTTGCCTTCGTGCCCTTCGTCGGCCATGGGCAGCAAGCGGGCGCGGCTCTGCGACAACATGCCCCTCCCTGCCACCGGCGGGTCGGTGGCACCGGAGGGCGCGGAACACGGCGAGCTCTATGCCCAGCTGAGCAAGGCGTCGGCCCCCAGCGCGAAGCGGGGTGCCCCCCGAGCCATGGGCGACCACGACTACTGCCAGTCCACGGGCACCAGTGCTGGGCGGGACGTCTCCCTGTGTTCCCAGCCGTCCGGCCCGGAGCAAAGGGGTGTGGAATGTGCAGACTCTGGCCAGCCTTCCTCACCTCCTTTCTCCTCCTCCTCTTCCTCGCTGGCGGGGCAGTCGGGGAATGGTTCTGAGTCCGAGACAGGTCTCGGCAGGCGGGACACTCCGGAGGACCAGCCGGTGCCTGCCAGACAGCCGAGCTCAACCTCCAGGAAGCCGCTCCTGGACCAGGAGATCCGGGCTGAACTCAACAGGCACTTTGGACCCCCTCAGCGGGCAGTGAGCATCGACGTGGAGTCGGAGCGCCCTCACCCACCTGAGGACATAGGCGCTTGGGATGACTACCTGCCCCCAGGGCTGCCCCTGGAGGACAGTGAGGACGAGAATGAGCTCCTCCTCTGCCCCTGGGAGACCTCCCCTCTGGACCTGCTGTTCGAAAGCTCGCCATCCTGCTCCCCATATAGCTGCTCCCCATCCAGGGGCTCGGTGTCGCCCCCTCCGGTTTCCCCTCAGCGCTTCCATTGGCCCCGCTCGCGTCCCACGTCTCGCCGGCACCAGCCGTCACCCTGCCCCCGCTCCCGCTCTCCGTACAGCCGCTCCGGCTCACGGTAAGGCTTTCGAATGGTGTGTGTTGGTGCCGTATCCCAGCAGGCTTTGCCTGTGCCGCTTATGCTAAGCAGAGCAGAAGCTGGAAAGCTAGATAAGGATGTGAACCCATAATCCTTGTAACAGGTAACCCATAACCATAAATCATAGTGATACACGGTGTGGGATAGCGATATATTTTTGTCTAACATCGCCCATAACGAAAATGGGCGGGGGTTGCCAGCGATGAAACTTACCAAGTAGCAACTATGAGTTAGCTTTAGCTCCAATGCTGCTAACATTGAATATTGATTAAGTTTAAAAATCGGCCCGGCAATATGATGCAAAATTGACACTTTGGACCATTACTGATATCTTGATTTTTAATGGATATCGGCCAATGCCGATATGTTAACAGATATATGGTGCATCTATAAGAAAACAACCCGTTTCAATTTCTCCTGAAAAATATCCAGCTAGATGAAGGAGTAAAATTGCATCAGCTAAGCAGCTGAATGAATGAATAATGCAAATGAGAACAGTTCAAATATTTCACTTCTGAAAAGGCCTGGGTCAGTAGGGAGAATCCATTCGAGACTGGCGAGGGGGGGGTTCCTATTTGCGTCACACTGTGGGTGAGGGAACCCCCGCAGCACTTCACCCCTATTCCTATGGAATCATGGGCCGTTAGGTGTTAACTGCCACCACCTCCCCCCCCCCTTCTTTTGTCAGCTTTCCCCAGCGGAGGGTGTGAAGGTTAAGTAGCTCTAATGAGCCAGATCTGTAACGTAAGAAACTAGGTGGAGTGATCGCCAAAGGCCCCCCCCCACACTCCCTCCCCGGTGGATTTCCGCTGCTGTCCATGCTGGGAGGCTAACGGGCACGTCCTATTTATCTACCGCGTCCGCCAGCGCTCGCGCCAGGAGACAGCGGTCAGCCGATGGAGCAGCCGCGTTTCCGTGGTCCGTCGTCGCCAAATCCGAGATTAATTTCCCCGCTTCTCCCTTCATCCTTTTCTCTACATCTATATTTGATGGTGCCGCTTTTTAGTGACAGCTGTTGTCTCGCTTATCGGCGCTACCCGTCTGCCGGTGGAGATGAAAGAAGGAGCACAGAGTGCTGGCCGGTTCCTGCTTTGAAGGCCGTTACGGCATCACAATATGCTGGGGGACAGTGTTTGCAGCGCTGGCTTTGATTGGAACAGAGAAAAAAGGCTTTTTTTGGGGGGTGGGAAATGGAAGGGGGGTAGTAGATTCAAGCATATGGGGGGGTTGGAGCATGTTTGTTTATTTAGCGGGCCTGTGCTGAGAGCGGCTGGCAGAGTCAGAGCGCTGTGATGCTAATGCACCAGAGGAACGCGGCTTTCGCTTGCAGTGCCGCCTGCCGAAACCAGTCCTGATTAGCCGCTCCCTCCCCCCGTCCCACATGGCCTGTCCGCTCCTATGATGTGATGACCGGTACCACGGGCTACTTCCGGACCTACAACGGCACCAAGAATATGCTTCATTTTGATGTTAGACGCTCCCCTCCAGCTCATGGCAGATCTCGGCTGCCACGCACACAGCCTTTCCTTCGTCTGGGGGGGGGTTTATTTTATCACTGAGAGGTTAATTGGTGCCTAGCCAGGGTCGCCTGCTCCGCGTTGCGGTGGCGTCGAGGGTGATCCACGTCTCGCAGTCATTTTTCCACCTTTTTCCTCTGCTGAGGTCAGTCAGGCGGAAGTGTTGCAGACATCGTGTTCTCCTCAAAGCCGCCAAACCCCACCCCCGTCTCCAAGCGAGCACCAGAGAAGAGACCCTCAAAAGCTCTTCTCTCAAGGGTCTCTAAAGCTGTCCAGAGTGCTTTGGAAAAGGGGTCGGCACAGTAGAGCTGGAATATTCTCAATAAATTGCTCTTTCTTTTGACACCCAGCAACCCCACAAAGCCACAGAAGATCGGCTCTGATCCGGAATTCTGGGACTCACCTTCTCGCTTCCCAGGGTCCTTCAATAATTAATCGAATGGATTCAGAGAACCCGATGAGAGTTGGTGTCGTGGGTGCCGGACCGAGTCCTTCCAGTGCTTGGTTGTAGTGGCTGAGTGTCCCTTGTCTGCAGTCATATATTTGATCAGATGAGCCTGTTTTATGTTACTGTCCTGCCTTGCGGTTTTGCCCCGTATTCGTTATCTCCTCACGCTGCTAATTAGAGCTGCTCAGCCGCTTACATTTATAATGATGGTATAAAGCTAAATGTCAGCACCGTTCATCAAGGCCCCTGATTCTCTGCCGAGTCGTTAACCGGCCGCCATGTTTCACGCAGGTCCCGTCTTCATGCAGACACCAGCACGTGCAAATCCCGGACCCAGAGGAGCCCGCAGACGCAAAGCAGGCCAAGGTAAGTGTCTCTGAATGGATACGGTTCAAGGAGCATAGTTCACACAGAACATGGTGAACACAGAGCTTAGTTCAGACACATTGTAGTGCAAACGAAGCGTAGTGCATACAAAATGTAGTGCAGACGGAGCTTTGTGTATACAGAGTGTATTTAATGTAGAACATTGAACACACAGAGCATTGTGCACATATAGTGTGGTTCGTACAAAGTACAGTACACACAGATCATGGTGCTCACATAGCATTGTTGAAATAGTATGGTTCACATAGAGCGTAGTGCATACAGGGCATTGTTCGTACAGAGTGTAGTTCACACAGAGCATGGTTCCTACAGAGCACAGTTCACACAGAAAGCACCATGGTATACAGATCGTGGTACGTACTAAACATGGTTCACACAGGGTATGGTTCACACAGTATGTATTACATAGAGCGTAGTGCATACAGGGCGTAGTTTACTCAGAACATTGTTCATTCAGAGTGTAGATTACATAGAGCGTCATATGTAATGACCGCAGTTCACATAGAATGTGGTTCATACAGAGCGTAGTTCACACCGAGCGTAGTGCATAGAGTGTGGTTTGTACAGAGGATGGTTCTTACAGAGCGTGGTTCGTACTGAATATGGTTCACACACAGCACGGTTTATACAGGACGTAGCAACATCTTACACTTGTTACTATAACCATAACAATAACGCTGTAATAGCCATCTGTCAATCAGTGGCAACTTCTTTGGCTCATTGTTTGTCATCTTTGTGCCTTTCCTGTGTCGCTGGGTGACACACAGACACACGTGTGTGTATTTGTGTTGCATAACAGGCCCCATGAGACTTCGCTTTTCCATCTCACTTCCTCTTTCTCTGGGCCACTTCTGCCGGAAAGTGGTGTCTATATTTCCCTCCACAGCACAGGGCCAAAGGGTCACATGGCCGGGTTTCTTTAAGACGTAGGATTGTTTTGAGTATGGCGGTCAGGTGATGACGAGAGCGGCGCTGTGCCTGATGACCAGAACGTTGATGGAAAGTCTGGCTTTTGTCAACCCAGATTCCCCTCCCTCCAAACTAAGCAGAAAGTAATGACATGTGAAGCCATGCTGATGGAAGCAGCTGCAGCCACCCCTTCCTGTGGGAACCCTAACCTTTGTGATGAGGGAAGGTCCCATTAACGGGGGGGGTGGGCTGCCCGGAATGAGGGTGGGTTCCAGAGACTAATGGTTACATTTCCCCTTACCCCCCTGTAGGTGCGACAGCTATGAGGAGCACCAGCACGAGTGTCTACGGAGGGATGACCAGCGGCGGGACCACGAGCGTCGCGAGTCCGACCGGGTCCAGCAGCGGGAGGGGCAGCGCAAGAAAGCAGCCGTGAGTGTCGGCTGCCCTGCTGGAAGTTCTCGGTATTGCGCTTTCATCTAAGCAAATTTACAGCGCCAGACGATTTATGGCAGGGATTCTCGTTAAGTGCCTCGGTCAAAGGTGCAACCTTAGGTGACTTCTTTGGTCAGATACCCAGCTTCATCACAGTCCCCCCCCCCCCC
>JAODKF010000018.1:9614292-9626844 GCA_026779585.1 Mormyrus proboscirostris
GCAGATGCAAGGCTGAAGTGCAAGGGCCTGCCCGACCCAGAGGTAGCGTCATGATGATATTAATGTATATTTTATGTAAAATTGCATACTTAGAAAACACAAAATGGCAAAAAGGTCTACTGAGGTATTTTTCTGCTGTAAAATTGGAAAAAAACATGTACCACTTTCATAATAACACAATGGCATCAAATATGCGACTTTTTTATTACATCAAAATTTCAAATGTACGACAGATGGGGAAAAATCAATATTTTTGTATGCGGTCAGTATTCCTTATTTTACACTCAGTCATACTCAGTGGTGATTCACTGAGGCCACGGATCTTTCTTGGTGGAATTCCGTATTGCGTAATTCCGTAATTCTTCTGTAATCGCTTGTTCTATTCTGGGTCATGGGGGTTCCAGAGCCTCAGGGCACAAGGCAGGGAACAACCCAGGATGGGGCGCCAACCCATCGCAGGGCACAAGGCAGAGAACAACCCAGGATGGGGCGCCAACCCATCGCAGGGCACAAGGCAGGGAATAACCCAGGATGGGGCGCCAACCCATCGCAGGGCACACTCACACAGGTACATTCTTGGGCAATTTGGTAACTCCAGTTACCCTCAGCACATTTTTGGACTGGGGGCAGGAGAAACCAGAGTGCCCACTGGAAACCCCATAACAACACAGGGAGAATGTGCAAACTCCACACGCGTTGAGTCATGACATTAACTCAAACCCTGGTCCCAGAAGAGTGAGACAACAGAGCTAAGCACTGCAACACCATGCCGCTCTGTTAGAATTTCTTCCTTCTGAATTATTCTACAATCTTTAGACCTGTAATCAGTGCATGCTCCTTACCTACTTATCTTTAGACCTTTCGGTTTCCAAAAGTGGAGTGATTCAGCTCAAAACTATTATGTCACCTGATTTACAGTGGACATGTTTATGTTTCACATGGAGTGATTTCTATTGAATGGTTCCTGGTTGATCTTGTTGTGTAGCATCTTGTCTTTCTGGAAAGTCCATTTGGCTCAAGTACCAACATCTTAGCGGTGAAATTTCTGTATTTCCCAGAGAAAAATATACATACTTGTAAAGTCACAGGATGTTTTAGTCGATGTATATTATTTTGAGAAGACGAAATAGGTCAGTATTTTTTCAAATAATACCTTGTCTTCATATTTTCCATGGGTGTGAATAAGAGTTTGTTGTATAAATGTGAACAGAAGCAATGGTTATACTTAATGTTTCTTTAATGTATGAAAAAAAGCAAAAAAACTTTTTAATGTTTACAAATATAGAACAAAGATGTGTTTCAAAGTCAGCAGTTTTTACAGTCGGTGACTTGGCAGTATTAGTGAGTCAGTATAGCCCAAATCCAGGCTAATTCAAATATGTTGCTTAAGAAAAACACATTTTGCGAATCAATTGCATATGGTACTGTGGGCTCCGTCTCCTCCATCTCTGTCCCACCCACCACCACGAGGCAGAACTCCACGAGCATCCAAGGGGAGCATGAATCAAGTTGCCTGGATTTTATGCTCCATAAACAGCCCCTGGGGTTTGGTAATATTCCCGAACATCATGACTTTACAGGTGACAATGCTTTCATCAAGGGTTTTGGGAGCGAGGCAGGGGGGTAGGCGTGGAATTACGCTGGAGAAAACGGATTCCGTGTGACCCATATTAATGTTGGATGTGAATCAGACACTGCCTGGGCTCAAAAAGTCACTTGCCTGCTGATAATTTGCTTGATAAATTGCAAGCATTATTCCTTGTAATAGAATAGTATTGGGGTGGCATGCTGATGAGGTGGATCTATGTCATGACAGATCTGTCCCTCTCCCTGCTCCCCAGTAACATCAGGCAGCACGCGCTGGTCTCTGGGGGGCTGGAGGCGTGGGCCAGCTGTATGGAGACGCTGTTAATCAACCTGGAAATGGGGGACAGGAAGTTTGGGAAGCCTGGAACTGCTCTGATCTGGCGCTGCAGCCCCAAAGAAATGTAACTAACTCCCAAGGAATGGAGAATTCATTAGCTTACCTTGGCTGTCAGAGGTGATGGAACTCCCACCCTTTGGAGTGTTTTGAAAACCTAATGGAATCACTTAACGACTCGGATATTTCAATAAGGCATGAGTATTTATTTTTTTTGGAGGTAATTTCATTTCCCTTGCAATTTGGAGGGTGCATTTTACGATATGACTGCTGAGCTGCAATGAGGTCAAGGCTGTAAAGGAGGGATGAGGGAAGTATGTCTGTTGAATTGGCTTCATTCTTTCGTTCTCTGAAAATAGCCCTGTGTTTCTCTGAGGTCAAAGTTCAAATTAGTTTGCATATTAACAAGAAGCTAATTAATGAGCATTTTTAGATTGTACAGCGCGGTTGTCAGAATATCTTTCCAAACTTTTTCTGCTTGCGTTCTGTGTAATCATTGAGATTAAATAGTCTGTGTTACCAGGGTAGGAGGTTGGATGGATGGATGGATGGATGGATGGATGGACTAACATTATGTTACTTAGATTGCCCTCCAGAATTATTGGCAGACTAGTAAAAATGATCAATGAAGGCTATGAAAAAAGTGTCTTTATTTTTTAATTACCTGTATCTTTCACTCAGATTATGAGAGATTTTTCATTTCACTGAAGTAAACTGACTCAAGGGAGAGAGATCCCTGTTGCCTCACACCTCTGGGACCCGGGTTCAAGTCTCTACCAAGGTTCCATGTGTGTGGAGTTTGCATGATCTCCCATTTCATGATGGGGTCTCCTCCAGGTGCTGTGGTTTCCCCCCACAGTCCAATGAACAGGCTGCTTGGAGTTACCAGATTGCCTGTAGCTGTGTGTGTGTGTGTGTGTGTGTGTGTGTGTGTGTGTGTGTGTGTGTGTGTGTGTGTGAGAGAGAGAGAGAGTGAATGGCGCGTGAGTGTGCCCTGCGTAGGCTCTAGACCCCTCGGTTTAAGAAAATGAATGAATGGAAAAGTAATCCTCATATGTGTCACAATTATTGGCAACCCTGCATTTAGTACTTTGTGAACCCCCAGTACCATGATTGTAGCACTGAAGCTTCTATTATAATGCTGAATTAAACGGGAGAACTCATTTACAGGCATCTGAGACCATTCTTCCATACAAAATCTCTCCAGATCCTCTGTAGTCCCTGAACCTCGCAGAAGATTTTACATGTCCTCATCATTGTGTGTGGAGGCAAAACAGACCTGCCCCCCTTCCAGGCAGATTCATTACAATTCCAGTTGTTTGAGAAGACTTAATTATTGCTTTAATAGAGGAAATTGGCATTTCAAGAGTGCAGCTATTTTTTAATAGGCATTGCTTGATTTATGTAGGTCAGCGACCTTTTGTCTCATTTCATTTTGTGTATTGTCTGGGCTTTTACCCATGCTGATGAATAACTGTGGGGATCTGGCCTCATATTTATAACCAGGTCCACAAGGAACTTATGCAGCACCTCTTATAAGTTCCTAACAAATCAGGTGTCTCTGTAAAAGGTCAAATATGAATGTGAATATTTGTTTATTAAGTTTTTGTTTTGTTGAGTTTTTAAAGGTGCCAATAATTGTGAAAAGTATTGTTTGATAACAAGCTAATGAACAACATTTGCCTTTCTGTAGATGTTTTTTTTGTCACCTTTCTCCAAAGTTACCAATAAGTCTTGTAGGTGCTGTAGGTAGGTAGGTGCAAAAATGCCAAGATCCTCAGTGTCTTCGTAGCACAGCTATATGGAATATATCTGTAATGTTTCTATCATTTCATTCCTTTTCCATGGGTCCTCATTGTCTCACCATACCTAAACTCCAAAGGACTACACGCCCAAGCGTATCCTTTACGCATTTGTTGGGCAAATAGTTCCCTGCAAAGACAATGTTACTTATGACAGCAGGCCTGCTCTTATTAGAAGTTTGAGTATTTATGCCTTCTTTTGAAGGTGTATGGTGTGAAAAGCACGATTTCGGAATGATTTGCAAGCTGCAAGCTGTGTTCAGCGTGCGGAAAGCAGCTTCAGTATCCAATACTGATGCCTAATCTTTGTGACAAAGCCAGCCATCATAATCGGCGTCATTAGAGCTCTTTCCATGGCCACTTGTAACATTTAGCGTTAATACCTGAGCACTGGCAAGGAAAATACCTATAAAGTAAAAGTAAGCTCAAGGGAACAATTTTCAATAATTTGTCTGTCTTTTGGCAAATAAATGAATTTAACATTAATCCATTTGGTTTTATTGCACGGTGCAGTTTTCTGTGGAGTAGTAACATACAAAGACAATAATTGTGGCATGTTTTAAAGGACAGTACTAATGTCTATTTTTCAATATGAAGGTTCCCAATAATTGTGCGTTTTTTTTGTTTTTTTTTTAAGTTTGCAACTGCAATAACTAGAGAAATATCTTGTACTTTACAGCATCTGTTTGACTCTTAATGGCATGTGATTTGATTCTTCATAATGACAGTCACAGTCATCTGTACATTTTCATTTTTTGGTCAGTGTCTGTGGGTGCTGTAGCTCAGACTGTCCCACTTCGATCATCGAGGACCCATAGACAGTTCACCTATTTTTGTCCTTTCCCGTTCCCTGCCAAACAGGCCACATTTTTAATTCCCCCCCAAAAACATGGACTATCTGGGAGTCCCCTAAGACCACGATGGGAAAAAATACCATAATGTACAGTTTACACTAACACACAAGGACAACAAGATGCTATGTACCCTGATTGTAGAGAGCAGGTTCTGTGGTTAAAGGCTACATACGGGACACGCTTCCGATTGTCAGGGCCCAAATAGCTTTACAGTAAGGTACACATAAAAAGCTTTTGCCTTTTATAAAATTGTCAAATCTGATAAAATATTGTGACCTCCTATTATGTATTGTGTGCCTAGATTTCTATAAACAGTACTCTCTGAAATCTAAAGCTGCACGTGCCACAACCATTTTCAGAAATATTTCAGTCAGCCCCTTCTCATAAGAAATACACACCTTAATTCAATTTATTTACGCTGGTTTATTTTCACAATGACTTTCTCCCATTGAAATATAAAAGCAACAAAGGGAATTGTATTTTTGGCATATATGCCCAATTTCCATTATTGTTTGCAAAAGACACATCATTGATGAATTATTCATAAATCCACTTAAAAACAGAAATGTACCAGTCGTATAAGCCGTATAATTTTCTCTGCTGCATCTTTATGCCTTGCATAGTTATTTTGGGTTTACAATGGAGTGTAAGTACCCCCCCCCCACCCCACCTCATCAGCTTCCTAGACGTGCTTCATATAAAACCTTCATTAATGGCTTATTTTAAAGCCACGGTGCCAGTTAGCTATATTTCACGCAGGTTTCCTTCATCCATACATCTTCCAGCTGTTTGTCCCGTGCTGGGTGACAACTTTCAGTTAACTGAATATGAACAGGGAGTGTATGACGGCACGTAATGCTGCAAAGTCACTGTCAGTTATTAAAGATGACATCGCCCAGAAATGATAGAATTTGATCATTTTTCCGCATATTTCAAGTTGCAAAATAGAGTGAGTTTTGATGCTTTCTGGAGTCCGGGTATTTTCAGGTTTATTTTAACAGAAATTTACAGCTTTTTCAATTTGTTTTTTTTTTTAAAGTGTAAATGGACTCGGTGCCTCTGGTTTGCTGCTCGTGTGACAAATAGAATTCTGATTAAAATGCTTCTTTTGATCCTACAGCCCTCTGGTTTTATTTCAGATAAAAAAATTGTTGCTGACTTAAAAACAAATGTGCATTGAACAAAAAAATAAGACCCACAGAGGGAGGGGCAAGTAGTTTTGATTGTGGCATAAATGCGTTCTTTATCTAGACCATTATTCCAGTACCCATTGGTTTCTATGAAACTGGATCACATTCTGAGGTATTCGGAAATTAAATTATGCCATTTTGTTGTTTTTAATTTTGGCAGACCCCCCCCAGGCTTTGGCACATCAAAAATATTAAGCTATTAACCTACCACTGCAGTAGTTATGAAATACACTGAAACACAATGAGTTCAAATGAGTATGTCATGTCCATGAAAATGCATCTTTGGAAACACTATAATATTTTTCTTACTAAGAGAACTTGTTGTTATTGTTGCTGTTTCGCCATTTGTTAGAGGTTGTGTCGCATCTTTATTTTTAACGCCAAACATTATTCTGAACAGTGCCTTTGGTTTTTTTTGTTTGCTGTACTGTAGCCTGCAAGAATGACCACCTATAAAAGCAGCTGAACTTTAATTAGGTGAGAACATTTACCTCGTCATCTGGTGACTGGGTGATTCTCAATATGTGTACTTGACCGTACTTGTGTCCTCATGTCCCCGTTTTACGTCGTCTTCCATTGCCGAAGACCAGTTCCAATACTCAGAACAGAAGCACAGTGGACCGTAAAAATCCCCAGATGTCGTTCGCGTCCCGCTCCAAATATCAAGGATGCATCAATTGCATCATCTGCAAACGAGACCAATCCCATGATTCATTGCGCCCCAAGTTTGTTCTTGGGAGGCAAGTTAGCAAGCTGGTCTTGCCAAGACCACAAGTCTGATCTTTGCATTCTTGGTTTTGAGAAACACCCACAGGGTCCTTTTGTATTTTGTGTTATTAATTACCTTAATGCAAATTGGAGGCTAAATGTGTTTAATGGTATTAAAGTTCATCCGACATGTTTATGAGCTAAAGGATTGTACTTGGGATGTGACCTCTATTACTGGGATCAGGAGGCAGGGATCCCAAGGGAGGTCTCAGTATCTCCGAGAAACTTCCAGTGTCATCTTACAGAACTTGTACAACATGATAATCTGTTTGTACACACATACTTTACAATTCATTTTAGGCACTTCACCCAAGCACAACATCTATCACCACCATCAGGACCACTTCATTTCCAAGATTACCAGCTGTGTGGCGTATAACACATATACCGTATCTTGTGTTCTATATTGTATAGGGTGTGTGTGTGTGTTATGATAATCCATTATTTCTGCATCATATAGTCAGTTTGTTAGAATTCCACATTTTCATTAAAAGATACACAGATTTTGATTTAAAAAAAATTTGTTTCTGAAAGTGTCCATTTGCACCATTTAACAGCTTTTAGACAGGGTTGCTAGATGCTGGCATAATGATTGAAGAGTGTGTTACAGTGTCTGAGGCCCCTGAGGCTGTCTTGTGATATGCCTGGTGTTTTCACAGGTGTGACTAGCAGCTGGGGTGCATAGGCTGGGACACTCCATTCTATTTATTTATTTTTTTTTTTTAATTGCTTAGAGCGTATTTTTATCCAAAGTGACCTGCTTACTTCTTATTTTCCCTGGATACACCCATGTATATGTTTAGATGTTTTCTGATGCCATTTGGACTTTGTGACTTAGCTTAAGGCTACAGTGCAACAGCAATGGCTTTGCTTTAAATGGGCTGTAATTAAACTACTTTTTTGGTTTGTGTTGTTGTTGTTTCTGTCCCTCAAAAGGGTCATTCTAAAAACAAGACAGTTTAATATTAGTCCCAGGAAGGGGGATTCATGGCTGGAGTAACTGATTCACAAAGACAAATCGCCAGTGTTTTAAGATCGGGTATCTGGTCTATCTCTGATGTAAATATATATGTAGCCCTGTGCAGTGTTCAGTGGGAAATGTTTTTTAATGCTTACGGGAAAGCACTTGACAATAGAATCAATTGCTTCTAAAAATATTTGGAACATTAAAATCAATGGGAGAGATAATCTACGGGCTTTTGTGGAATGTGCTCGCAAATAGCCCTTTGATCGCATCGACTGCCCTACCTCCTCAGGCCTGTTGCCTTGTGGGTAAAGCGACCGCAAGCACCCTGTGCGGGAGGCTGTGGATGAGACCTGCTGGACGTCGCTACAATGGACCGTGGAAGAAAAGCAGCCCAGTGATAGACATTCGGCGCCTGGCGCTTCGGAGCACTGCGACTAGGTTTCCGTGACGATCATTCTCAGGAGCGAGGTCCCTAAACGCATGCAGTGGTTCTGGGCTGCTGCGCTCTCTCTGTATCGGGCCTAAGCAGCGGTCGCGGATTTAGCAGACAGACAGCCGGGCGCAGTGCTTTCTGAAAAGCCCGCGTGCGGGGAGTAGCACTGGGTATTAACAAACATGTTATCTCTGTGCGCTAGCACTGTGTAGCAATTCATCTTGTTAAATCAGCTTATTACACTTCTCTGTATGCGCTGCTGTGTGCTGGTGTAACAAAACAGATTTCTCTGTTTAACATAAAAGCTGTGACTTAGGATCCTGCCTTCACCTTGCAGCATAATGCACTGAAATTTTCATTTGAAAGAGCCTGCAGGCTACCTGCAGGTACCAGTTATTTTATTAGTATTAGGTGCAGTGGCAAAATTCCAGAACAGAAGGTGATGTCGCATGGCAATGACTTTCCCATTGATGCTCGAAAGAGTGAGATGACACTCCAGAATCTAGCTTGTCTATCTTACAGGTACGTGATCTTCAGAGACGCGCAATGGAAGCATGAGCTTCCAGGATAGGGCATCAAACAGGGTTTCTGCAAGGCACTGCCACCCCCTACCGAACTTATCATTTAAGCCCTGCCTCAGAATGGACATCCTACGATTTGTCTATTAAGGTAGAGGTGACTCAAAGACTGAGCATAGCCAGCTGACTCTCACCCAACTAGGGGTGCGACAATGTATCTATTTTAATCAATATATTGATTTGTTAAGTTCATGATACGATTGAATTGGCTTAATTAACAAAACGTTGATCCATATCATTAAACTATGACAATACGTTAAAACGTTGCTGAAAAAAAAAATCTGTCGTGCAAAGCAATCTAGAGATTTACTTTAGTACAGGGTAGCAATACATTACAGTACATTCTATGTAGTTTAGTACATCTATGTTGCTACGTTTTCAGAAAGTGCTACACGTCCAGAAATTGGTATTTGCTGTTAAAATATGATTATAAGGCAGAAAGTCTCCTCTACAGACATTATTGTGTTTTTGAGACATTTTGTATATTTTTATCCACATATTCTTTTGTTAAAATGGACAATTAAACATTTATCGTTGTCTTTTTGAGTCAAATTCTACTAAAGTCAGCTTATGTTTCATGGTATAGAAAACATTGATCATGTATTACTGAATCGTATGAAAGAGTATCGCAGTACCATTTCAGATATCGCCAGATATCAAATCGCTGCCTTGCACAACTGAAATTGTATCCAATCTTGGCAAAGCTTACGATTTACACCCTACACCCAACACAGACACACACTGCCCCTCCGACGAAGGCTGTTTGTCGCGCCTCATCATGTCTCCTGGGGAAAATGAGGTGTTGCTGAAGAGTGCTGTGCAACCTTGACCCCAACAATACTCTCAATGATAAACAGACAATTAGCTGGTCGATTCTTTTTTTGGTGGAGGCAAGCAGTGAACCGTGCTCTGAGGGCCAGGCCACCTTCCAGGATCAGATGGCCCGATCGTGGTCCTTGTACCGCAGACTATGATCGTTATTATTTAGAGTCTCATTTGTAGGAAGGCTCAAATAAAACCTGACCTGTTGGTGAACTACAAGGAGCAAGTTGTTTGAAGTGGACTACGGCAGCAGGCAGCAGCCCCTGTGCATGAGCAGCCCTGTATATAACACACAGATGACCTGTGAGAGGCTTTGATGGTTAAGGTGTCCCAGTAGAAATATGGTGGATAACCAGTACTGACTTAATACAAATCGGCATAAATATCATGACAGAGAAATTCAGGTCTATGTAGCGAAGTAGACAGGATGGCCTCTTATTGTCAGGGATCCGGGCGGGTCTGGAACAAGGATGTGGCATGATGCAGGCAGAAAAGGTGGACGACCCACTTGCGGCTCAACAGACAGGGGTTTATTTAACACAACAAAACCAGGGGTCAAAAACAAAAGGGGATAAATAATTTACAAAAGGGTCAAGACAGGTCTACAAGTGGAATATCCAAAACTACACTAACATCCAACTAACACAAACAATGAACCACTAGGGACCAAAACTCAGGCAGGAACCTAAAAACAAAAACTGAACAGGGTAATGACAAGCAGGAGTGAAACACAATTAACCAATAGGGGAAGGTGCAGGACAACGAGCAATCAGGAAAACACACAAGGGCAGGAACAAGAACGGGCAACAGGTGAAACTAATAAACTCACAGAACTGAACTGGGAAACTAAGAATTAACCGAAGAAACAGGGAAACAGAAACTAACACTGGGGAAAACAGACAGGTATAAACACAAGCAGGGACACAAGGGACAAAACCAAATACAAATCAGAAGACAAAGGAACTAGAAAAACTTATACAATGAAACGCTAGGGAACAAAAGACAAAAACAGGAGGTGGGATTTGAACACGCGACAAAAGGGATTTGCAGGTAGCCACATGCACAACACATTGAGCCATGCAGCTGACAGGAAGCAGTGGAACACACAAAGACAGACAACAGGAGCTGACCCTGACACTCATATATCCCGGCAAAGTATTATCACACATGACCTTTGACCTAGAGGTCGGAAGTGGTCATGTGACCTCTGGTGTGTTGGTAAAGTGACTCTTTGACCGAAGATAAACGGTTGGACATTCACAGCGGTTAGAACGAATTAAGCCACGGATTAATAATATCAAGTACATCAGAACAAGTAACTTCTTTCCCCTGTGATTTAAAGGTCTATAGTCCTGCTAAGCTTATGATTTAACATGTCTTTCTCCCCGTATAACTCTTTTTAGGTTGGACTTTTTTTTTCTTGTCTGACCTTGTCCAGGCTATGACTATGAGCTCGGTAGTTGCTAGGAGACTATGAAATTTAGTGTCTCTGGTTATTATAGAGTGCCATGATTGGGAAAGATGTAAGGTTTATATTTGATATAAAAATCCCAAGTCAAACATAAGTCAGCCTTAAAATATGATAGTGTCCTACCTCTGTGATCAGGGACCTTGGTCTGCAGTCACTACTTAAAGGCTGACATAGCTGGGTCATTAACTGGAATCTCGGTACGCATTCGGGATCCCAAACAAGCAGCCATGCAGACGTCTTTGTTATGCATGGTGGCTCACCGAGGAGACCGTCGGCCTTGACGGGGGCTGGTGTGACCATCAGAACCGGACCCATCGTGCGGAACCCGGCCCCGCTGCCCGGCAAGCTGTGCCTTAGCTACTAGGGGCTAAGTGTGTCGGAGAGAGTCCAACACAAAGTGGATATCTGTGAGGTATATGAGCGCTGGAAGGGGGGTCTTTTAGGAACCCGACTCAACATGACAAGAGTGTCAAAGGGCAAGAGCTCACATAGCTTGCTGCATCCGTAGCCTCACCGCAATACAGATTCGCACTCCGCCAATAACCTAATTATCCCTGTGGCGCTGTTGTATATGAACAAACGCATGGTTGCCTTGACAGAGACAACACAATTATCACCCAGGCCTCTCTATAGGATGCCTTTCACTCTTTACAATTACCACTCGCTTTAATTGGACATGCAAAGGCAATGTAATTGACGCACCTTTGCCTTCCCCTTTTAGGGGAAATACTAAAAAGCAGCCAGATCTTCTAACTATTCCCACGCCCCACTTCTTGAACCATACATCCTCCGTCTTCGCTGACGGACCCTCTTTAATCTTTGTAATTAACACGGTCAGATCTCCCTGTTAAGGCTGAATAAATAAATGTCTTCCTTCATGCCGCAGAATTTCATTCATCCTTCCTGAATCTCTTGCTAAATGATGGCCTCTGCAGTCGCTCTGCATGAAAATGAGCACACAGCTCTGGGAAAAAGTTAAGAGACCACAGCAGAAATTTCGTTTCACTTATTTCTCTGGCTGGTTTTTGGTCATTGCCAGTGTCTCCTGCTTCACCTTATTCTTGTGTGCTGCTGTCTCAGAGACTTTGAGTCTGGAAGCAGCCCGTCTCTCAGTGTAGCCTTCTGCCTACAGAACCAGAAAAAAAATACAGATTTTTAAAAAATATGCAGTAGTCTCTGAATTTTCTAGAGCTATGTGTGTGTGTGTGTTTGTGGATTATGTTTATATTACATTGTGGGGACCGAATAATTAAAAATGCCGGAAGTCTCATATTTTGTTTGGTTATTTACGTGTGTGTGTGTGTGTGTGTGGCCCTTAACCCCAAACCTACTCCACAGGGGGGCCAGATAAATCGCTGACCCTGTACTCAGGCCCCAAGCTTTATTCTCACCTGTATGTGTGTCTTATGGGAGAGTTAGATGGGATATATGAACAGCAAAGTCAATGTACTTCTACTCGTACTTTTACAAACGGCAAACAAAAGTAGGATCATCATCATTAATCTTTGGTATTATTCTGACCTTCTTGCTTTGCAGACCTCTTATCCTGATCTGAGTGCTTGCAGAAGGACAGAAAGTGTCTGTGACTTATTTCCCCTCATAGAACCATGCAGACTTTCCGTGGGAGGCCTGGCCACATAATTGCCTGGGTGGTTACGTGTGGGTCCAGCACATCGCAAGCAGGGATACAGTAATTAGCCATTGTCCTAATCAGGAAACATCAGACCTCTGGTGGGGGGGGGGGGG
>JAODKF010000018.1:9636339-9656633 GCA_026779585.1 Mormyrus proboscirostris
GGTGGGGGGGCTGGGGGATAGGAATCCGCACGCCATAATGTGAACAACTGCAGGGCTTAGAGCTGATGTCCGACGCAAGCCGGAAAAGCAACGTTAGCCGGTCCCATTTCAGTTTTTCCTCTGAGGATTCGAAAATGGGAAAAAATATAATGTCTGTTTCTATCCATTTGACCAGCCAAAGGCACATCAACTTTTATATTTATTTTTTTTTACCCTGAATGCAATCATTTCAGAATTGATTTTCATGGCTGAGAGAGAAATAATGGGAATTCTTCTAATGTAGAAAATGTATGTGTTCCTTTTGGTTAACCAATATAGACTATATTTCAGGCTTGTCAGATGGAGAGAAAAAAAATCTCTCATCTTAGCCAGCCTTTTTTTTCCTGGTTTGAAATGACAAGTTATCATTTTAAAGAATCAATTGTATAATTTTATTCTTTGCTTTGGGAAGCAAGTAAAGGGTTTTATTTATAGTTTACCTTTATCTATGTTTAGGGCAGAAATCTGTATGGGCAAGTGAATAATTTTTCGCATGGCACACAGCAAATCACAAAAGCAACCACATTCTGGGTGTAAATTTCCTGGTATCAGGCAATATAAGTAGGTTGCAGATTATTATTTGCCACAAAGCTAAGATGACATGCTGAATTTTAGGTGATTTCACCTGTCGCAAATCAGAGCTGACACGGCAGTGGTGTCCTATAAGAGCCATCAAAGATGTCTATCTTGTATCTGCCCAAGGTATCCACCCCGTATCTGTCATAAATATCTGCCGTGTATCTGTTGTAGGTATCCATCATGTACCTATCAGAGCTATCTGTTATGTATCTGTCCAGGCTATCCATCCCGTGTCTGTCATGAGGGTCCGTCTTGTCTCTGTCGTGCATCTCTCCTGGGCATCCATAACGTGCCTGTCAGAATCATCCGTCATATATATGTCGCCGGTCCACGGCTGGAAATCTGCAGGCCTCGCATTGTTTGCATTTCCATCCCATTCTGCAGAAGCAAAATTTAGGTTTGCCCTATGCCTCCTTGACCCCTGCATGGGGCCCGTTGTAGGGTTGAGGTAGCACCACAGACAGTGGACGGCATCACGGACAGCGGTGAACTCCCAGCCGGTATCCTCATTTATCACTCCCCACCTCCTGTGCACCACACTGCCCCACTGCTGTTACCGTCCATTCCGTTTCTTATTACCCCGGAGACAAGTCGTTGGTTATCAATGGCGCTACAAGCACATGGATGAGAGCGATTATTGATTGACATATGATAAGACGTTGTGGTGGCCATCGCTCAGACACCTCTGTCCCACCATTCGTGGGAATCAAAAGTCATAAATCATTAATTTCTGTTTGCACAGCTCATCACGCACCTTTTCCTGAGTGCTAAATGGACTTTGGGCCGGCTGCAGCGGCGTGGACGAAAGCGGGCCGCGTCAGACAACTTTTAAATGTCTCCGAAGCACGCCTGAGGTTAGTAATTCACAGCGGGTAGATCATTCTTAAGTCGCCGGGGCTGTCACGACCACGAACCAAATATATGCCCCTGAATACACTTAAAATGGATTTGATAAATGCAAGAAAGGGAGAAACTGAAAGGCATTAAAGCGTAACCATTTTATCACCAGATGTTCCCAAATTTAGACATGTTTGTGTCATGCATGTCAATCACAGGGTGTTCCTCGCCGAGCAAGTTGCACCTCTGACGAAAGCCTGTGTTTGTGGAGGTTCTGATTTGCACATGTTAAACAGTTCAAGTGTCAGAAACAATTAGAGGCATGAAGCAGGGGGTTGCAGAGGAACTGATCCTGAACTTAACACTGACACGACTGAGTTACGCCTTGTTAAATCATTGTCAGGGAAAATCCCGAATAATACAGAGTGTCAAATAACACCACAGTCACTCTACGCTTGAGCTCCCTCTCTCTCTCTCTTTTATTATTATTAGAAAAGGTCATTTGCCCATAACGTTGACCAAAAAATATCAGTAAGCTTTCAAACTGCACAATGCAGATGTGGGAGGCAGAGATATAATGAGGGAGGAAAATCATTTAAAAATTCTTTCACGCTTTCTGACAGATTGAGGGAAGAGATGACTGAATTTCACTCCAAGAGTAAACAGACTTTGTCCGTGCCGGGAAGGGAAACTCACGGACAGGGCTGGCCTTTATCTGACAAGCGCCAAAAAAAAATCCCTTTTGGGTTTGAAACGAAGGCATTTATTAAACTGTAAGAGCGATACACTGGAAAGAACCTGCCTTATAAATGGGCACATTAGATAGGAGCATATGTTTTTTTTAATTTTCTTAAAACTACAGCAAGTATCAAAGCACTTTTTGGGCATTTGCTTCTCCAGGACCCTGCAACTGGATGTTAATTACGGCCAGCGGATGAGAAACCTGCAGAATCTCCCATGCTCTGAGGGGTGGGGGGTTTCTCCTGTTCAGGTGTGAGCTGCCAAGCCAGTTTTAGATGTTGCCGAGTAACTTGGGGAAGCATGAAGCACACCTGCTAAGGGCCTGCGCTTGTGCACTGTCAAAAAAAAGAGTATAAATTTGTACCTTTGCTTGTCACTGGGGCTGCACCGACAAGGGTCTGCCAGTTGTACACTAACTGTAGGTAAATGGACCCGTTAGTTCAATTTAAGGTACAGAAATAGACTCTGAGAAACAACCCCAAGGTACAAACAACATTAATGTTCCCCCAGTTTTAGAAAAATGTTCCTCATAGTCCATATCTGTACCTTAAAAAGTACAATTACCTACAGTTAGGGTACAATTGGCAGACCATTGAGGGTACAGTCCCAGTGAAAAGCAAAGGTACAAATTTATACTCTTTTTTTTTTTAACAGTACACAAACGCAGCACAACAGTGTGTAATGGCAGGTTGTGGAATTTTTAAATCTAATAAGAGCCCACTGTTCTTCCTCTATGTCATTCAATTTGAGAAATACTTGTACACCACTTACTAAATGGAGAATTTTGGAGTTAGTAGTCACTGGCTCTCTAATTGGCTCATGGCAGTTTTAATTACACAAAGATGTTCTGACGGAAGAACATAAAAAAGATTGGTTCAAAAAGATCTAACTAATCATATTGTAGGTGAGGTGGGTCCAAGGAACTAGAGCAGGCGGAAAAAAGATATCTGATTGGTTGGTCCCACCTCCTCTACAATCTGATTGGTTATCTTTTTGAACTAATCTTTTTTTTGTTCTTCCCTTAGAACATTCTTGTATTAGTAAAACTCCCATGAGCCAAATATAAAGTCAGTGATTGTACAGTCAGATTGTAGAGGAGGTGGCTTCAAACAACTAGAGGAGGCGGGACCAACCAATCAGGTGTCTTGATCCCGCCTCCTCTAGTTGCTTGGTCCCACCTCCTCTACAATCTGATTAGTTACCTCTCTGAAACAATCATTATTCATTCTGCCCTCAGAACATTATTGTGTAAGTAAAACTCCCTCAGACTTCCATTTAGAGGTGTTCACCTTCCTTGTGCCCTGAGATTTCTGTGATATCTCTAATGGATAAGCCTTACAGAACATGCACAGATGAATTTATAGATTTAGAACTTATTCAAGCTATTTAAATTGAATTAAATCTTTCAGTTAAGCTACCTCTGTTATGTGCTTATAATAAGAGAAATATTAGCACTTATACTATAATGTAATATTACTTAATAATAATGTAATTATATCAGCGTCATAATTATGGGGTTGCCTGTGTCATCTCCAGTGCCTAATATTATTTTTCCTACCCATACATAAAATGGGAGTCTTTTTAAAGGTTTGAGTAAGCTACCTTCAGTGTACATCGATTGGCTGTGTGAGTGTATGTATTGCTCACTGTGAATGCAAAACTCAGTCACACAGCCAATCACCGACAAGCAGTATCACTCAAACTGCCAATTACCAGCGAATGGCGTCATTCAAACATACTTCCATTCGCCAAAGAGCAGCGCCAGTCAAGCATGCCTCCATGTGCCTACCAGCAGTGTCACTCAAACATGCATCCAATCACCACCAAGCAGCATCACTCAAACTGCCAATCGCCAACCAGCAGAGTTGCTCAAGCACACACTTATTCATTAAGAAGCATTTTTAGGCCTGTAGGTTTATGTGAGAATGAGACATGATGTCATCTAATTTTTAAAATGGAATCAATTATTCATGCATAACTAATTAGACTAATTGTTCCTTTTTCTTAAACTTTGATCAAAGACTGGAGAAAAATATTTCTCTTTTTCAGAATTTCAGAGAAGCCTTTAATATACAGAGTATATTAAATTCTTTCAGCTATTTTCATTGCTGTTTTTTTCAGTCAGAAATAATTTTCTGCAGTCATTTAACAGTCTTCGTTTTAGTGAAGCCCTATAACATTTTGTGGATGCGTGCAATTGAATTTTTTATCAGAGCACATTCCATTCAAAGGTAATTATTTTACTCACATATCATCATTATGGCATAGGATTGGACTATTTATATGTCATATCTAACGATTCATCATGCTGAAGGCGATGCAGAAATCTAGTATGAACTTGTAAAAATTGTTCCTGTTTAGTATCTAATTTCCAAAGTCCTGTTCATTGAATCATCACTGCATGATTACCTGACTGGCTTCGAGTGAGTCCTACCCAACAATGCAAATGTCGCTCTAAGACAGATTTAAGAGTCACCGTCTATTACCGAGCAGTGAAAACACTGGTAAACAAAGAAACCGGCCATGGACAGTTGGAAGCTGAAACTAAGGTGTCTATAGAGAAACAGATGGCCCAGGTTGTGCTGGAATGACATACTGTCAGCAATAGGTGGAGCCTTGCTCTGCGAAGACCCGCAGTATGTTCTGGGCCGTCCAGAAAAGAGCCTGAAGGAATTGGACTTGCTCCCCAGTGCAGGGCGCCCTCTGGCCTCGACAGCACAGCATGTCATGGAACAAGAAGTTCCGGATTCCATCACGCACCTGTGCCGTGGAGCAGCTGGCCGCCCCGGAGCGAGTCGGGCCCACGGAAGGCGCCCCCTCAGGCCCCCCACCTCGACAGGTGCACGGCGAACGCTGGAGACTCAGCACCAGCACTGCTTTCTGTCCACCGGCTCCATCGGAGGTGGCAGGCACAGGTGTGTCGGCTGTGCGGATGGATCCGGAAGGTTATTTGCCAACAGATGGCGGTGGGTGCAGGGATGCCGGCAGCGGGTGTCGGCCGAACCCCAGGGGCAGTGGGGGTGTGCACTGAGGTCACTGACTCCTCCTACCACAACCTCCATCCCATAATGACCTGAGCTTGCCGTCTTCACTGTAGTACATAATCTCAGGAAATGGGGGTGTAAATCGCTGCACCAGAAGACATTCTCATGCTCACACTGGCAATGAGAAGGTCTGTAGATTATAAGTCAGTGACAGCCTTAATTTTCCCACTTTATGGGCCCTTCCTATTTTCCAATGCCCCCCTCACCCCCCTTGCCCCCCCTCCCGAAAATGAAAACGCCACTGCCCTAGACCCCCCATGTTCTTACGGTTGCTGCACGCATAGCAGTTCTATAACTATTGTTGCCTCTGCCATTACAAATACTTATGTACTTCTACAGCAGTTAAGTACTGATATATTACCGGTTGTGGTAATAGCAGGAGCAATAGCAGCAGAAGTATAGCCAGAGAACACAGACTGGCTTTTGACAGCTATGGGTTTTAAACCAAATATATGATCATTAATATTAATGAAGAGGGAGGGGGATGGGGGAGCGGAGCAGCGCCGGTGAAGAAATCAGAGTTTATTGAGTTTAATATTGTACCCTCTTCCCATACTTTGTATTTGCTGCTCATTTCCTTCCATGAATACTAATGTCCTGTTGGTCTGGCCGCCTTCCCGTCGCATATTTGATTCCGATTTTCCAAAGCGTCCCACCCTGCCCTGTGTCATGTGCTTATGAGCCTGGTTAAGGGGCCCGTATGGACTCCTACATAGTGTCCAGCCCCACGATGGCATCGTGGTTCTTAATATCTTCAGGTCTGATGGCCAACGGAGCCGGCTGGGTCAGACACAGCCTCGCACGGCACTGGGAAATAGCGAGAGGAAATGACATTTCAAATGCCTTTGTCGTCCTCGTTTGAAATAATTACCTTGTCAAAACTATTTTAGGTGGCACTCAGTTACCCGGTGCGGGCTACACCATGCCAATGAGACCAGAACACTTCCAAATGGTTATCGCAGACCCAGCACAGCCAAATGGATGCCATCACATTTAATGAAACCTTTAATTGCTGAGGAATTGTAGCATTTTCAGCCTCACCCACATGGAAGCTCTTGACTGATTACCTGCTTGCCTCCCTGTCTAAGCAAATTGATTGTGCGCTGTATTCCTTAGGATTCTGCTGTTTCATGTTTACAAGGGCCTGCTAGGACGCCTCGTTGCGGTGCTATGAGGGCGTGTTTCATTTATGTTACGCACAAGCGGTGCAAACAAAATTGAACACATAAGATGTTGTTCATCGATCATTCGGTAGACTAATAGTTGGGATCAGTCAAATTAATCTAATTTTATTGTTATACTATAACACATTTACTAGTGGGAGTTCAAAAAAGGAATAATAACTCAAAATATTACTTCCTGGGGCCAAAATTTCAGGATGAGAAATTTACACTTGGGTATAAAACAAATAATTTAATAATCATTTGTCTCAGTTTTTATCATCAGGTGATGAACTACTTTTTATCATTGTGAGAGTTTTTGGTGAATTTTAGGTACCACTTTACAACAAGACTCCATTTTGCCTCTTGTAGTAACTCATAAAAAAACGGTGTTATAAAAACTGTGTTTAAAATTGTCTATTAATAATTTACAAAGTGTTACAACCTAATTAATAACCAGATTATAAACCAGGGGTGGGCAATCTTATCCACAAAGGGCCTGTGTATGCAGATTTTCGCTGCAACTCCGTAATTAGGTGACTAATTAGAGGACTGATTGGCTGAAGAGTCCTCACACCTGGGTTTGAACAGCTGACCTACAGGTTATCCCAAAAACCTGAACACACACCGACCCTTTGCGGATCAGATTGCCCATCCCTATTATAAACCATTCACAAACTCTTTATATGGTTAGCCTTATTGTAAAGTGGCACCGAATTTTAATGTAATGTAACTTTAGAGTAGATCCGCCATTACTTAATATTTAGAGTTTTACATAAAGGGAGTTTAACAATGTTACATTAACTTTTTTCATTGGTCGCATACAATTATAATGTAACTTGTACAATACTTATCTTACCATACTGCATCACTGAGTGATACAATTCTGTTATCATAATTATTTTTAAGTGATAAATAAAACTAAGTAAAGGATTTTTACCAAATAGACGACCTGACAATGAAATCCTCAGAGCGACTGGCACCAGCCTGAAGGAGGAACGGGCATCTACTGAAAAAAGGCAGTTTTACCAACCCGTCAAGCACCTGTGAGAAGCTCCTGGCTGCCAGCAGTGAGGATCATGTCAGCTAACGGATTGAAGCTTAGGGTGGTGACTGGGGTGTTTCTCTATGAAAAAATATCAAAGCGGTGCTGTTGTCTGTCTTGTACAAACATCACTTACAAAACTGTAATATGACACAGACAGGGAGAAAAAGCAAAAAAAAAGTTCTGATAGATTCTGCCAGGATTCTGTTTGTATCTGACACAGGCTTTTTCCCACCCGGAAACAGCGGACAGGCTGGACCAAAACGCACTGCCAAAGCAACATGAGCATGACCTCGCCTGCCTCACATCAAGAAATCAAGCGAGAAACTTAAATACAATCACTGGTATTAAAAAAACATAAGGATGGGGTCGCCTTCCTTATCAAAAATGGATTTTCACCAGAGATCTGCCCGACAATATGACTGACAAGTGTAGCACAATGAGCATTGTGTTCCTGCATGAATAGCCAGACAGAAGCTAATTCTGTCAAAGGCTCTGTGCTCGTCTGCATTTTGATCTCTAAATGTGACAGGCAGGATCTGCTGGTATCGTGGCCCCATTTCACTCCCCCTCTGCTGAAACGGAGCACTTTTTTTTGACAAGCTGCTAGCCTCTATGGTGGCTAGCCCACCCCGGGGCCAGCTCACCCGCAGAAGGCTACATTATTCAAGCGTCTCCCCAAACCGCAGCCCCTTCTCAAGGCCGCCGCCGCTCAAAACAGCTCATCCGTGGGCCCCCATCCATCAGCATCAGCTGTGATGGTGAGGGTTGGGGGGGGGGGGTATTTCAAAAAGGGGTTCTTAATGAATATGAGAGTGCCTACATGGGGCTTCCCATTTGAGCCACGAAAAGCAATGTTCTCCTCCCCCTACCCTTCATGTAGCGCATCGTTCTCAAGAAGTCACACGCACAGAGGACGTCTACCCCAAAAAACGGAGCCTAATGAGAACTCGAATGAGGCTATAAGCCACCTGAGGGCTGGTTTGGAAAATGCGCCACCCATGAATGCATTTTTTCCTTTACTTAGTTTTATCACCTAAAAATAATCATAACAGAATTGTATCACTCGATGCCCTGTTGTATGTGATGTTCAGTGTTACTAGATGTTGTCTCATCACACTTTGTACATGTATAAAGCTGTTGATGACAATAAAGTAACCTTAACCTTAACTTTTCCAAGTCCATTCCGAGCCTGACGCTAATCCCGGCCAAGCTGCCCCCGGACTGGGAAGCAAGGGGCTGCGGAGACACTGAATAATCATATCAGGGCTCTTCAAATCTGGCCCCGATTCAAAATCCAGGTCTTGTTTTCAGTTCTCGCGTTGTTAGTTTAATAATTACTGAATCGGATTGGACACAGAAGCTTCACACCTGGCTCACGGGTAAAAGAAGACTGCAAAGTGCTCAGCCCTTGACGAGCGTGATCTGAACAGCCCTGCTTTATATGGACGAGCAGGAAGCTTTTGTTTGCTAGTAATATTTATTAAAAAAAAAAATGGAAAAACAAGAACTGGGAAAGCAACTGGACCATCTGGAATGGGAGGTGGATTCAGCCGCCCGTGCTGAAGCTACGTAAAAGGCATCGAGTCGTCCGTTTGTGAGCTGAAGCTACGTAAAATGCATCGAGTCGTCCGTTTGTGAGGTTGGCTTCCATGTTCCGTGAAAAAGCAAAAAATATATTATCATCGTTATTTTTCAGTATTAATGATTTGATGTTAACTCATATTTGTGATCTAATTAGAATACTTATGTTATGAAAAATAGAAGTAATATACTATGGAAAATTAAATGCATGCAAGCATTACGCAAATTAATTTGTGTAATGTCTTACATAAGCACTAGCATTAAAGTTTAATTTAAGAATTTCTACTGTAATTAGGTTAAACTACAGACTATTAGATGTGAGAATGAATGCTTAGCTAATGCTAAAGACAGTCGCGTGTAATTAATGCATTCCTCTGCACCGTGTAAATGTTAGTGACAAAGGCCTGGTTTGTTACAGGGCTACTTTCATTTACTGCCATTTCTTCGTACTCAGCTTTAATTTCAGTTTATCAAATAAAGGGATGAATAGCTAATATTTCTGTATACAATACAGGAGGAAAAACATTGTGTATTGTGTGTTTGTGAATAGTGTTCATAGTACATACAGTATACTGTCTTTTACCTAAAAGTCATACAGAAGCGCTGAGCTCCCAAATCATGACGGCCACTTTATAAAATGATTTACAAACCATTTAACTTCCTCTTGAATTCAGCAGGGATTACAATATTTGAAAATGAAAGCCAAGACCAAAATGGCCTCTTGAAAACGCAGGCGGACGGTCGCAAAGATAATAACAATTTAGAAATCTGAATAATTATTCATTTGAGTCACGACAGTCATGCTGTTTACTTGATTTCGGTGGGACTGTCTTTAATATTCTATGTACAAGCTAAAGATTTGTCAGTTGTGGAAACACTTTCAATTCTGTGCCGTGCACATACATTACAATGTATGAACAATGCTAATATTTCCCAAGTGCAGTATAATGTATGTGTAATTTTTCATTTTGGGTTTGGTCCAGGTAAACATAAAAACACAATTCAAAGCTAACATACATCAGCAATGAACAGCAACGAACTTTAGAGTGGAGACCAATTAACGGGACAAAAGCATTTTTTTTCCTCTGTGCTGAAAACATCTCCTGCCACTATGGCTATGTAACAAATAAATCGTCATAAGGCCTTGGACAACCTTCAAGATACCTTCAACATATAATGATGCACTGGGGAACAAGCTGACCTGGATGCAATGTACCTGTCTAGTTGTTTTTGATAAGCCTGCACGCCTACCCGTGCTGAAATGAAGGGAGGCTGTTTGTTTATTGAGAATGCTGTAGCCACGGATTTCTGACTTAATATGCTACACAAAAACTTAAAGAATTATCCTGCAGGGGGCACTATGGAGTGCAGAGTCGTACCTCATAGCTTCACAGCTGAAAAGAGCGATCAGAGTCCTGACTCTAACTGAGTGCACTTGCAGAATATTAGCTTCCTTTAGAATAGATTTGCTTCCCTCTCTTAAAGAAATGAACTAGGCTTTGGGGGTGTTGAGGTTACGCTGGGGTGTTCTTTGATATAGTGTGTGCATGGCAGCGTGTGTTCACTAAACAGATGGTGATGACAACGCCCATTTAAGGAGAAGTAACGCACTGAATAATTAACGGCGTGCACGCAAATCACCCCGAAATTTTGCTGAGAGGAAGGAAACATGCTATTGCAAATTCTCCGCTATGTGTGTCTTTCCTTTGAATGGAAGATTTGCAGTACGAATGACAATGGCTGATCATATATAATTTGCTGGTAGCTTTTTACCCCATATGCTTCTCCTGGCACGTAATATATATACAGGCATTTTCCTTAACACCAGCCTACACTAGAAATGGCGTGTTAGCTCACAATGGTTTGTCTATGGGATCACCTCAACTCAGAATGATAAGACATTGTAAGGTTCCGGGATTGGCTATGACAAAGTTCAGCACACCAGGGGAATTTGGGTGGGGCAGTCCGAGGGGGAGGGGGGGGGCATTTGGGTGAAGGGCTACCTCAGAACAAGTATTCCTCTCCGTTTTTAATGCCATTCTATTGATGTGTAAATGGGGAGTTTTACACAAATGAATACATGGGAGATGGCACTGTGTATTACTTTGTGTGTGTTTTTTTTGTTTCCTTTCTAGAAGGAAATGCCCTAACTGCGAATAAGTACTTGGAGAATGGCAAAAATAATATTTATGTTGGTGCTGACATGATGGATTATTTTACTGCTATTTCTCCACTCATGCATTTACTTGTGCTGCAAAAAAAAAAAGAATTATGTATGCTTAAAGGTTTGTTTCATTTAAAAAATACTTTATATGTCAAATAGAGTCTTAATTTCTATCTGGATAGCCAGATAGCTAAAATTAATGGAGTTATTGCCTGCTGAGAGTCTTTTTAGTTCAAGAGTTTATCCAATAATGCTTGAATTGCCATCAGATAAGTGGGATGTGGGCATTAATGGAAAAATCCCCATCAGATTTCTGATGTAAAATGTGCCAGGATTAACAATGTCAATTACGGATTTAGACACAAATAAGACTGACCAAATGGGAAGCGATTTCTTGATTAAAAGATTTAAACATTTGAAAATCAGAGCAGGAGATGACGTTCTGAACAGCCTGCTAATGCATGATGGCTCCAGCCCGTCACTTCAAAATTAGACCTTTCGCAAACAAGAAAGGGTTTTGTCAGTAGTGAAGAGGCGTTGTGGTTCTCCATCAATGACCTCGTAATCCGTTATTTGTTAGGAAGGAGACATGTCAGTATGGAGTCAAATTCTGAGCCTAAGATTTGGTTAGGTGTCATGGTGGACCCACTGGTGACGCCCAGAATCTACTAACAGAACAGCCCCAGTGTTGGAAACGGTTCCAGTAGCAAAAATATTTCACTGTGTATGACGGTATGTAAAATGCTATCAATTTCATGCGATAAAATTGAGCATTGAAGTATCATTACCATAAATGCAAACCGATTCGCCATCTGCAGGAATGCCAGAGATAGCAGAAAAATAAAATAACCCAAACGGACAGCTCATTAATTTCAGTTGTACTTACTAATGCTGCTTTTATATGGTGGAAATTTGCTGCTCTGGCAGACTGGAGCACAGCCCTTATTTGTATCAGCTCAGATTTTTTTTTCCGGCATCATCTTTATTTTTACCGTAAATTCCAACAGACGCAGAACAGCCCGGAGACCGGAGTCCTCACAAAACGCAGACGAGCCGGGGGCCGTGTTACAGCTTTTGGGTGAATGTTATGATCGCTGGCCATTTCGTGTCCCGTCTATGTTTTTCCACCAGATCAGCATTCCGATCGCGAAGAATCTGCCGCATTGTCGACACGACTGACGCACCGAGCTCTTGACGTACCGAGCTCCTGACAGATCTGCACGCAAGAGCAAATTTCTTAGTCCTCCTAACCTTGTAGCTTACATTGCATCGTTTGGTTGAGGCTTCTATACTGAGTGACTCTGTTTACACGGCCTGATATTTTTATCTCATTCATGAGAGCTTACCACGCATAATTTAAAAGATACCGGGATCCTTATCGAACCGATATATCAGGCTCAGCCCAGGACTAATCAAATAAATTTAAACAATTGTCAAGGTTATAGAGAATTATGAGTTCAGTGACAGTGGAGGTTGGTCTATCCCTCTGAATAGTTACAGCAAGACTGCAAAACAATCCTGTCCAAAAGTTTGCCTCTCAGAAGCGTTGGACCTAGGGACTGGAAAAAATAAAATGCTTGCTCGAATTTTACTGTTTAGACATGTCAGTTGAACAGCTGTGCTAGTTTTGTAACAAAACCATGCTAAATTAAGGATAATTTGCAGCCGTAGCCCCGGAGTGTATCTTAAAACTCTCAGCATGAGTGTCATGGGGTATTTGTTTCTTGAAAATGTAACCACTGCAGCAGTTATGGTATGTCCAGAGCAATGCTTATCCAGGCCGCCCCCTTGAAGTTTACATTCCTATAGTGAAATTCCGTGTCCTGGAAAACATTCCTGGAGGAACATAGTCGACCTTCATTACTTTGCAGTGAAGCAGAATGAGTCGGATATGTCGCAGATCTGAACCATCCATCTTCCCAATGCTTATGCAGTACAGGGTCACAATCAGCCTGGAGCCTAACACAGGCAGCACCAGGCAGGGGAACACCCCGGATGGGATGCCAGCCCGTTGCGGGCCATACACGTGCACCTCACAGAGTGGGGGACCAGGTACGGAAAAGAAATCTGTGCCAGCTCCAGACACACAAGCAGGATTTGAAACCCCCAGGCTGTGCAGGTGCGAGACGTCACACCATCACTATACCAAGGAAATAGAAGTTAAAATCTGTTCATATAAATAATAAATGTTAATAAATATGTGAAGGAAAAGGCTGAAGGATCCTTAGACAGTGCATCTGAGATCAGCTAATTTAGGGTAAATGTCTGTATTTGTAAAAGCTTAATCTGTGAGAAATACAGGACATCATGAAATATTAGCCTGTTAGCTTTTGAATGGAGAGGAAAGAGAATTGAGCAGGCAGTATGTGGTTGGTGAGCATAGAAATGTGACCGATGTCTTTCATTAACGCTAAAGAGAAAGGATTTGGTCAAGGCTTCCCAAAGAGTTCTCTCTGTATTTCACTTTAATGATTTTATTTCTTCCTCTTCTCGACCCTGGAGGGCTTACAGGTAAATGGTACTGGCCATGTGACTTCCAGGCAGGAGGTGTGGCTCCTCTTATCCCCAGCAGAGCACAAGCAAATCAATTTATAAACAGCCTTATCAACCTGAAACGAGTGTTGCCATGAAACCGTTAACCCTTTCGCTTTGGGCCCTTTCGCCCTCTGTTTGGTGGTGCGCGATAGCGGGACCCTGAACTTCATTTGTCCTTAAAGAGAGTTTCATTATTCCAGGCCGCGCCGGGCGAGAGTGCCATGCTGCGCTGCGAATTCTGATATGTCATTTCAAAAATTGAATTTTGATAACTGACAATTTGTTCAGCTAGCGAAATGCCAGGATCCAAGATTGATGAAGTACATAATAGATATGCCAGATTCACTCCCCCTTGTGACTTTAACACGCGTCACACCACATCGTTACAGAAATGAAACCGCTCTGTCTTGCGTGCCCGACTAGCAGTGCGCTGTTGAGCCCGTCCGCGGCTCTTCGCCGGGTTTCTCCTTTTAACACCTGCGCTCGCTTGCTCGACCGCGTGCCAGTCTTCTTCCCAGTTCCGGTCATTTTCTGGCCAAGCCTTTATAAACAGGGGGTGGAATGCAGGGCGATATCGGTGTGTCACTGGGGAGGAAGTAGGCTTGTTCTGATTGGGTAAAGACTACGCTATTGCTGCAAAGCTCCATGGGATTACAGCGGCTTCTGCCGCTAACTGTTCTATTTTCTGCATTATTATCAAGATCTAGCAGATTAGAGCAATTTATTGAGATATTTCCCGACTGTAGTTGGTTGCAAACTAACTCCAGGTTCCTCCGGGGGATTGGGACATTCAGGTTACCTTTGGATCTCTTAATTGTCAGCTATCCGGTTACTTAGCAGAAACTCTCTGTCACGGCCTGTTAGGATCCCACCCAGGACACGAAGCCGCAGTCTTTCGGGTTAGGTGCCTGGCTCCTGACTTGCCTGTTGCCAAGCAGGAGGATCCCGTTGACTCGGCACGGCCTCGGGTCTCTCTTCATCCCGTACAAATCTTTCGCCTTTTACTAAAGATTTCCGTGGAGAGGGATAGCTTTTTTTTTTTTTGTGTGGGCAATGGTGGCTTGATGGTTAGGGAAGCGCACTTGTAATCGAAAGATTGCAGGATCGAACCCCCCACCAGCCAGTCACCACTGAGGTACCCTGAGCAAGGTACCGTCCCCAAGCACTGCTCCCCGGGCGCTGAATAAGCTGCCCCCTGCTATGTCACGAGAGTCACATATGGGTTAAATGCAGAGGACACATTTCATTGTTGCGCACTGTGTGCTGTGGTGTGTTGACAATGACCACTAATTACCTAATTCTAATTCTGAGAGATCAAGCTGAGGGTCTTTTTGGGTCTGGATGGCATCAGGCAGGTTTTTTCTGCGACATGCTTCGTCACTCGATCCTCCCTCCTGCTCTGACATGCGGTCGATTCGACATTCCACGCCACCCTAATGTGTCCTCGGTTCAAGCTGGTATGTGCAACGTAGCGTTTAATGGGCCTGGGGGGAAACTGGGATGCAGCCAGGCACCAGCTGACTCGCTAAAGCTGGCCGGTTCGTGCACTTTTTAATAACGCCCACAGGGGGCGCCATACTCCTCGTATCTTTAGAACCTTCTTCTCTCATCAGGCTTATCATATTTTTCCAGGTTCCTGTTGCGCTTCTGTTTGCATAGCACGTATCATAATTAATCAACATGGAAAACAGGTCCGTTTGACGTTCCCTAGTCACTGCGTTAGTTCATGCTCATAACAGCTAGCAATGTAAGACAAAGTTTCCACTGCGTTATCTTTTCTTTCCCCTGGGTTAATGGTGGCAACTGTCGGTCTTACCGCAATACCATGTCAAACCCGTATCTGTGCCACAGAGGCCTAATGCACAGCGTTCAGGGAAACCATCCTCACTCTTCATCACAGTGACAGGCTAAGGGGAGCCGGCTCAGCGAATAGCGTGCGAGAAATAATTAGACACGGAAAACCGATTAATTTATTATTTCAAATGTTGCCGCAGTTCATGCATTGAGGCAAAAAGATAGGATCGTTTGAATCATGGATCATTTGAATTTTGCAGGAGTTATTTTTGAATTTGCAGCACATTAAATATATGGCATTTTACATTCGAATTCAATGTACTGAGCGGTAAATATCTTTTGACTGTCTGCATGGATTAATTCAATTCCCTTGTTGCTCATTTGAAGGTTAATAACTTTACCCCAAGGTAATTTCTCTTTAGTGTGAAATAAGGAGTTTAGCACAGGAATTGTGCATCATTCCAGCTGCAGTTGTGCTTTTTTTAATAGGGATTTTCCGTATAGATTCTTCTGCTGGTATTAAATGGCTCGCCCTGAATGCATTTCTCAGAAAGCACCCCCGTTGCTGCGAGAGAGGCCTCAGAAAGCTATCGCAGCTTTTTTTGTTTGTAATATGCAATCATCTGTAATCAACTTTGCAGAATATAGTACGATATTCATAAAATGAGTGCGGGGGGGGGCGGGGGCAGATCTCCACGGTGACACATGTCATGTGCTTTGAGTGGGCGGGGCCTGGCTCATTCCAGGCATGTTGTCCAATTGGCGCTATATACTGCCATCTGAAATGTCTGCTTCGTATCTTGGGGTCAGTCTCTCCTGTAAAGTCCTCGTCAGCTCAACCCTTTGATTAGGTTAATGAAACCCTCAGAAGGTGAGGGTTTTAGTTCGTAAAAGCGCGAGGCCTGTTCTGGAAATTGCCACTGAATGATATGACGTTTCAGACCGTGATTATGTTGTCAGCGTGCTCTGTGATTGTGATGAGGACCGAGGCCACCCATCAAAGTTGAGCCGAGGCAGGTGAAGCTAGGCTTTCCGACTTGGAGATGTGTTAGTAGGGCAGGATCAATCTAGGTCAGTGTTTCCCAATCCAGTCCTTGGGGAACCACAGACAGGGAGACTCTATGGGGAGCAAAAACATGGGCTGTCTGGCAGGAAGCTCAGAGGGAGCAAAAACATGGACCGGCTGTGGGTCCCCGAGGACCAGATTGGGAAACACTTATCTAGGTTATGAAACTGAGGGCAACAGCTCTTCTTCACGCCTTACTGCTCGCCGTGCCACTGTGGACTCCACTGTTCCTCATAAATGACATGTCTACAGTGTTTTGTTGAAGTAGAAAGGGGCACCTCCTCAAACCGTGAGCTTAAAATCTCAGTGTCAGCACAGCAGGTGAGCAGGTCCTTGCCGGACTCCACCTTCAACATGCGCTGTCGGTGTTTTGTAGCCAAAGGGTGTTAAACGCTTCACAGCTGAAATGGGCGTAGGCTGACATCCTTGCAACTCCCGGCTCTTGTTCGAGCCATTCTCTTGTTTATGTGTACACCCTGACCCCTGGGTTTCCTCTGCAGGAGTGGATAAATTAGCATCGTTTGTGAGGCCACGCGCATTTCAGGGGATGCGTGACGGAGGTGCCGGGCAGCCCGTGTCTCACCGACGCACCGACAACCGCGTGCGTGAGGACACACGTGGATTTCGGTGTAGGTCTCGCTTCACGTCTCCGTCGAGCTGTCGGGTCGGGTGTCGGCACCGTGGCGTTCCGCCTGCGCTTGGTGCAGTGGGGCTGTCAGAGCGGCGGACTGAGACGTCGGGGGATCCAGGCCGGGGACACAGCTAATCAAGCGGGTGTTACTCAGAAAAAAATGTTCTCAGCTGACAAGCACACACAGCAGCGCAGTGCCTTTGAAGTTCCGGCTTTTTCGAAATCTCACTGTGAAAAAGCCGACTGAAGATACCAAAGCAAGACATTATGTAAACAAGGAAGCCTGTCATGAATTTTCTAGAAAGAGCAGCTCTTCCTGATGGATAGCCTTCGATCACTTTGGGTTCCAGTTACTGTTTAACTGTGGACCCAAAAGTGTGTACTTTCTGTGTAGCTAAGGGGGGGGGGAGATGTCAGCCATCTCCCACATGTAACCAAGAGATACCCAAACAGAGAGAGAACAGAACCCAGCTCTCCATGCCGTCCTCACTCCCCTGATTCCAGCAGAGCCTTGTTCCTTTCCCGGGGATTTTCTTTGTTGATGGTTAAGCCTCCTTTCACGCAAATGTGCACAAATTGCACGAATTAGTGTTCCCGGATCACCTAAAAATTGCATATCTTCGGATGAATCTAAAGCACCTAGGGATACCCACAGAACCAGGCAATGCGCACCCGCACAGATCTGGGCCGAAACCATGCCTGCGGCCCTGGGACCAGCACCCATAGAGCTACATAGCACCATTTTGCAAGAAGAAGCACAGCCCCTAACCCACACAGAGGACTTTGCTCCCGCTGAGGCTAAATTTAATCCATCAGCACTGAGTCAAAAGCAGAGTTTCTCTGAGTTAATTCCTCACCTCCTCCAGCGCTCACCCCATTCTCTTAAAACCACATCGCTATCCCTAAATCCAGCCTCATTAATAGTCTGCTGTATTAAAACGTAAATCTCAAATTTCCATCGCACTTCATAGTCTTAGCCAAATTGCTAACGGACGAGGCTTTCCTGCATTCCTGTTCTTAATTCTGGGTTTAAATGGTTGATTAAGCGGCCATGACTCAAGCCCTTGATGAGCCTATGGGTTAAATGCTTTCGGTGATTCCTCGGCCATTCTTGCCATTCTAATTGAAATCCCAATGTGCACCTACTGCATATTAATTAAAATACAGAGGTTAAAGGCCTATGGGGATACCATTTAAGTTCTCATTAAATTTTAATAACATTACTTAATTATTATTATCATGTTGTGAATCACATTGTGGGATAAATAAGATGATTAAGTGGACGTCTTCTTGAGAGCAATAATAAGTTGTTAATGCATGTTATTGAAATACATATTTTGCATCTTTTATACATTTTTTTCCATCTCCTGTATTCTAATTTGGGGTTATTTTTTCCCAGAACTATTAGTAATAAAGTAATCGTAATTGATATATTGTACACAGTAAACAGAAAGAATGTATTGCGCTGTGTTGTGCGAATGACGGAAATGATGCATTGTCATAATCTGTGACTGTTTGGGGGGGGGGGGAGCATATGGAGAGCTGTGTGAAAACCCACCCCAGCCACCCCCCCCCAACCCACATGCACACGATAGCGTCAGTAAAGTAGGCTGCTTCTTTCCCAGCTGACATCATTCACCTTGGAGTTTGACTAATGGCACGGTGTCACCCCACTTGAAGTCCCAGACTCCTGCTATTTGTTTCCCTGACTTGGCTCCTTCAGCGGCGGGGCAGCTGCTGCCAGCTTCTGGCCAACCCTCCGAACATGGGGTCGGGGCAGGTTTACAGGAACGCAGGGGGGCCGAGACACGCCAGGGGGGCCGGGACACGCCAGGGGCGATCTGCTGCCGTTCGTATCCAGAAATACGTTGCTGCTATAAATCACTGCCGTGAGGACGTTTCCCGCATGGATCGAGGTGTGACATCATCGGATCGTCCATCGCTATGAAATTTCTGGAAGGTTCCATTTGCTGGCTGGGCAATGCCTACAGCTTCACCTCTGTTCCCATGAGGGCCTTCCCTCATATTTCTTCTCTTGCCCTGTTATCCACAGGCTGTAGCACACATTGTCGAATTAGATGGTTTTTGCCGAATTGCGTTCTGCGCATCAGACAGTCGCTTTTATGTGACCGATGTGATGCGTGGTTTCCGGGAGCCGGGACAGAGGGCCGAAGGCGAACCTGCCCGCGCCTCCTGGGAACTCTTCAGGGAGAAATGGCAGCTGCCCTGGGGGAAATCAGCGCTCAATCAGCAGGAGTTCCTCTGCTACAATACAGACACCATCCTGTTTGATGTCCCCTGTCTCTTCATGTGTTGCGTGGCCTTTAATGTCCGGAGTGATACAGTCCTCAGTGAACTTCAGTGATGATTCTACCTCCTGCCTTTAGAGAGAGCTAAGCCTGCAGCTCGCCAGCAGTCTGTGTGTGTGTGTGTGTGTGTGTCTGTGTGTGTGTGTGTCTGTGTGTGTGTGTCTGTGTGTGTGTCTGTGTCTGTCTGTGTCTGTGTGTGTGTGTCTGTGTGTGTCTGTGTGTGTCTGTGTGTCTGTGTCTGTGTGTGTGTCTGTGTGTGTGTGTGTCTGTGTGTGTCTGTGTGTGTGTGTGTGTGTCTGTGTGTGTGTGTGTCTGTGTGTGTGTGTGTGTGTGTGTCTCTGTGTTTTTGACGGGGTGAGTCTGTATCTGCAGGCAAATTTGTACCTCTGTTTTGGGTACGAGTTTATTTTTCAATGCACTCCCGGTGTGTACACTTGTGTAAATCGACCTACATGTTCGCCTGGTAATTAGACCCCCCCGGAATGTATCCACACTGTAATATAATGCTCCTCTCAGGTTTTAAAGTAATAGTAATAATAAATAAGGCAAAGCTCTAACAATTTAAAAAATATTTTTGGTAAGGTAGTGTTACCTTGGAGTGGCATCATTGTAAATGTCGGACAGTGACATGTGGCCCCCCTGTTTTTTGGGCTGTACGCAGGACAGTGACATGTGGCCCCCCTGTTTTCTGGGCTGTACGCAGGACAGTGACATGTGGCCCCCCTGTTTTTTGGGCTGTACGCAGCACAGTGACATGTGGCCCCCC
>JAODKF010000018.1:9656733-9667071 GCA_026779585.1 Mormyrus proboscirostris
ACATGTGGCCCCCCTGTTTTTTGGGCTGTACGCAGGACAGTGACATGTGGCCCCCCTGTTTTTTGGGCTGTACGCAGCACAGTGACATGTGGCCCCCCTGTTTTTTGGGCTGTACGCAGGACAGTGACACGCCCTTCTCACATCGTCACAGGAGGAGTCGATCCTGGGTGTGGAGGTGAAGCAGGACACTGGATGCGATGGAGTGCGAACTGGAAGCCTGCGAGTCGGATGCTGGGCTGCTGCCATGTGCCGTCGCGTCTGTCCTGGGTGCTGGAAAGGCAGCGAGTTACAGCGACTTTGCGCCGTCATGATCACAGACTGACACCTTCCACAAGCATCACCGCTGTGATCCTGTATGTTAGGCTGTCTCTCACTCACATTTAAATAAAGTTTGTCCAAAAATATGTTTAAAGAGCTCTGCCTCGGGTGTTGGCCTAAATATGAGATTCCTGTTATATTTCCTTTGCCTCCCACTCGCTGAGAAACAAACACATCTATGCATCAAGTGGATGGTGCTTTTCTTTTTCCCTCCCCTGTTTTTCTCCTGCTCGGAACTGAAGTCCAGAAGCCTTTGGCATTGCTGAAGGTGACGTGTCTCTGATAACCAGCCCGCTGAAAGTGCCTTGGCGGCACGTGAGCTCGCTTGCCTGATGATTTAGGCTCGTAATCACCGCCGGCATACAAATGAATTGCCAGGCTGTAGCTGTAGTCAGGTATGAGACGATAATTTCACGGAGGCCCTTTTTTTCCCCCTGTTGTTGTTGTGGGCACAGGCTTTTGCACAATAAATCAGGTCACTCTTGATGTATTTAGTAGTTTACTTTACACCCTGAAGCTCACGACTGCTTCACGAAGCCGTGGTGACACGGCCCGTATAAATGTTACGGCAAACACAGAATATTCCCAGTCCATTACCGGAATGACGGGCGTTCCGGTGGTGGGCTTCAGTTTTATGATCGAGTGTAACGTAGTAGAATTATGCTTGGGGCAGACAGCGACTTATATAAGTGTAATTATTATAGAAACCACAGATAACAGAGAGCAGGGATGATCGAGGCAGACTCAACCTGATTTAATTTCGGCGTTCTGCAACCTGCAGCCTGCCTGGTACACTGATATGGAGATGTTTGTGATGGGCCATACTGAATTGGATGCTTAAATTGCATTTCTTCCTCATCCTCTTTGAACCCCCTGCATTACCTTGCATGCAGTCGCAGTACTGGATCATTCTCCATCTCCTCAAACGCTCGGCTTTAGCAAGCAGGAAGAAATGGCCCGGGAGGAATTTGAAGGATGTTTGGCTGAAAGCCTGTGGAGCTACGTGAACCCAGGGACAGGGGAACACGGTGGGGGAAGACTTGGTGCATCTAGAGTCCATCTGAGGAGACGTGTGACCTGGCTCATCATCCTCAGTGATGCCTTAGGATGGTTGTCAGGTTCTAGAATCTGAATAAAAAAACAAACCCACTCTTAGGCTCTGTTTAGGGCTTTGTTCTGGGCGTCCATTTACGTAAAGGATTAATGGACAGACCAGGACAGATTGTGCCACGTGTCAGCGATGAATGGATTAAGAAGGCAGGGATATGTCAAGCTTATGATGGGAAATTTGTGAGAACACAGAAAAGCACACAGGGAGATCCACACACTGGGAGCTAGAGTCGGATTACAAACTGTAAGCTGTGTTTTTACCTCTTCATTATATATTCACAATGAAGACAAGCTTTGATGGTGATGGTGCTGGTCGAACAATGATTGGTTCAGAGTGAGAACCAATCAGATTGTAGCAACTAGAGAATGCTGGACCAAGACCACCACTAGTTTCTTGGATCCATCTCCTCTACATTCTAATTGGTTATCTGTCTGAACCAATCATTTTTCGTTCTGCCCTCAGAACATTTTTCTGTAAGCAAAATTCCCATGAGCATGAAGAGGCCGGTGCATCATGGACAAAAGCCAAGCCTTTGTGTGGCTCAGCCTGGGCTACCGTACTGACCTGCGTCCTTTTCACCTTGCTGCGGTTGCGGTTCTGACTCTGACGGCGGAGTGTGAAAAAGGCACCAGCTGGTCACGACGACTCTACTTTACCTTCACTCGCTTCACCTGCGATATGCGTTTCTTCGGGGGCAGCGACGGGCCCTCGATGCTGGGGAGCTAATCTGGAGCTGACTTTGCCAAGTTCCATTCCCACCGTGGGCTGTAAATACCCGCCTGGCTTCTATTTTTACGGCGGGCAGCTGGCGCTCTCTGTTATTTCTGTGAGGTGATAGGCTACCGACCCAGAGATTGCACTCTGCTCGTGATGTAATGGCCTTGGATATCGACCAGAGAAACAGGCCCTTAAATATAGACCTCCGCCTCGATTTAGCCAGCAGGCCGCCAGCGCGAGTGCGGCATCAGCCTCACAAAATGACGCATTTCACAAAAGGGTGTCCACTACATTATTATGTGCTTTCAGTCTCATTCTTTGTACAGTAAAAGCAACATTGCACTGTTGTCTTGCCACAATTTAGTCTATTCTTGGGAACCTATAATGGCATGCTGTATACAAAGAACCTCAATGGCCAAATAATTGTCCATATGAAACCCATAAGATGAGGTAACGTTTTTTTTCTACCAGTTTTCTTCTGGCTGTACAAAAAAACATTCATTTTGGAGCCGCATTGATTTTTTATTTTTATTTTTATTTTTGCAATAAACACTTTTTTTCACCCTCTCGTTCAGGAGCTGTGAGCAGACTGGAGATGTGGCATTAAACCTCACACGATAAGTGGCAAGGACCCCAGCTAACATCTGCGTCCTGTCGGGCCCCAGGACTCTGAACCACGGCCCGACATCACCGGCGTGACCTCGCGGCTGTGGCCGCAGTTCCGTTCAGATGACACTTGACCTCCCTGCTAATGATGCGATTAAAAGGCCGCAGGTCGGTCGGTGAGGTCGGAGCCGTCTCCTTATAAGCCGTGCCTAGCGGGGTGCCATGACGGAACCCCAGCATGACTGTGGCCACGTGCGGGACTGAAATGCAACGTGTTCCAACCCCACGCTGTGGCACCATGGCAGAACTGTCATACGTGCACGCTGTACCGGGAACATCCTGTCTGTGACTCTCTGTTAGACTGACTGTCACGTCCAGCCTGTGTGAACTGAAGGCAGTGAAACCCGTATTACTTTCCGGGATTTTAGCCCCATGCTGGCATACATACACCTGACTGTCAATGGAATTCTCCATTCTCTGTAGAACATTTCCATCAGAAATACACTCTGTCACTCAAAGCTATACATTCTGAACTACATGTACTTCTTCAAGATAAATGCACTCCAGTGTTCAACTACAATGTGCTGAAGTGGACGCGAAGAGAGGAGCCCCACTGCATTTTAAAGCCGTCGTTCTGTGGCGATACCCTTAAAAAATTAATGAAACGACACGTAGCCTGTTTATTATGATCCACGATTCCCTAATCTTGAAGCGATAGAAAGCCAATCACATAACAGCGACCCTCCACACATGGCCATTAGTCATCATGTCTTTGACACTTCACGAGAATTGGGTCATTTTTTCAAATTAAAAACAGCTGTTTGTAAATAAACACCCACAGGCTCAAGACGAACTGCTCTCTTACTTTGATGTATGGAGAAATTAGGAAGCAGTGCCTTTGATTAAGCAATCATGTGCTGTGGGAGCCTTGTGTCACTCCTTGGGGTCAAAGGTCACAGGAACGGAGTGGCTGATCTGGGAATGCCCAGTGCTTGACCTTGGGGTTGCTCGTTAGAATTCTCTTTTCTTCTTCCACCACTATCATTTTATGAAGATGCCCCAATGCCAGCAGTGTGCTGACAGGAACTAAGGAAGAACCAAAATATCGATTCCCCCCGCCTTGATCTGCTTTTCTGCCTCCTTTGGTTGTAGAGCTTGTGTTGTTTATGGACATTCTGGGTGATTACATACAGGTGTGGCGCGTGCCGAGAGACCCTGAATGACCCCTGAGGAGTTTAACTGTTCTTTGGCTGCCTGCAGAAACATCTGAAGGGAAAATATGCTGAGGTGTGGATTTGTGAAGCTGCTGTTCAACGTTTAAATAGACCGTTTTCTCATGCTTATATGTCACTCTTCGGGGCTTTGGTGTGCAATAGCCCAGCTCTAATTAGATACTTTTATTGGCTTGGACGCCGCTCAAGGACCTTGTTTCGGGCACGTGTCCAGCTTCTTGGCCACCGCTCTACTTATGGCAGCCACCTTGGCTGTGGGAACCGTAATCTTATTATACAAGGGTCTCATGGTCTTTAGGCTGTTTGATTCCCATTTGCAAATAAACCTAAGATGTACAGAAATTCAACAACTCTGGATGTACTCTTGCAGGCAGCAGGAGGCGCTGTGCAGTGACCGAGTATCTTGGCGGTTCCTCGGGAAACGGAGCCGAACTTATTTCCACAGTACGAAAAGCAGAAGAGGGTAATTATTGGGCGACGGCGGTGCTTCGCTAAATCGGAGAAGATCACTCGAGAGGCAGCCTAAGTGATGGTGGCAGCTCTCACTCCCGCGGTCATTATGGAGGAGAGAGGTGAGGACCGGGAAGCTGGAAGTGCGGCTTGGCGGCTGCGGGAGAAACGCGCCGCGCTCGTGTCAGTCATGCTGCTGTCCTGATGGTTCTGCTAACCTTGATGGTCCTGAATATCACACAGAGCCTCTATATTAAGGTCTCTGTGCCTGAAAAGGAAGACGTGCAAGGCCTGTTTGTGCTCATCGTTGGGCTTTGGCATGAATGAAATCATTTATATTTGCACAGTGCACAGATTAACCAAACCAGCTGTCAAACGTTGTCTCTTTGTGCAAGAAAAAAAAAATACACACACACACACACGCACACACATATAGGAAAGTGTTTAAATCTCTGTTAAAGGGCATCTTTATCACCTAGCTCCCATATGGAATAGGTAGACCTTACCACCCATCTGCAGGTGCACAGTATGTGAGTCACATCGTCAGTGGAAGGCTGCTCTGATTGGTTGACTTTCAGCTACTGCAGAGTGACAGCAGGATCCCGGCCTGCCACGGATACTCTCTCAAAGCGGGCCTCGCTTTCATGATGGTGGCTCGTTGTGGCTTTAGGAATGAAGGTGCCGTTCAGAGGCTGTTTATCACCTGCCGCTGCCCATCGCTCAGGTGGTACCTGTGTTCCAGCGGCTACACAGATGGACGGGTGAGGGAGGGACATCCAGCTGGGGATCCACGACTGATGGTCTTTGTGGTGGCGAGACTGATACAGGCTCGCACTTCTGGGTAAGTGCATGGGTGCCGCATTGCATGCGCCTGCATGTCTGTGTGCTCCCTTGCGTACGGCATTTCCGTGTGCAGCATCGCAGTGTAGTGTATGTTTTGTTTAGCCGTGTTTTTATTGTGTTCATGTAGGTATGACACGTTTTGTTTCAGTGGTTATGTGGAGGCTTGTTACGTGTCTCTGCAACAAATTTGTTTGCAGTTCAAGGCATCTGTGCATACATGCATTGTTGTGTGCCTGTGCATGTTTACTGTGAATCTCTGACAGGTGGTTTGTGATGCACACCAAGGTGACCCTTGGTGACCCTTTTTACTTGTTGGGGCTTTCCGAATTACTTGTCAGGAAGCCCTAAAGCAGGCAGTCTTATATCATTGCCGGAAAATGTCATTGTCCAGATTTCAGTGCTATTTTTACTAAAATAAAGTTAAGGCCTCTAAGCACTAACTCTATATAGTCAGCTCTTTCTCAACTTTTTTTTCCTCTTCAGTTTTCCCAGTGTACCACACACTGAATTAGACGGTATCTTTAAAGTGCAGAATGCGTACAAAATGTCCAATTTGTCTGGCTAAGCAAATAATTGCCTCAATTAATTAAGCAAGTCCTGGGTGACTGGAGGTGCAGATTCCATTAACATCTGCAAAAAAGGACATTCCACCACTAGAGGGCATTGTGCAGGTGACCTTGATGCCCATGTTCATCGGGCCTGTGGTACTTCATATTCGTTGGGGAGTGCTATAGAAAGTGCCAGCTCTGAAGTTTGGTGGTTTTTATGTACTTATGCCATCATTATCCACTGAGCAGCTAATGGCTCCTGAAAACATGCGCCATTTTCATAAAACGCCAAGGTGTATTTCCGGAGATGCTCTACCGGACTCCGTATAAGGTAGGTATAAGCAAGAAGAGTAAGGTGAAGGTTAACCCGCGGAAAAGTAGATTGTGATTCTCATTTCTGCCACTTGATGTCCAAACCCCTTTTTCTTTATTCATCTGTGTTTCTCGGTGTGGATTAAGGTTGACTAATAACTGAGCTGAGATACTCACACCTTATTATCCGAACTGCCAATGGCAGGGAATTAGAGCTGGAAACCACTGACCTGAAATCGCTCCAGTGACCCAAGGATATGAGCCGCTGCACAACAGCCGGAAAAGGATTAAGGCAGGCCAGCCTGCTGCCTTAGTGTCCACATGCAAAGACCCCCTCTAGTGGCCACTGGCTGAATTTCAGCTTCTAAGACATGATGTTTTTTAGTTATATAGATGTGTTTTTTGCCAGGATTCTTTTCTGTAAATATATGCCCAAGAGGTGTGAGTGAATCCTGAATGCGATGGACATAATTGCTGTTTGCAGATTAAAATGAGATCCTTGGATTCTGAGGTATTTGAAAACAGAGTACAGCTTCTAATTTAATACAGGCTGCTAACAGCTAGCTGCAGTCAACAATGCAATTGTTTGCTGATTGTTAACAAAACAATTTTAGGGAGATATATGTGCTAGGTTACACGTTAGCTAAGATTCAGCATGCATGTTACTGAAATTTCCTGCATTGTACTTTATCAGAGTCCCTTGCTTTCTGGAAAGGCTTATGTGGCTTGAAAGCGGCCGATCCAATCGTTCCGTACCGTTCCCTCACGGTGAGGTCTGATCTACTGGACTGATCCTGTAGACACGTCATTTAAAGACAGAACAAATGAAATAACAAAACCAATAAAACCAGGGCACAAAAAAAAGGTAACACATTGTACTATGAAAACAGAAGCAGAACAAGGAGCTTTGCATGTCGTTACTGTGTACAGAGATGCGTGCCGCTTCGTCCTTTTACTGTTCTTGATTGTTTTATATGGTTGGCAAGCAGTCAATCCTGCCCCCATTATGGCAAGGCGCATTTCTGCAAGCACCCTCTCCGTGACTTGGGCTGGGGGAGGTTGTCCAGGTTGCCGGCAGACTTCTCTTCTTCCCCATATTCTGGCTGCTGACAGTGGTGCTGAGCAATGTGAAACGCTTCATCTTTCTTACATTCCCCCCCCACCCCCGCGTGTCAACAGCCCAGCCCAAAGGGGGTAACCCCCTCAAAATGATTATATAGACCGGCCCAGCCCCCCACGCCCATTCGTCTTCATCCGCCCCCTGCTCCAAACAGCGCGGCGTCCGCACCGAGGTGACGGATGTCCGTGATGAGCCGGCCAGGAGCCCCGAAACTCATTTCATTTGTGACCCAAACTGGGTGTTAATCCCAGACCTGCACCGGTAAAGGTGTGAGAGGCTTGATGAATTGACTCTCAGTGGCTCATGCCTGCCGGTATCGCCATGACTTCAAGAAGAACCCAGAAGGAGAAAGTAAGAGAGAGAGAGAGGCCGCGTCCATGACGGACACGAGATCGTGTCTGAGAGACGACTCGCCCCAGACACTGTCCAGACTGCCCGGATTGACTTTTCAATTAGTGCGATCAAAGCCAGGCTGTAACATGGCAGTGATTTGATTAGCTCCATCGGGGGATGTTGTATGTGGCGTGATGGGAACGCTGCTCGAAGCCTCTTTAGTATTGCCGGCTTGTTTACAGCTTTCGGGCTGCAGCAGCCAGGCCCCCCACCCCCCTGCTTCGGGAGTACAACTCCATTCATTCACTTTATTGTTGTATAGCACAGGGCACCTTGCACTGCGAATATATATAAAACAGAGAAGACAGCTTGTTCTGTTGCGCCAGCGGAAACAATGCACCTCTGGTTTAATAAATTGTTTCAATTGTTAGATTAGGTAGATTATACACTTAATGCAATGCTTTTACAGTAGACACATTTATAGTTGGTATTTGTATATATTGAAACACATTTTATGCATTTATATAAATTGCTCTTTCTGACTATTGTCTTCAAAATTTGGTTAGCAGTAGGGCTGGTATATTGTGATAGACGTAAATCATAGAGATGGATTACAAGGGATTTTGGTATTCTTTATTTTCCATATGAAGATATATCTATGAGTGAAAGGAAAGTTATCATAACAGAAATTAAAATGGCTTCATTCGTTATTTTATCCAGGCCCAGGGCTAACACTTAAATTTCCATATAAAGTAATGGAACAGCATATTATTCAACTAATACTGACTTCCCATTCTTCCATTTTTCTTCGGCAGGGAATAGCGGGAGATTTATTGCTTGCCTTATTTTGTGGTAATATCTGTGGCATTAATGTTTCATCCCCTGCACACCTCTCTTGGGGACCCTCCCCGGCGAAAGGTTCGCTGGGATCACGCGGAGGTGGGCCAATGGCTACGGCCCGGAGCGCATTCCTGGATGGATCAGGACCTCCGTCTTCCACTGAATGTGAAGAGGAGTTTTGTCTAGCAGCGTGTGTGCGGAGCGGCGGGCGGGAGGGGGTCTCAGACGGACGGCAGGGCCGTAAATTCACTATTTGGAGTGGGGGGGGAGGGAGAAAGCCATTAATGCCGTGATCGTTCGTTTTCCCCCGTGCTCCTAATCCATCTCGCAGGGAATAGCCATGTCGTCCTTAGTGGAAATGTACACCTTAGGCCAGTCATCCATTCCCTCTCTGTCTTTTCGCATTATGCCGGAGCGGAAAAAGTGAGCAAATCCGCTCGCCAAGTGCACAGCCCGTTTTTTTTTTTTGCTCAAGTTGGCCAAAACTTCATGTAGAAACGTCGCCATGTTATATAAAATATAGGCAAGAGTGAGTAGGGTGTTTGAGTCACACATATTGCCCAGAAGGTGCCCCAAACTTGGTCTATAAGGGTACCAGCCTTTGTAGGGCTTTACCTGTTGAGCATGGTGCTGTTTGTGACTTAAGTAAGACGAGATGGAGCACCGCACTCTCTGAGTGTTACTTGAATGAAGTTGTTTTTAGTGGATGGGAGCTAACTGACCCCCGTTTGTGGGACCTGGGTATTTAAGGGGACAGGAACACATGACTTGTCATTCTGTGTCCAACTGTTCATGAGATGATGTTAGGCCTACTTGTCCATCAAATAGCCTGTCCCTGAGGGTGACATTATTAATTCAACAATAACCCTCCATGCCAAAAACGTACATGGGGCTGACAGTCAAGTGGAGGATTCTGGGAATTTCCCCTCTGTCCAGCATCCTGCTGAAGCAGCTTGTGAATAGCTGAAATGTATACGTTAATAAACAGACAAACGAGCGTGACATGAGGCAAACGCCTCTGTGTTATATTGATATAGGATGCCCTACTGCTTATGCAGCATGATTTAACAGAGCTATTGCAGAGGTTCTGTCCCCGAAGCTTGCTGTACATATTTATGTGGCATTAATAACCCACGGCTCGACACAGTGTCACAGCCGCTCATCGCCTGCACAGACCACTGCAGTAATGGCTTAGAAATCATCGCCGGTTTTTCCTGGGATTGGCCCGCACGTGGTCTCCCAGAGACAGACGACCGGCATTTGACCACATGGGTATAGCTTAAGGCTTGGGGGCTGAGCACAGGGGATCACGCTCTATCCAAACCCGGCTGGCTAATTGGAATAATTGTTTGATGAATAGCAGTCATTTCCTGTCTATCTGCAAGCTTCAGCTCTCTTTCACAGGTATTATAAAGCACCTTTGATCGAGCACATCTCCTTGGCCTTTGAAGGGAAAAGGAGTCCCTGAATGTTAAATATGTACAATTGTCCAAATAATTGGATTAATAAAGTAAGAGTAAAAGCCTGAGCTAAGATAAATGTGGAAATCCTTCATGATTTGAAGGCTGAAATGTAGCACTTTATCAGCCTGGAGAGGCTGGGTCAGGGTCGCCGCGGACCCTCCCGCACTGCCTCGTCTCCGCAGACCTGCCCGCCCTGCCTTGTCTCCGCGGACCTGCCCGCCCTGCCTCGTCTCCGCGGACCTGCCCGCCCTGCCTCGTCTCCCCGGACCTGCCCGCCCTGCCTCGTCTCCGCAGACCTGCCCACACTGCCTCGTCTCCCCGGACCTGCCCACCCTGCCTCGTCTCCGCGGACCTGCCCGCACTGCCTCGTCTCCGCGGACCTGCCCGCCCTGCCTCGTCTCCGCGGACCTGCCCGCCCTGCCTCGTCTCCCCGGACCTGCCCGCC
>JAODKF010000018.1:9742251-9755018 GCA_026779585.1 Mormyrus proboscirostris
GGGGACCGGAGTCCATGGATAGTAATATACACAGGCAGAGGAGCGGGCCAGCCTGGGGGACCGGAGTCCATGGATAGACCACCGCTTTCTTTGGACTCACTCACCCACTTGGCTCTCCTCATGCCCAGAGCTTTGCCAAACAGGACCCCGCAACGGCTCTGAAGCAGATCGTCTTTACCGAAAGGCTGCCGCACGCCTCCTTTCTCAGTCACATGCCTGCCAAGACGCAAATTTAATTAGTTGTGTAGTTTTCCACCAATATTAAAAAAAAAAACACTACTCAAAATCAAATTCTGCAGAAATGCTTTTTCACGCCCTATATGTCAGTCACTTGAACGTTTCTGTGGATGTTTAATATTAAATTGGGGTGCAGAGAAAGCCTATCAAAAATATGCAAGCAACTCAAAGAAAAAGTACTTTGATTTACTTTAAAAATAGTAGTTCATGTACTTTTTGGAAGCCAAGCATCTCTTGCGCCTGCTAAAGTTCTTAGAACATTCTGATCAATAATGCATGAGCCGCGTACTCAAATGAAGGCCCCTGTAGTTTCTGAGGGGGAAGGCCTCCCACTGCCAGTCGGTTTAATCTTTAATCTCGACCCCATACAACAATACGTGATGAAAATGCATATCATTGTTTCCAAGGGCATGTCGATTCCGTGTTTTGCCGACTGGAAGCCTTTCATTCCGGTTTTTGTTTGCAAGACCAAAGGTCGCAGAGCTGGCCAACAGTAGACGTTCAACAGCCCAAATGATAAATACTGCAATTACATTTAATCCGACGGCTTTTTAAATGGGTGGTTTTACACCAATGGAGTATTGAGGAAGATTATTCATATCCGTGTAGACCGATCCCATCAGGCCCGTCAGCACGACCTCACACTTGTGTAAGAATGCCCTCATACTCAATATGTATTCATTTAAGTGTCCATTTAAACTTAATTATTTTGTAATGGCCATTTAGCAAATCTTATCTATCACCTTTTGCATTCCTGTTTCTAGATGAAATGGTCATTTGTTCCTTGGACAGCAAAGAATTTGCCCAATTAGAGTTAATGTTCTTGGATGCTGTAGAATAGCGGGACTCAAAGCTTAGAACATTAAGGTAAAGTTTATGAAGATAAATATACACACTACCAGTCAAAAGCCTGGATATGCCTGTGGAAAATCATTTGTTTCTCAAGGTAATGACCCTAAGCACATCTTAAGGTTATGAAGTGAGTATTATCCTGTGAACAATGAAAGACATGGCGATGACCTTGCCCCCACAATGCCCCCCTCTACCCCAACCCAAACCTACTGTAAACCCTATAGAACTGCTTTGGGATGAGCTGGATTGAAGAATAAGCGCAAGGTAGCCAACTTGTGCCCTGAACACGTGGAAACTCCTTCAGGACTTGAAGCATCCCAGGTGGCTGCATCTGCAAGCTGGTGGAAAGAATGGTGAGAGTCTGCAAGGCAGACAATGAAGCACAGGGGGGCTTTGTGGAGAACTGGAGGCCTTTTACTTTAAGGTGAATAACATAACTAGAATAGAGACTTATTCATTAAAAGCAGGTGTGTTCAAACTTTTGACTGGTAACATATTTATCATAAATCATATTAGTGTTGATTACCGAGGGCTAATGAGGTTCTTCCAGTAAGGATTATTAGGAAACAGACCTGCACTGTAATGGTCTATCACGTGGAAAAAAAAGTAACGGTTTGTGTTTATAATAACAGCTTGTCCACTGGAACATGTGAAATTTGTTGATTTTTGGTTCTTTAATTTCATTTACCAGTAGGAAGCTGGTTACCAGTGACCCCAGCGTCTTGTGAGGCAGCTTTACCTGAAAACTACACCATTATCCACTGGGCAATCTAACACTACAGATTGGAGCAGCGTGTTGGTACTTGGCAGCGGTGAGTCTGTGGGATCCGCCCCAGGCTCACCTGTAGGTAATCTGAATCCGCCTCACTGCTGTCCTGGTGTAACCTGCATGTTTATGCTGGTGTCGTGTAACATAATAAACAGTCCTCCCCATTGCAAATGAAAGGCTGCTTATTAAAGAGTAATTAGCAGAGGCAGGGGGTGTTAGGACTGAGGCCTTGCCTTCACAATTTACTGCTCAGTCTCTATAAAGTCTGCATCTTAATTCACTTCAGCTTTTTTTTTTTTTTTTGCAATTTTCAACTTTATTTATAAAGCTCAGTTTGGGGAGAAGGTCAATTCCCTCTGTGATCAACGGCTGATGCAACTGTCGAGAGTCTGCAAGAATGTGCCTTGACGAGCCCAGCTCTGCTCTGTCTTATTCTGAGGTGTGAAGCCATCCTCTCTCCTGAGGTATCTCACACAGCCTTTGGCCTGTTCTTGGGCTGCTCTTGATCTCGGGAGGCATGCCGTAAAGCAGGATTTCTCAGTTAGTTGGGTTAACAAGCTAGAAATCATGATTGATCAATAAGAGTTTTGTTAAGCAGCATTCCTATTGGACAATTGTGACTGAGAAAGCTGGCTTTGAGGAACACCCCTCAGGTGTCTATCTGATATCTTCTTTGGCACGCTGTGGCACGCCTTCCTAATAACATAAACATTCTGTAACTGGATGGACTACGAATAGGCCTGATTTACACTATCAGGGAGTAATGTGTGGACATCCATGGGTCTGGAATAAGTGTTACATTTATATGGCACTTTGTTTCCAGATTTGAAAGGGCCACAGAGGGTAATTTTATCCAGGACATCAGAGTACCAACCTCTACTCTTCTGAAAGATGCCTATGGATCTTTTATAACTTCAGAGAGTCAGGACCTCAGTCTTATGTCTCATCTGAAGGATGGTGTCATTTTTTACGGCATCATTGCAGTGGGATTCACACAGACCACAGGATGGGCTAACCTATTGGACCTACCAACACCTCCACCAGTAGCAACCCAGCCTTCCTAGATGGTCTCCCATCCAAGTACAGGCTAAGCTTCAGATGGATTACCTAGTCTGAACTGAATCGACCCAGATTGTTCTTCCTGTTGTTTATCTCTTTGAGTGTCTGTGTCTCGGTGATGCATTCGGAAGACATGGCTGTATATCAGTTGAACGCCCTGCTTTGAACATCAGAAATGTCCCCAAAGCTCCATGTGGGAAACATAGATAAATTGCCTTGGAACACCTTCCCATCAGCCTCCTGGACACCCTGCCAGGTTCCCATCCTTCTGTTTGGGGCAGCATCTGGCAGGGAGGCCGCCCATTGAGGGAGCCGGAGAGCAGGCTCACGGGCCAGCAGACGGCGGCTTCTTTATTACCGCTGCCAGCTCGCGGACCCTGGACTTTCCTTCATCTTCACATTGATGCCTGAGTCTTCGTCTTGCTCCGTGAAGCTGCTTCGCTTCCCGAGTGGGGCTCGCGGAGCAGGATGGTGTCTAGGCCCTGTGTGAAAGCGACCAGACCTGTTTTCATCCACAATCCTATGACGTGTTGATGACCCCATCTGCTCGGCATTCTGTATGCCACCAATCGGCTGGTGCTGTGTGAGACGGAGTGACACGACACTCGCTAATAGCCACCGCTAGCCTAATGAGGCTGCAGCTCCCACACTGAGAGCCCCAGTTAACACGAGATATTTTTATTTGTCTTTCATATGAGTAAGAGTATATGGGAACTGTTTTCTTACATATCCCACCTCTCTGTCCCATAAGAGAGACAGATGGAGGGATAGTTGCTTATCACATTAAGCCCTCGGTGCTTATCATCAGAAGGTTGTCGGTTCACATCTCCATTGGGTTCTTGAGCAAGGCCTTTAATACGGCAAAATGGTCCCTGGTTGTGCTGTATAAATGGTCTAACCCACACGTATATGTATGTATAAAGTGTGTGTCTGTGTATGTCTTAAAGGAAAGAAGATGGGATATGTAAGAAAATGTTTTGTGCAAGTAAAGCACCATTTCACATACAGATGAGTACAAAACTTGGGGTCAATCATTTATCTGGCACCCCAGTGCAGTTTTCGGGGAAAGGCTTTGCTCAAGAGATCTTACTCAGTCAGACATGGCATTCACCCAACAGACACAGATTCGAAACCCACTGAGCCACACACACCAAAAAATGTCTCAGTGGTGATCTGAGTTATGGAGACACGTAATCCTGCTCTTTTCACTCCGTATTTTCTAGAGCCATTCACTCCATTAAGTGAGTCTGAGCCCATTAGGAACAAACTCAGCAGCTCTCCCTCTCTCTTCTGTGTGTCTGTCTCCCTCTCTCTTCTGTCTGTCTCCCTCTCTCTTCTGTGTGTCTGTCTCCCTCTCTCTTCTGTCTGTCTGTCTCCCTCTCTCTTCTGTCTGTCTGTCTCCCTCTCTCTTCTGTCTGTCTGTCTCCCTCTCTCTCGGTCTTTGTCTTTCTCTCTCTCTGTCACACATACACATACACACACTCCCTGCAGTGTGTTGTAAGCTCTGTAAAGCAAGACGGCAGCGTTATGCTCTCTGAAGAGACGCTTTGGACCGAAGGTGCTGAATTTGTATTAAACTCCATAGTCAGCATGTGAAATAATGGCCTGCACTCTGGAGGTGGCTTCAGGAAGGCCCTGAGTGACATCCTCAGCTCCTGGCTGTTTCCTAGCATGTGGTGTGACAGGGAGATGGCAGCAGCCCCGGGTCTCATCTCCAGTTTAGTGTTGGACCGGCTGCGGTGAGACACGTCGAGCTGGTTGGTCGATGGCTGGGCTCTGCAATGCGTCTGATCCGAAGGAAGATGGCCAATGGCCAGTCTGCTCTCGTGTTTGATCTCGTTTGAGGCTTCTGCTCGTTATTTTTTCCCCGATCAGATCGTGTCCCAAAAAGTGCTGGTGCTGCAGTCTGTGGTGTCTCAGATGGTCTTCAGAGAAGATCGTTTGCGTGACTCAGACTCGCGTCTGATGTTCTGCAACTGTGCCTTTCCTCAGGTTTGTAAATAAAAAAAGCTAAAACACCTCATACAGACTCGCACAGAAATATCTCTAAATCAAATTATGAGAGGATATTTTTTTGAGTTGGGATTGCACGCTGGCGTAGTAGTGAGCACTGCTGGCACAGTCGTTAGTACTGTTGCCTTGTACCTCTAGGACCAGGGTTCGAGTTCTGCCCTTGTTCCATGTTTGTGAAGCTTGCATGTTCTCTGTGTCATTATGGGGTTTTCAAGCTTCCCCCAGTCCGAAAGTGACATGACAGGCCAAGAACATGCTAAGGTGAATTATGGTTGCCAGATTGTTTGTTTGTGTGTACACCCTGTCCCGAATTATTCCCTGCCTTGTGGCTGTAGCTTCTAGGATAGGCTCTTCAATTCTGCATTGGGAATGGATGGTTGGATGCATTTTCCTGATGTGCAGTTTGAAGCAGCGTGTGTTGCCTGTCCGTGGTCAGTTGATTCCTTTTGCGTCACTGACGCGAGGTTCTCCTCACCTCAGCTAAGGTGCGACATGGGGGCAGAAGACCATCCAAATATAGAGTGCCATCTGAGGGGCATCGGGTCCCGCAGATAAGGACACGAGTCTGAAGACGTGGCAGCAGAATGCAAAGAGCGCTGGCTGTTCGCTGGGACCTCTTCTGGCAGCATGGTACTTTCTATAAATATCAGGCTACCAGCTGCGAAGCCTGATTCTGCTGTCATGCACCAAAAACTAAACAGTCTGATCACCTGGCATAAGAATTCCCAATAGCAGCCATATAGATGCCAGTGCACTAAACGTTCCTCAGATTATAGTTTTTTAATGACTATTTTAAACAGCGACACTTCTGATCATTAAAAACATTATTCTTTGTATCGTGAATGGAGCTGGCTTGTTTGCCTACCTGTCTCTGAGTGACAAAGCATGTACACACATATACATTTCGCTTTTCTTTGTTGACCAGCAGGTGAGTCATTGCGACGGTGTGTTTAAATGACATCATCTCAGATACACAGAGACTAAGCATTAAAAAGCGTCTCCGACCGAACCTTCGAACGAGGGCTGACCTTCAGTGTTTGGATTAGCGGGGACAGAATGGCCGTGCAAAGGAAAGGGTATCATCCCTTTTTGGATACAGGCTGCATGAGCAGGTGACAGTTGTCGTATTTATGAGGTGTTGGGTATGGATTTATAGCTCTTGGGATCACTGGCATTTCACCAGCCTGAAAGAAAGCAGACATAGTGGAAGTTATTCTGACTTTGCTTCTGAGTTTGGGTGAACCACCCCTGTTTTCATGAAGAACTTTGTTCTTTATGTCACTTACTGGGTTGCTCTCCTATCCCACAGTGTTAAACCTTGCATGTACTATCACACGGGGCCACATTAGGGGCATGGGTACCCTGGCAGATTCAAGGGGCCAGGATATTACAGGGGCCCTTTAATACGTGAAATTACATATGGGCATAAATTGGGCAGAGGTAACCAAAGTTTGTCAGGAGGCTCAGAATTTCCAGCTGTACCACTGCCACACTGAAACACTGGTTCACTGACCTTTTAAAGTAATTGCCGGCTTTAAGTAAAAAGTCATAGCTACATAGTACTCAACTGGTTGGCTGAAACAAAACCTTGGTCTGGATTTTTACTTTCTTGACCTGAACTTCGCTCTCGACTATCAGGATCAAGTGATGCATCACCTCATCCCTAAACATCACAAAATGTTTGTCATGGTGTCAATGTGCTCAAAGCTGAACTTTTTCTAAATGCCTATAAAAATGAAGGAACCTACTTAATATTTCTATTGTGTGATGCATGTAGAGCTTGTTCAATGAACTGACTTTTACCAGTTAATCAACACAACACAACCCAATAGGAAATTGTAAGATGTCTTTAACAGGGTGAAGAGCTGCCGCTATGCATAGCAGACCATTTACAAGTATGTCAACTACGATTTTATGCAGTTCAGCACCATTTTCTTACCCGTTGTTCCACCTGCCAGACTTGCATAGAGAGGTTGGACCAGGGGTGTGCAAGAAGGACATCTAGTGGCTGTATGGTAGTGATACAGTCCCTTGAACAAACAAATGAAAAATATTTGATTGTCCATCATTTCTTCAATCTGCATGTGATTTGATGCCTTTTTAAATACAGTCCAATTTCATACTGACAGAGACAGTTTATGCCGAGTACCAGTGAGGGCAGTGTACTGCTTCAGAACCTGGACCCAGTACATAGTGATTCATAGGGGGGGACCTACTTTTCAACATCAGGTTATTCCGTTCAAGCTTCCAGCTGTGAAGCAGTGGGCAAAAATTGCTTTGGATAAAATCTTAAGCTCGGCTGCTAAATATTTGCAACCGGTTGAATTGTTCACCTGGACCCAGAATGTTTGATTTCATTTAATTTCATTTCATTTCATTTCATTTATTTTATTCTGTTTTATTTCATTTCAGACATTTGTTGTCTTTTCTTTGTAAAAGTGCCTCTGGGCCTGGATTCAGGGTTTTCATAGTTCATCATAGTCACATACATTTACTTTTGTATGCTTTATAACATACATTTGCTTTTGAATTCTTTGTTGGCCTGTGAGCAGGTTCTCTGAGGACCCTAAGTGTAAGACATACATGATATGTGTGGTTAGTTTGGTGAGTCCTGTTTCCTCCCCTCTGGACAGCTGTGGTGAATTATGTAGTTGTGTGGTGATTTTTGTCATCAGATGGTGTGGGTTATGCTTTCCTGGGGCTCTTCTCACATGAAGGCCAGCGGAGAGGTCCAGGGCCGGTTCCGTAGCGAGACCTTCCCGCCTCGTTTCATTAGCCTGGTGTAAGGGGTATGGCAGGAAGACAAACAGGGGTGTGACTCTCAAGCCACTCTCCTGCACTCCCACAGACTCCTCTTTCACAAATAATTCCTGACATTTCACGGTGAATGTTCTCAGGGCAGCGGTCTCACGCATGAAGTAACTGCTCTGCAGAATGAGGGAGTCTCCATCTGCCAGCTGTATGGTTTAACAGCCTCAGGAGGTGTTACTGATTGTCTAACAATTTGGGGCGACTTTCTTGCAGCTGCCCAATCAAATAGATTTTGGGGTTGTCTACTAAGAGCCAATGGACCCCCATTCTTTTAGGAACTTCAGCAGAAAAGAATCTGTTCAAGAATTTCTACATTTATAAGTAGATATTGAGAACTAGCTGACACCACAGCATTGAGTAAACATGTCTGGCCTGTATGCAGTCCACAGTGTCGTGCACACAAGTCCCAAACTGCTCCCAGTCACCTTTCTGAGAATTACTAGTAGCTGCAGGACACCGTACTAGGGATTTTTGTCGCTTGGTCATCAGAATGGGGTGATGCCACACAGGCTTGATATTCTAGCTTCTCACCCTCATGGCAGGAGAGCAGAGTAGGGAGATGGGTGGGGCAAATACAGGGGCGGGGCCACATGAGCACTGGTCCCCATCTGAAAGCTGATTGGTTTCCATGGTGCTGACTATCCCTTTCACGCACCGATTCAAAACATGTTACTGGCTAATGATAAAGTTGGTCCCTTTTATGAATGTCACCTAAAAAGAAAACCTACATTTGCCCGTGGGGGGGGGGGGAATGTGTTTTTTGGGGAGGTGAGGCATTCTCTGCTGGCATAGCCTCAGCATAATACCCTTGTTTACCAAGTATGAGGACCTAGTGAAAAATTAATAGCTGAATAGGAGTATGGCTGTAGGTGCTGTGAATAATTTATCCGCAGTACAAGTGTCGTTATTTATACATACAGGGCTTTTAATTATACAGCGCCCCACAGCCGAGACGCTAAAGTGACTCCTTTTGTACACGCACGTCTGTGCATGAGATAATTGGCAGAATGACTCTGCTGGGACTGACAGCTCACTGCATATTAATTCCCGATCCTTTCAGTGCAGTCAAAAGGGGCCAGTGGCTGCCACAGCAGATATGAATTTATGGTGGAAATCTAATCTGCGGGCCCCTCCGTGTGATCAGAGAGTCACACAGTTGCTTGGCTAGGCGCATTTCGTAGGGGAGCGCACATTAATCCCTAGCACAGCTGGTGCCCTGTTGTGTCCTGTATAACCCTTCATCATTCTGACTGAATCCCAAATGGTAACATTTCACATAATATTTATTTTATAGTCCGAAACCCTTCTAATCCATCTGATAGATTTAGTAACTTGGTGATAGGTTCTTTTGTAACAATGATAAATATTATCTTAGGTAGTACAACAGAAGATTCAAAGTAACTTGTTTTTACTTTCAGTTTTTCCATGCTAACATGCCTACAGTAATAGGTGGTTCAATGGATGTGCTTTTACCAGCAATAGTTAATTTTCTTGTGTTCAGTTTATTGACTTTCTTGTTGGGTCTGTGGGTTTCTTCCTGGTACTTCTGCTTGACTCTGCAGTCCAAAACCATACAGCTAGATGAATTAACATTTTCCTATTTGGGTATGTCTTGTGATGCACTGCTGTCGTGTACAGGATGTTACGAAGATGGATCACTGGATAGTTTTTTTTATGGAACAGTACATTTGTGTAGAATTTGTGTTAGTGATCACAGTTATAAAGATAAACCGCTTATATGGATCAAAAAGCTTGAGACAGAATCATTCCTGTACAAATACTGTTTAAATAATTTGCTTATAGTAATCAAGTAGTCTGCTTACAGCTGGGGAGGCCAGTCTTATCCGCAAAGGGCTGGTGTGTATGCTGGTTTTCGCTGCAATTCCCTAATTAGATTACGTATATGAGGACTGAATGTCTGAAAAGTCCTCACACCTGGGTTTGAACAGCTGACCTACAGGTTATCCCAAAAACCTGCATACACACCGACCCTTTGCGGATCAGATTGGCCACCCCTGACTTATAGTGTTCATTTTGGGTCTTTTTATACATGACAACATACGGAAGGAAATAAAACTACGATCATTTTTTTTTTTTTAACTTTACTATGGTAAGCCTACTTTTCCTTGCGGTAACCCGTCTGCTTCTGGCTAGCTACCTGAGGCTGGCTGCGTGCACAAAAAGCATGACGGGGAAAAAGGAAGTCATTTTCTCTCAATGACAAATATAGACTCATCAAAGCTTATGATAAATCGGCAAAAAATGAGCCACCGAAATTCAACGGCGAAATCTCAATAAGATATATTTTATGTACAATATTGAACTGCACTAAGTCACCAAGCAGACCGATGAATCGCGGCGGCGGCGAATGAAAACGACGAGAGGCGGACCGACACGAAGTTGTTCTTTATGCTTTATTTATTTCTTTATTTAAATTGGGACCGCTGACCAAGCAAGAATAACGCGAAAACCATGAATGACGGAGAAACACTAAGGACAGTAAGGCACACACGGTGGACAATTACACGATGGCTAAGACACGCGAGGATCAGGCGAGAACCGAGTACAACCACAGTGGCACACGCGAAAATTGGATAAACAGCATAACAATACATACACTAAAAATGAAAACGGGCTATATACATAAGACATACGCGCTTGGTGCTACAATATTACAGCGTATTTGAATTGTACATAGTAATTTAATGTGTGCAGTACTGTAGTTTGAATTGCGTTTGAAACTGCTGTACTGTATTTTGAAAGAGTCAATAAAATTCTATAAATAGTAACGCCGTCCGTTTTATTACCTTATATTCATGTACAGTGGTACCTCAGTTCTTGAACTCGAATTTCTTAAAAGTCGAACTAACCAGTTCAGAAAAAATAACTTAGAAGTCGATCTGAATCTCAGAAGTCGAACCGTGAACGCCGACCTCAGCTAACTTTACGGGGAAATGAGTCACGCGGCACGTCTCTCAGCAGAAATACAGTGTAACGCTTCAGTCTCAGCTGAATAGCATCGTTTGTTTGTGATAGTACTTTTTTATTGAAAATACTGTATCAGGTAATACACTGTACTTTATAAAAAGTTACGCAATAGTTGTACAAATGTTACAACCTAAAAGTTTGCCATTTACAAACAAATGAATGAATACAGAGTAATAATAAAAATAAACAATGGGCCAAATGGCATAGTCTAGTGTTGGTGCAATCATGGGGTATGGCATGGGTTGTAACGATGTCGAGCCGGGACCAGGGAAGCAGGGACAGGACTCAAGTGATCAGGAAACACAGGGTTTAATTGAGAACAGGCAGAACAGCACAATGATGTTATAATGACTGGACCGGGGAAACAAACTGAAACGAGGACTAAATACAGAGGATTAATAACAACAGCTAGCAACAGCTGATCACATGGGGATTCCGCTTGAGGTTAACGACGGGGCGTGGCACATGGAAGGAGCGGACGATCGAGGCATGACAGGGGTAGTGTTGGGGTACATTCTTTTCATTTTGGAAGTCATTAAGATAGAAATGCTCATCTTATTTTAACCTGTTCATTTTGTGTTTATCTATCCATCCATCCATCCATCCATCCATCCATCATCTCCCGCTTATTCGAAGTCGGGTCGCAGGGGCAGCTGCCTCAGCAGGGAAACCCAGGCTTCCCTCTCCCCGGTCACTTCATCCAGCTCCTCTTTGGGAATCCCGAAGCGTTCCCAGGCCAGCCGAGAGACATAGTTCCTCCAGCCTTCCCTGGGGCCTCCTCCCAGTGGGACATGCCCGGAACATCTCACCAGGGAGGCGTCCGGGGGGCATGCTGACCAGATGCCTGAGCCACCTCATCTGACTCCTCTCAATGCGGAGGAGCAGCGGAATGACTAAGAATGACTAAGCTCCTCACCCTATCTCTAAGGGAGAGCCCAGCAACCCTGCGAAGGAAACTCAATTTGGCTACTTGCACCCGCGATCTCATTCTTTCGGTGGTTCATGACCATAGGTGAGGGTAGGAACGTAGATCGACTGGTAAATCAAGAGCTTTGCCTTTTAGCTCAGCTCTTTCTTCACCATGACAGACCGATGCAGCGCCCGCATCAATGCAGACGCCACACCAATCCGCCTGTCGACCTCCCACTCCATCTTCCCCTCACTCGTGAACAAGACCCCGAGATACTTAAACTCCTCCACTTGGCGGAGGACCCCATCCCCGACCAGGAGAGAGCATACTACCCTTTTCCGGCTGAGGACCATGGTTTCCGATTTGGAGGTGCTGATTCTCATCCCAGCCGCTTCACACTCAACTGCGAACTGTCTAAGTGAGACCTTGAAGTCACGTTCTGATGAGGCCAACAGGACCACATCATCCGCAAAAAGCAGAGACCTAATCCTGAGGTCACCAAACAAGACACCCTCAATGCCCTAACTGCGCCAGAATCGGTGACAAAGGGCAGTCCTGACAGAGTCCGACCCTCATCGGAAACGAGTCTGACTTATTGCTGCCCATGCGAACCAGACTTTGGCACCGGTCACATAGAGACCGATCAGCACTTAAAAGGAAGCCTGGCACCCCATGCTCCCAGAGCACCCCCCACAGGACTCCCCGAGGGACATGGTCGAATGCCTTCTCCAAGCCCCCAAAACACATGTAGACTGGTTGGGCAAACTCCCATGAACCCTCCAAAATCCTGCGGAGAGTATAGAGCTGGTCCACTGTTCCACGGCCAGGTCGAAAACCACACTGCTCCTCCTGGATCCGAGGTTCGACAATCCGGCGGACCCTCCTCTCCAGGACCCCCGAATAGACCTTGCCTGGGAGGCTGAGGAGTGTGATCCCCCTATAGTTGGATCACACCCTCCGGTCCCCCTTCTTAAAGAGGGGGACCACCACCCCAGTCTGCCAATCCAGAGGCACTGCCCCCGATGTCCACACCATTCTGCAGATGCATGTTAACCAAGACAGCCCCACAGCATCCAGAGCCTTAAGGAACTCTGGGCGGATCTCATCCACCCCCGGGGCCCGGCCACT
>JAODKF010000018.1:9772125-9798064 GCA_026779585.1 Mormyrus proboscirostris
AATCAGTAGGACCTGCTCTTACAGGAACAGCACACCCCATCAATCCAGCCACACACACACACCCAACACCCCACATCAGCTACTCATTCGTAGACTGAGTAATGCCAGGCTACATTTGTAAGCATGGAGTTAGCTTTCATTGCTTTCTAGAGGACACACGATTATATATATCGGCTAAGAAGATAGACAGCAACTGCAGAGAATGGAAGAAGTTTAATTCACATCAAAAAGTGGATGTCAGACAACTTCCTCCAGCTAAATCTAGACAAGACTGAGGTTCTACTTACTGGCACTAAGGCCACCAGAAGTAAACTATCGGACATCATAGTCAATCTGGATGGACTATCTATTGCACCAAGTACTGTTGTGAAAAACCTTGGTGTTATTCTAGATTCTGATCTTTTGTTTGATGTACATACTTGTAACATTAGCCGTACTGCCTTATAATATTGCCAAATTAAGAAACACGCTTTCCTTTCAAGACGCAGAGAAATTGGTTCATGCGTTTATTACCTCCAGGTTCGATTACTGTAATGTCTTGTTCCCCGGCTGTGCAAATAGGTCATTACATAAACTCCAGCTAATCCAGAATGCGGCAGCCAGAGTCCTCACCAAAACTAAAAAATAAGATCAATTTTATCTTCACTACACTGGCTGCCAGTTAGATTTTGTGTTGACTACAGAATACTACTCTTAACTTATAAAGCTGTAAATGATCTTGCACCACAGTATGTGAGTGACCTCATTTGCAGCTACATTCCAAATCGTACACCTTGATCGCAAGATGCGGGTCTTCTACCCATATCCAGAATAAAGAACGTTACATTTGGTGGAAGAGCATTTGCTCATAAAGCACCACAGTTATGGAATAAACCTCCCATTAGTGTTCAGAACTCAGACACAATCTCTGTTTTCAAGTCAAGGCTTAAGACGTACCTCTTTAGCCAGTCTTTTGGATAATAAAACCCCTTTTTCTAAGGTGAATGGGAAATCTGGAGGTTCATGGTCATTTGAGATTAAAGGTAAAAGGGGGGATTGGTGCTGTCGTCTTGTCACTCTCGGCAATCACTTACGTTGCTGACTGTAGTTTGACTTGACGCCAAAACCTCTGGAAACCCTCATGTCTGCTTCCTTCCAGGTCTCTCTTTTAGCCCGGCTGCTTAGTTACTTTAGTACTGCCGGAGGTTAGGTGTAGGGTATTAACTCTTCTTTATATGTTAAAGTGCTTTGTGACAATGACTGTTGTTAAAAGCGCTATATAAATAAAATTGAATTGAATTGAATTGTCCTCAATTCTGTCGATTGTGCATCCCAGGAATTTCGGCTTAGCGGCTACCTGAGAGTGATAGGAGGCAGGAGGCCTGTAAAAGGTATTCTCATTTTGCAAAAGGTGCCTTTTCTGGGTTCTCCTTCTGGCATGTCACTTATACCCCAGGAGAGCTTGTGTTTCCGTGGCTTTGATTGTGGGTTCGAATTTGACCGCAGCACTGATGTGTGATATGTGTTTTCCCTGTCTCTCTCTCTCTCTCTCTCTCTCTCTCTCTCCCTCCCTCTCTCTCTCTCTCTTTGGGTATCCGCTGGGTTCTCCTCTTTCCTGCCAAACTAATTCAGATGTCTGGAGACATTAACTTGCTTTGTGTGTGTGTGTGTGTGTGTGTGTGTGTGTGTTATGCATATATTAGCTTGTGGGAACCAGTTGTTCCCACAGTGCTCAAAAGGCAAAGCTCAAAGTCTTTGTATTTAGTTTGGTTACTTATGGTTAAGGTTAAGGCTGGGTAGGGGTTAAGGTTGTCATGTTGGGATTTGAATTTTCCCAATAGAAATGAATGGAGAGTCCGCACAAAGATATAATTACAACCTTTTGTATATGTGTGTGAGAGAATTATGGAGTGAGAATTATTAAGTGTGTGATCCACACTATTGCATCACCTTACACTCTGTGCTTTTGCCATTCAGTTCTGAATCATCACAATAGTGCCTGGCCAATATTGTACTGAAAATAAAGGATATGATGTGATATTAGCTTATAAAAACTCTAAATTCCAATTGAAGCCTCTGTCAGCGTTTTGTTTGTTGCATATACTGGGGAAATGGGGGACATCGATATAGAGAGAATCAAGATGTTAGACCAGGGGACCAGGTGGCAAGGAGATCTTTGAGGCATTTCTAGTTGTAGAAGACCACCATCTTCATGCCCCCACACATTGATAAAATCTGTCAAGGTGATCCCCCCCCCCCCATTGCAAAAATATATTGAGGGGGACTCCCCAGTCACGACTTGTTCCCAGATTATTTTATTTGTAAAAGTAACTCTCACTGTTGCAAATGTCAGGCAGCCGTAATTATCCATAGTGTGTGACTGGCAGTAATATGCATATGTGAGTACACAATCTAAAGAATAAATAAGCCTTTATACTCATTAGTGGCCAAAATTGTGAAAACACCTAGCATTTTTGGTGTCACACTTTAAAAATTACTACACGAATATTGGTGGTAATGTGTACAATCAGACAAATATCATACAATGGATGAAAAAAATCTCCGTCCACATGGAAATTCTAAGGACGCGCTGTCAAGAGCAAACTCGTCTAATGTCTACAGTGAGTGGCGTTCACTCTGATGTCACTTAATGTCTTCAAAAAACGACTTAAGACACACCTTTTCCCAACAGAGTGTTGGATCGCGGGTATTCATAGCCTTGGTTCGACTGAGCTTGTATCGAGGAAAATTTATAGCAGAGTCTTAAAGCACTTATGTAAGTCGCTCTGGCTAAGGGCGTCTGCCAAATGCTGTAAATGTAAATGTAAATGTAAATGAAGCAGATAACAGCACACACTCTGACGTTACAAACCAAAAATTCCATTTTCCCCGTTTACACATCCACACTGAAAACGGAGCTATTCTATGTTTAAAAAAATACCCATGTACATGTGGACAAGGCCCAAGTAACTGGAGCAACAGTTCAGTAATGTTCTGCAGTCTCTAAAATTTTGTTTCCCCATTTTTTTGGCACTAGCATATTTAAGTACGCTGTTGGCACATTGGTGGCACATTGGTCTTAGACTCTGTCCTTTGCGCTGTGTTTTACCTTTCTGGTATCTTCGTCTCTCATGTGGGAGGATCCCTGCAGATGAACGCAGAATGATCTTTGTTCTGAGCTGTGCTCCTTCGCTTCAGTCGCCTTCATCTTCTCCTCACGGTCCCTAAGTCCTTTGCTGGTGGCCAAACTGGATTTCACCCCAAAGAACATCACCAGCCAGCCTGGCTTAACGAAACAGTGTCACGGTAAAAGGCCGAGTTATAAGTACAAAAAATGTAAAGTGCTTTTCAAAAGGAGAGGCTAACAAATTATGTTTGCAATACTACATTGAAAAAGGTAATTTGATGCATCAGAAGTAGATATTTGCTTTTTTTTTGTATCTGTTTAGCGTATCAACATGCCTGAAGGTTAGACAGTTGACTGAGAAAAATAATAGAGCGCTATATTTATGCACGCTATGGACTGCTAGACTCCTGTGAGGGCTACATTAGCCAGCATAGATTTGAATTTTAGTGTCATCGGTAAAGACGACCTTGTGGCAGGTGTCGACTGTGTGTGAGTCTTTATTCATGTCCTGTCACTCAAAACAAATGCTAGCACCCAATTCTTGGTGCATAAGCTCTGAGATGTTAAAGATTCTTATTAAAATGCTTATTTGTGAGTGTGACTAGATACCGCGGCTGTGTGGGAAACTTTAAATGTACACTGCCTTTTTGGGTGCCTAATTGACACTTTTCTAACAGGAAGGGTTTAGTAAACAATATTATGGCATTATTAAAGGTCATTATATTTACATATGGGTTGTGGTGGGCTGTGTGTGTTTGTAGGGGCGAGGGATTCAAGGAAAATACAGTACAGCGTATGCATGGTAATATGAAAACCTTTTGATTTTTCTACTAATGTAAATGATATAAAACAGGGTTATTGGCTTCCCAAATTAAATTAAAAAATGATATATGAAGAATTTATTTTTAAAAGACAAACTAGACCTTTGTGTTCCCTTATATAATAAAAACATACCCAAATGTACTTAACTATTATTTTCATAATCCTTTGATGCGTATAATAACCAGTGTAGTACTGTTTTCATTCGAGTTTTTTGCATGTGTGCAATTCTGGATGACAACATTACATCCATGTTTTAATAATAGTGTCAGCTTCCTGTCGTACTACGAGAGGGTCAGGTGACTGGGGGGGGAGGTGGTGATCAATGCAATGGTTTAGTTGTACTCAGTGCAACAATATGCAGCTATGAGCAATCAGGCGTTTCCTGCAGCCAGAGCAAAGAGGCGAATGTGGGGTAATTGTGAACAAGGACTTCATTATTTCTTTGGGACTGTCCTCTTTCCAATTCTGCCAGTATTAATTTATCAGCTCTGACCCGTGCCCTGAGATTGTCGGCTGCAATGACTTCATCTCGGACGGTGTCGGCAGTCTCTCGGCCTCTTTTTCCGTTCGTCCTCTCTCCCTGGCGTTGCTGCCTGGAGGATGCATTTCAGTGAGTTCGTGTGCAGCAGTGTGGGACGCTTGGTGCCGTTCCATTATCGGCAAAGTCCACTGACTCAGCCTCTGACCATGCACATAAAAGCCTGTGATACTTTCTTTGTGGTAAATGAGACCTTCTGGACTTAAAAAAAAAATTGGTCGCAGTTTCTCCGGATACAGGCCAAAGGTGTGCGGCTGGACTCCCAAGGAGATGTGTCACATGAGAGGAGACTGATGACGGACAGAAATAAACTGAAAAGCTGAAAGCTGCTCTGAAACTAAAAAATAAACTTCTGCAGGGTTTTGGAGAAGTCTCTTCTTAGCTTAAGAAAAAAGAATGAGGGTCTGAAATGGTGAGCAGGATTACATTGAGTTCCGACTACTTCCTTTCAGGATTACACTGCGTTCCGACTACTTCCTTTCAGGATTACACTGCGTTCACGACTACTTCATTTCAGGATTACACTGAGTTCCGACTACTTCATTTCAGGATTACACTGCGTTCCGACTACTTCATTTCAGGATTACACTGCGTTCCGACTACTTCCTTTCAGGATTACACTGCGTTCCGACTACTTCCTTTCACTCAGTGAGAACTTTGTTCAGTGAGCAAATTATGTGGACATTCTATTATTATCTGCATTCTATTATCCTCCCTACAGGTTTCAAAATCTCATCTCTTTCCTGTTATTGCAACTGAGATATGATCCATCCATGTATTTTTCACAATCACTTATAGGTGAGACTGGATCACATCCCAGGATGAGGCATGATGCAATGGCAGTTTATCGCAGAGCACGCTCACGCCATATGGGCAATTTAGAGACAGCAGTTTGCATCACCATGTTTCTGGGCTGTGGGAGGAAACCATCATGAATATGGGGTGAATGTGTGAATTTCACATGCAGAGATGACAGCAGAAATCATGCCTACAAAGCACTTGAGGTATGGGGGCTACAGTATTCCCCCCCCCCCAAGATCAAATTATTTCTCAGTTGAACTTGTTTAATGACACTTCCGGAAGGACAGGAAGTGATGTCATAATGTTGATTGTAAGATGTTTGACTGCTATTAATAAACATGTGCAACAGACTGTACGGATAGGCCTACTTATTCATTTGGCTGAAGAAGTTTTCCGTGCCTAGAACATGGTCCTTCAGTCCTTCAGAAGCAACTTCATCCCTGACCTTGGGGATGCTCTTAAACCAGATAACGCTTTCCTGCTCTCATTTGGCTTCTCTGTGCCCGACAGTCAAATGACATTCTACAGCCATCTGAATATTCAATCATTTTGACAGCACTTTGACCACAGGCTGAACCCAGTTAGCTGGGCAAAAATATCCCACCATGTCCCAGCAACTCAGCACGGGCTTGCAAGACCAGCTAGCAGTCATAAACAATATTATTATGAATGGGTTTAATTTTTCAGGTTTTGTCACATATGCGTCATACACCATAGACCTGTATAGTGAAATGTTTTTTCTTCTACTTCCAGATGAAAGGAAATACGTGGTGCAAAGAAAAATAAAATTGTAGAAAAATATTTACGAATAGAATACAAATATATACAAATATTTATACAAATAGAATGACTGCAAAATGGACAATACTGTGATGTATAGTTATTGAATCAGTGAATTCAAGCATGATACTGACATAGGATGCCACCTTTGTAATGAGTCACTTTATGAAATTTCTATGGTCAACTGTAAGTGGTATTATTGCAAAGTGGAAGCGTTTAGCGACATCAGAAACTCAGCCACGATTGGGCAGACCACGAGTAAACAGAGTGGGGTTGCCTGGTGGGCATACTGTGTAAAAGTCACCAGCACTCTGTTGACTCAGTTACTGCAGAATTCCAAACCTCCTCTGGCATTAATCCCAACACAACAACAGCATGATGCCAGCAGCTTCATGGAATGAGCCTAAATGGCCGAGCAGCTGCATGCAGGCCTCACATCACCAAGCACAATGCCGAGTGTCAGATGGAGTGGTGTAAAGCACACCGCCACTGGGCTCTGGAGCACTGGAAACGGGTTCTGTGGAGTTGCCAGCAGTCTGCTGAATGAGTCTGAGTTTGGCGAATGCCAGGAGAACATTACCTGCATGACTGCACTGTGTCAACTGTAAAGTTTGGTGGAGGAGGGATAATGGTATGGGGTTGTCTTAATGCGTCAGCATACCTAGACATCTTGGACAATTCTATGCTCCCAGCTTTGTAAGAACAGATCGGAGACGGCACTTTTCTGTTCTGGCATGACTGTGCCCCAGTGCACAAAGTAAGGTCTATAAAGACATGGTTGGGTGAGTTTGGTGTGAAGAACTTGACTGGCCTGCACAGAGCCCTTATCTCAACCCCATCAGACACCTTTGGATTGAACTAGAACAGATTGTGAGCCAGGCCTTCACGTCCACCATCAGTGTCTGACATCACAAATGCTCTTCTGGATGAATGAGTAAAAATTCCCACAGACACATTCCAAAATCTTGTGGAAAGCCTTCCCAGAAGAGTGGCAGCTGTTATAGCTGCAAAAAGGGAGACCAACTTCATATTGATAGCTATGGATTTAGAAAGAAATGCCCAGTACTCTTGTCCGTATAAGGCACCTAGTTCTTTACTACAGTAAATTATTTCAGTTATTTTACACTTGGGTTGGTTACTGGTTACTTACTTACTTGGTGACTGGTTTTGCCGGTAAGAACACTGGTAAGAATGGAGCAGAACGTCAGCAGTGAGTAAGATACTGTAAGACTGCCCTTGCAAGAAGGTTAAAAAAACAAAGTCAGCCTCGGAAATCACGTAATTATTCCCAGAGAGCATCATGTAATCAGCACTATTAGCTGCTGAGTCAGCAGGTGACCTTTACAGCCTATGAGCCCTGCTGAGAAGTACACCCTGAAATATTGGAGCGTCCCGGGAATGCCTGCGTAAATAAACAGTAAGGATAAAAGGACAGGCAGTTTGCATTAACATGTTTTATAACTCTTTGTGGAAAGGCATTTGATTTCCAGTCCTTTAGAAATGACAGGAGTGTTTCTCTTACTGTCCAGTGAGCAGCCAGGTGTATTTTCCTCTCTGATTGTTAGGGGGGGGTCACGTTCTGTCATCTGGGTTTCAGAAGGATAATCACCTTCTCCGCTGCACCTTCTCAGCAGAAATGTTGTGAAGATAAACTATCCCCTGATCCCATAGTTTAAGTGAACTGAGATTCCTTTCACACTACTGTATAAGAGGCCAAATCTATTCATGTTTCTCTTGAACTTTATAGGGTAAATTCACAGGAAGGACCCAGCTCTAGTGTTCATGTGAAATATGTACCTGTTAAATATAACAAAAGGAGAAATAATAATAATTAAAGCTTCCTTTCAACTGGCTACATCTCTAAGTAGTGGTGTACTGATGTGAGAATTTTTGCCAAAAACTAACGTATTTTTGTGTAATATCACTGGCGGCGGGGAAATCCATCATTTCCGGCGCAGATTAGCAGAATGTCATTACATCGTTTTTTATTCTGATGAAACAGATCTGTGGGCCAGTTTTAATAAAGAATGATAAACATGTCGTGTGAGATCTCTTATATGGTGAATGAGCTAATGAAATCCCCCGTCCTCCATTACGGAAAGCGACTGATCGTCCAATGCAGTCAACTCCAATATTTTAATAGTTGTGCCTTTAGCGTTGGTGCTGCTATTGTTCAGGATGGATAAAGTTTAAATATTGCCCAATAATTTTAGCCAAGACTGACACATCGGTCTGATGGCGATATCTTGATTTTTAACGAATATTGCCTAATACCGTCGTCTTAACCTATTTATCTCTAGCTCTCAGTAGGTGCCTTCCAGGTACCCTGACTGGGCTCCTGTGACTAAGACCCGTGACAAACCACGACCTACAGGACTTATGTTTCTGACAGGCCACTTAGGCCAGTATTAGAACATAGTGGTATAAACAAATGTTTTGGATTATATGTACTAAAAGATGACTACACATTTTCATTTCACATATTTAGCAGACGATTTTGCCCAATTGTGACGTACGAGAGAGGAGAGGGGTTAGGGGCGTGAGCTGATACGGGACATCTCCAAACCTACTGCATGACGAGCCACCTCAGGGAAGAAAATCCAAACGCAGCCGTGTGGCGGGTGATACCTTAGCACCACACTAGTCCAAATGGACCAGTGTGAAGTGTTTCAGGTGGCAGGAGTGCCAATCCTGCTACTAATCCCCAAATGTTCCTTGCAAGTCGGAGGACTTGCTTGTCGGGCAGTACAAGCATGGGCATTAATTAAGGGGGGAATTGGGGGGATTTGCATCCCCCCTGATAATTAAAACCAGTCAACGCAACCCTCTGGACCCCCTTAAATGGGTGGAGACCTCAACTGCCCCAGTGCTTAACCCAGTGTTATGCCCTTACACAAGTGTGGCAGATATATTACGATTTGTTCTAAGTAAAAGTATGTTAAAACAGTGAGGTCTGTAGGAAATAGGCAAGAGAACACTATCCACTGTAGTGTATCAGGACACTGTAAAAATGCTGACCTGGGTCCTGTGGTGGAACATAGCAACCTGTCAGGGGCTTGATTAGCAGCAATGCAGCCGCATCATGCGGAAAAGGAGAAGTCAGCACTTTCTGCCTCTTCCTGGTGTTTATGGAATTTTTTTTTCCGTAACAGCAGGGGAATCCTCAGAGCAGCAGGCTGATGTTTCCAATCGGATGTCCATGAAACTTTTCCATGGCTGGTGTTGCAGTGCCTAGAAATAATTGATGAAAGGCGATCTTGAAGAGCGTGTCGTGGTTTTGAAGAACAGGGTGATTCAGGGTGTGAACCACTGCTTTCCTCCCAGGAAAAAAAACTTCATTTTTATTAGTGTATAGACATTTTATGGGGCATCCGGGTACATTATCCATCTACACTAAGAGCCAATATTGTGGAAGCATTAAAATTACGTTTTAAAAATTGCTACAAAATATTGCCATTGATGTTTATAAGCAATCAAAGAATGTTACAAATGTCTACACTGGACGATTAAATAAGTAACCGGAATAAAGGTGGGCTACCTCTAAAAATTGCAATTTTTTGGCCACAAGTGTAAATCGCTGCCGTTCCCAAATTCACAGCTGGGTCACGACAGAGAGTAAATGAGCAAGACCAAGCAGCTTGAATTCAGAAGCACATTGGCAGAGAGCCCTTGTGTCAGGGGCCCCCCTCACTATTTTTAATGGTGATGGTAAAAGTTGTTGAACGGGGCCCCTTTTTAGTGGAGGCCCCTGGGCTTCAGCCTGGGTAAACCCATGTGCTAACCCCCCCACGTGTAAGTCTTTACTGGGTGGTATTAGTAAAGGATGACATTGTTTGTTTAGATGTATTCATGCTCTCTTTCCTGTCTGGTATGGTTAGGTTGGGGGGGCATGCTGGAGACAGATGACACATTTACATTTACATTCCGTACCATGATTACATCCCTCACTCCCGCAGTTTGTGTGAGTGTGTCTGTGTGTGAGTGTCTGTGTGAGTGTGTGTGTGTGTCTGTGTGTAAGTGTGTCTGTGTGTGTCTGTGTGAGTGTATCTGTATGTGTCTGTGTGTGTCTGTGTGAGTGTATCTGTATGTGTCTGTGTCTGTGTGTGTCTGTGTGAGTGTATCTGTGTCTGTGTGTGTCTGTGTGAGTGTATCTGTATGTCTGTGTGTCTGTATGCACCCTTTCTGAATAATAAGCTAGAGGGCAGTGTCAGTAGCGATTCTCTAAGTTCTGCTTTTCCTCTCTGTGTTGAAAGGATTTTATTTCTGTTTCATTTTTCTCTCCTCTCTCCTCATGTTTGCTCTTTTTCCCTTAGGAGGGCAACAATAAATGAGAGACCTGTTCACTATGTGTAAGAATTCAGTCAGGGTCAATATTCTAACATCTAATGAGGGGATCAAAAGACAAAGCATGATTAAAATGCTTAGAAAACGCACAGGATCCCACCGGGCGGCTTGGGAGTCTTTCTCCAAACTTCCAGATTCCCACACCTATATTCTCCTGATATGCCCTGTACAATGTGTGAAATATCTCACTTTTGACCAATTACATTAACATGCATGGTGCTGTTCCCAAAAGAGACAGGATGTGTGATCAGGTGTCCACTGCACGCATGAAATGAATGTTTACAGATGCGAGTGACCTTGTTAACTGGTACAAACTGGTTCGGCACAAAGGAGGTATCTCAGACTTATTAACTTCATTGAGTCAATATTTTGACCAGACTTAAAGCTGAATCATACACTGGGATACTTTTGTTTGTAGCCCGGGATCTTCATAACTGGTACAGAAGTACACGTTCACTTTTAAAAGTGAGTACTGTGACAGTGCAAAAGTGTACGTATTTTATGTATATTTGCGCTGATATAACAAGAAATTATCATGCATTTTAACCTTTATACCGCAAATGAAGTACGAATTAGCATATGAAGGTTAAAATGCACAATAATTTTTGCATTTGTGCTGTTACAGCAATCGATTGCTGCACCTATCACTTTGAAAGGTGATTGCATTCTTGTGTTCCTGTGCATCCCTGTTTCTAGTCACACGCACTTCTGGGATCTGAGCCCAGGAGGCACTCTAAGGCCTGTTTATAATGAATAACCTACAGCCTAATTATGATGAAGAATTTTTAAGCATGCAGTAAATTTCGGACTGTTTTGAATAACAATTAATCACAGCTATTCACATAGTATGTATGGTCAATATAAGTTTAATAATGTATTACTCTGAGATTATTGATTTAAATTTAAGATTCCACAGTTACTGTAGTAGGCTGTTTGCTGGTCATGGAGTAAAGCTTTCGGTCTTCCATTCTGTCCCAGTGTGAGTGCATGTTTTAAGATCTGCACTGTAATTCCTTTTCCCCTGTTCTATCCAATCATGAATTACTGTCATGGAATATTTAGAACATACCGGATTGTGTGGCATATGAAAAACAAAATCACTTACAGTAATTAACATATAGAATATTGTACTGTACAACGGTGCGTGAGTGCGCCCTGTCGTGGGTTGGTGCCCCATCTTGGGTTGTTTCCTGCCTTGCATCCATAGCCTCCAGGATAGGCTCTGCAACCCTGAATAGGTCACGCGATGGATGGATGGATGGATGTATGGATTGATATTTTAATGTAAAGCCAGTGATATGTTTAACTATAGTCATATGAATATATTATTTTAAACAGAGAAATATGTTGGTCACTGTTTCTTTGCATATCTGTTCTAAAAGTGCTCCCTCAAAACAATATTTTATAACATTTCATTGTAATATATTTCATTTACTCTTGCTTATCTCAAGATCATCCTGTTCAACTTCCATGTTAAATACGAATGCAGTCAGTTTATGCATGTATTCAGTCCTGCTCCGTACTGCTGCAGTTACTTACCTACTGCTCGTAAATAGGATATGTTTCAGTTCAGTATTACGTCACAGGATTTTTTCCCCCACTTTCACTCTTACCCCACTGGCATCCTGGTTTTATGTCAGTGCTTCTCAATCCGGTCCTCGGGGACCCACAGACAGTCCGCGTATTTGTTCCCTCCTGGCTCCCAGTAGGAGGGAGCAAAAATGTGCACTGTCTGGGGATCCCTGAAGACCGGGTCGGGAAACCCTGCTTTATGTCATATTCTAGCCCAAGGAAGAGAGATCAGAAAACACACTGACAGGATGACACGCATCTGTAGCGTGAAATGTTTTAACCCATGAACACTAGATTGGAGATTCATCTTTTCCCAGGAGGTTATGTTGTACATTGCCATAAAGAAGATGATTTGTTACACCTAGTGGTTCACCCAGTATGCTTCAGATAATTAGACTAGAGCATAACACTAGCAAAATATATAGCTTTAGCCTGGCTGGAGGTATTCATTACTGCTCGGGGAGGGTGTGTATTGTAACACAGACTTTAGTAACACATATAAATTATGTATAGCAGTGTTTCCCAAACCAGTCCTCGGGGCACACTGGACAGTACTGTGTATCAGAATTTCCCAAACCAGTCCTCAGGGCACACTGGACAGATTCACAATTTTGTTTTATCCCAGTTCCCAACACATCTGTAAGGTTTATAGAGCTCTTGATTGCTTAGGTCAGGTGTTCTGGGAAGTGGGATAAAACAAAAATATGGATCTGTCCAGTGTGCCCCAAGGACTGGTTTGGGAAATTCTAATACACAGTACTGTGCATAAGTGTTATGCCATCAAAGAAAATGTTTAAAACAATTTTGTAGGTGTTAAGTGTATCTTATGCTCAGAGAAAAAAAATCAATTTAACGATAGAATACATGAAAATGAGCAGCAACACTGATTAAAAAACAAGAATTTCCTCTCTCCTCCAAAAGTTCCTAATATCTTGTTGGATGGCTAGATGAACTTTGCTTCAGTTCCCAGATCTCTCTTCAGGGGCACCTCAGCCATTCCATGTACATTTGTAAAATTGTAAGACCAGCTTACTTAATTAATTGACTAATTAAACTATTTGACAAGGTATTGATTAGCCAAACATGGAATGGTAGTGGTCAACAAATGAGTGAGTGTATTAGTTGCTGCGTATGCTGGGGTGACTTTAGGACGGGGGAGGCCAATCTTATCCGCAAAGGGCCAGTGTGTTATTAGAGGACTGATTGGCTGGAGAGTCCTCTACCCTGGGTTTGAACAGCTGACCTAAAGATTATCCCACAAACCTGCATACACACCGGCTCTTTGCGGATAAGACTGGTTACCCCTGCTGTAGGAGATGTTTTAAAATTGCTAATCTGACACACTTTCATAGCCATGCCATTACATTCTTTCACCAACATGCATATCATTTAAACTTCGATTTCATTGGCTGCCTAAGACTTTTACATATACACATTGCACATATGAATGAAATTGAAGAAATGGAGGGAAGTCGGGGAAATGACTGAAATTTCTGCAAGCCAAGCGATCCATTGTACTTAAAGGGTTTGTCATTTCATAGACAGCAGTGCTGGGAAGTATACCAGCACATCAGCATTACTGTGAAATCAACAGATTCTTAAAAAAATACTGTGATACTAATTTTCATTCATAACTGTCTAACTATAGCCCTTAGTTCAATTACTTTGTTAATTCCAACTGCTATGCGGTTACAGTATGGTGGAATTTCCTGTGTTTTATTGAGCGTTCTAGTTAATAGCTTTTGAAATGGGTGCTTATGCAAGAAACCATATCCCCTACACTGATTTTGCCATTCCATGCTTTACTCCCCAGCGTATTCAGTGTAAGGCTACGAGTACATTTATCTTTATAGACATTTTTAATAAGTCTGGTCCATTGCCTGCAGTGAGCATAATTTTGTTGTTGTGTTTTGGTTTTGAGACACCAAATTATGTTTAATTCAGCAGGGCATTTTAATATATATATGGTGAAAATGTACATGATATGATATTGGTAGATCCTGAGTGGTCCAGCAACTAAAGGTAGAGTAACATCTCCAATTCCATCTCCATAAGCAGTCTGCATGTTCTCTCCCTGTTTGAGTCAGTTTAATGCAAACTCTTTGCTTTTCCTCTACAGTCAATGGACGTGGTATAAGACGGAGTGGTATCCCGACCAGGGTATACCCTACCTTTCATTGGGGTCTTCCAAAGACAGACCGCAAGGTCACAGCTGAAGTCCTGTTAATGACGGCTATGTGAACGGTTCCCTCACACCTCCTGGGTCGTTGTTCTCAGCCCCACCTCTGCTCTGTGCTCATGTTCTCCCTGTGCCGTGTGGCTTTCCTTTCAATACTCCAGTTTCCTCATGTAGTCCAAAGATATACAGTCGGGTTTAGTTGTCATCTCTAAATTATCCATGGTGTGTGCATGTGTGCCTAGCATGCGGTGCATGGTCTGTCCTTGCTTGGTGTCCTATGCTGCTTGGGACGGGCTCCAGCCCCACAGTCCTGCCAGGATAGGTGGTTTACAGACATATGGATGAATAAACAATATATATGTTTATATGTATGTTTGTGTCACCTTACTGTAATTTGCTGGATGGGTTGTACAAACATTTTCCAGAATGTAAAACCTCTGAATGAAAGCCTTTGGGGGGTCTGATTTGGCAGTGAGCTGCAGTCATGTCTTTAGAGGGATCTTGCGAGTTTGTAATACTGCTGCTTGGACTGAGGCAACCTCTGGGCGCACTGGTGTGCTGCTTGAGGCCCGCAGCTTCAAAGCAGAGGGCCTGGGGCCATCGCCCCCCCCCCCTTCCGAGTTAGTTCTCAGTGCATTACTTTAAGCAGAAGCACTTCTGCTGTTGTCCGGGTTACGCACTGAAAAGTGATTGGTGGTGAGCCGATGGGAAGGAAAGCTGGTGCGCCTGCTGTGATAGTTTATAATGGTAGTAAGCAGACAATAAAGCCGTTAATTGGAGAACATTATTAATGGGAACCTGTTATTCAAGAATTACTTTAATGCTTCTGGGTCTTTTATTGTTCCTGCGTGTGTGTGTTTGTTTGTGTGTGTGTGTGTGTGTGTGTGTGTGTGTGTGTGTGTGTGTGTTTACACTCAGAGGCTCCTTTATTAGGTAAAAAATGGTAATGTGAACAGCCTGCTCCTACAAACAATGAATGCTGTGGTTGCATCTAAATATATATGCAGACTGGGTCAAGTGATTTCACACATGATGTGATTGTTGGCGTCAGACCTGGTGGCGTCTCAGAATCTTGGCATTTTCACACTCTACAATGTCTAGAAAATTTTTACAGAAAATGGTGTGATAAACAAAAAAACAAAACATTCAGTTTACGGCAGTTCTGTTGCCAAAAGCACCTTGTTAATGAGAATGATCGGAGGAGAATGGCCAGACTCGTTTAAGCTAACAGGAAGGCCAGACTCGTTTGAGCTAACAGGAAGGCCAGACTCATTTAAATGGTAAATGGACTGCATTTATATAGTGCTTTTCTACTCCTATGAGTACTCAAAGCGCTTTACAATATGTGCCTCACATTGACCCATGCATACCACACACCGGTGGCAGAGGCTGCCATGCAAGGCGCCAACCTGCTCACCGGGAGCAATTAGGGGTTCAGTGTCTTGCTTAAGGACACTTTGATGGGGTCAGGAGGAATCAGGGCTCGAACCTGCAACCCTCTGGTCGCCAAACGATAGCACCACCATCTTCCCCTAACAGGAAGATTTAAGCTAACAGGAAGACCAGACTCGTTTAAGCTAACAGGAAGACCAGACTCGTTTAAGCTAACAGGAAGGCCAGACTCATTTAAGCTAACAGGAAGGCCAGAAGTGCAAAAATAAAAGCTCAGTACATCAGTGGTATGCAGACATGGATCTCTGAATTCTGAATCCACAACTCAACCCTTGAAGTGGTTCTGGAGACAAATATATATACTCACTCCACAAAAGTGTTGCAACAAGGTATATTCTAACGAAGATTCAGTGGCAATAATTACTAGATGTAATAAAACAAGAAAGGTTATGAAAGAAACATTGTAATATATATACCGGAAGAGAGAACATGACAGTGTTTGCAGTTTGGGATTATTATATATACCATCCTGAATGTTGCAGATTCTTTGTGAATAGTGCTGTTATCTACGTGGTAATTCTGAATTGGTTTTCAAAATTAATTTGAACTGGGAGTATTTTTAGTGTTTCTGGGAACCGAGCCCAAAGCTTTGACGAGGAAACACTTCAATGTCAACATCAGCGCATTATATATATATATATATATATAAAATTCATTTCAAATCTACCTCAGGACTGAAGAGTGTTCAGCTTTAGTATCGTAATTGCATTTTCAATTTTAGGAATCCAGTTCTGTTATCAGGGTACGTTAATGTACCTCATTCTACCATCTTCCAGCGATTTATCCAGTACAGGGCTGTGGTGAGGGCGTGAGGGAACACCACAGATGCCAGTCCTTCCCTGGACAGATGCAAAATCATATGCAATAGTGGGGTTCAGGCCATGGTATCTCATGGGTACCCAGTTCACCTAAGTGCATGCATTTGGACGGAGGAAGACCACGTAGTACATGGTGGGGACCCATACAGCAGAGGAAGAGCTCCACACAGATGGTGGGTGGATTCAAATTCCAGAACTCACGTGACCTACACGTCATGCAAATACAACAACTCAGTTTACGTTCTATGAAGAAACATTTATGCCACATTGAGAGAAAGTACCACATCAGTTCCATGAGTATCAATGTAATATCATTACAGTATCAAAAGTAATACCAGGTCAAATGTGGTCACAATGGTTTTACATGATTATGACACAGTAACAGTAATTTTGCACCTCATTACATTATACTGAACAAAGGGTATGATATTGTGTTGAATTCACTGCAAACAGACCTTGGTAATGCCACCAACCCACAATGTCATCACTATGCATGCAGTTTGTTGGTGCATGGGGTCCATCAACATGTTTAATCTGGTGTTACATGCAAAATGAAGAGCTTAATATGCAAGGAACTAATAGGTAACAATTTCCTGACCATTATTGAGGTGTGAGGGAACCTAAGTGACTTTTTGCCCATCTGCCAACTTCTCCTGGATTAAATGAAGGAAGATTTATGAGATTGGACTAGCAGACTAATTCCATTGCCCTTCATAAACGAAATACCTTTTCAGAGAACACGGGCTGAATTTTAAGAGGACAACAGAGGTCAGTCGTAAGGGCTTCTAGGAAGATCAGTCCTTCTCTTGAGATAATAATGTGACTGCATTAAGGTTTATCTTATCACCTTGCCATGAATTGTGAATAAAAAGTTGTTCTGTTCTTGTTTGCAGTTTGCTTTGGAAACTCAGAAATATTTGGTCCTGTTTATTGAGACTTAAGAAGTAGCATTTCAAAGGTGAAATTGTGAAAGTTTCATTTCTGAGACAGAATACCAATGCAGTATTGAGCAGTAAATAACTGAAGCTATTGTATGGGGGGGGTGAGAATAGTTACAGTATGTCTCACCTGAAATCTGCAGCTGTCAAGCTTGGGAGTCACATTGGAGATGGAGGTTCAGCACAAGCTTGTACTACAGAGGGCAGAATTCACATAGAGCTACACTGTGGTTTGTGGTACAAACCCCAGGGCAACGTTCAAACAGGGCTACACTATGGCTTGTACTACAGACCCTAGGGCAACGTTCAAATGGAGCTACACTATGACTTGTGCTACAGACCCCAGGGCAAAGTTCAAACAGGGCTACACTATGGCTTGTGGTACAAACCCCAGGGCAACGTTCAAACAGGGCTACACTATGGCTTGTGGTACAGACCCCAGGGCAATGTGCAAATAAAGCTACACTATGACTTGTGCTACAGACCACAGGGCAAAGTTCAATTAATGCTACACTGTGGCTTGTGCGACAGACCCTAGGGCAAAGGTCAAATAGGGCTACACTACACAGGCCCCCCAGGGCAAATCACAGCTACCCTGCCACCAGTTTGTGGAAATGCTACAGGCCTTCTCTGTACTGCAGGACCCGGGTTTAATGTGTGCATCCACGTGGAACACACTGACTTTCAAAACAGTCACACTTGTGAGCGTGTGGTTCGACATTTTTAACCTATGCAGGCATGATCATCGCGCTCGCAGGTTTCGCTGTGAGCTTGCCAGATGTTCATTCATTTTGTCCTTGTGCCAGATTTCTCTGTTTATTACCTGTTACCTTTTATGACCTAAACAAGAAGTCTGAAAGGGGAAACATGCCGTAAAAGGCTTAGTTTGAAAGGAGAATGTGTTTATAGCACAGCATTGCCAACACATCGACATTGCCATCGTTATACATTAGTAGTGTTTTGTCACCACTGATTTTGCACAATGCAGAAATGCCAGGCTTAGAAAAAACATAAATGCAGCGATTGGGGAGATATAGCCAACAACGATACATCCATGCTGCTGCTCTGAAGTCCCAGATCGCAGGATCCAGCGGGTTGTGCTGCAGACTGTAGATCCAGCAGATAAAATATTAGAGTACTGATTAAGCAGCCACTGTGTAAGAGCTGAAAGTCGGGTCATAGAAGTTTTATCCAGAATGCTGGACTAGAGAATATAGGTCCAGAATGTTGAGTTAAAGAATATAGATCCAGAATGCTGGGTGATGGAGTGTAGATCCAGAATGTTGAGTTAGAGAATATAGATCCAGAATGTAGGATGATGGAGTGTAGATCTAGAATATTAGGTTAGACAATGTATGTCCACAATGGAATGTAAATCTAGAAATCTGTGTTAGAAAAATTAGATCCTGGTATGTTGGGTGGTGGAGTGTAGATTCAGAATGCAATGTTAGAGAAAATAGATACAGAATGTTGAGTGATGTAGTGCGGATCCACAATGCTGGGTTAGAGGGTATAGATCCAGAATATTTGAAGATATAATGTACATCTAAAAATATGTGTTAGAAAATGTAGATCCTGAAATGTTCGGTGGTGGAATATACATCCAGAATGCAAGGTTAGATATCCTGAATTTTGGGTGATGGAATGCAGATCCAGTGTTTTGGGTCAGACATTGCACATCCACATTGCTGGATCCCAGCAACAAGCTTTTATCATGTCAGTATAAGAGGTGAGGACTCCCTGCTCTCCCCTTTCCTGCATGCTCAGACTAGCTGCATCATCCCTGTAATTGAATGCACCAGGTACAACCCTGCTGTGCTGTTTTGGAAATGATCATTCGGGAAACCAGCTTTGTTTAATCTGGACTTTCAGAGAGTTCGATAAAAGCCCCCCATCACTGCCCATTTAGAGACATGCAAGGGGTCTCTCTTTGGCAGAGGTCAGGACTAAGTGATCTCCAATAGTCTTCATTTTCACAATCCATTTTTTGCTATAATGCAACTGTCTGTCCTCCAGTCTATCTCTCAGCCATTCTGTCAGTCTGCCTACCTTTCTGTCTACATGCCTGCCTGTCTGTCATATCATTGCTGCATTCAGAGTAAAGTTTGCCCTTGGTTCTTCTCCTCTTATCATTCATATGATGAGATGTTAAGATGATTTATGGACCACACAGGGATCTAGTCAACCAGTAGCATTTGGAGGACAGGACAAGACAAGACATAAATGGAGGATCTTTCGAGATTCAGCCTGGTTGTATGTGAGGGTACAAATAGTCGTGGTTGATTATGCAGAAGATGAAGGATGTCATTTTTAAACAACCTCTGACGGAGATTCAAATGGTAAAAGGGGTTTCAGCTGTTTTTTAACTTGGTAATTACATATGCAGGTGACAGGGAAAGGGAGACAATTAAACGTTTGGTTTATACTGAAATAACATACTGCCACCTGAAGGAATGGTGAGAGCTGTGAAGTCAGCAATGCCACCTAATACCACCTATATTACCAAATACCACCTAAGTTCAAACCTGAATGGTACCCCCTACCCTGGGGTCTCCAGAAAAGTAGAGCCAGCTCCAGGATAATTTAAAGATGACACATAATTGAAATAAATGTAAAGCAGGAACAAGGAGATGACTGTCATTGACGAGGACCTTGTTGCTGACAGATGGCTGTAATTGAAGTAGGAGGTAATTAGCAGATGATGCACTTCATGAGGTGTTTTGTCACATTTCTGGAACATTCTCTATTTTCAGCATGTGTGATATTCCCTGCACTGTCTGTTGGTCTGTCCATCATAGGCAGGTATGACCTTTGCTGTTTGGACACTCCGCATGTTAAGAAGTACCAACTACCTCTCTTTACGACTCCCGGAAGTCCCTGTTCTCTCTTCCTCACCGCTTTTTCCAAATTTCTCTCTTTTGGAAGCTGACAGCATCGATATTTCTACCCGTCAACGGTTCCATTAAAGTCGAGAGCCCCCATTGCCGTGAGAGACCCTTGGCCGGTTATCGCTGCCGGCTCGGAGGAGGAGGTAGAGGAGGAGGTGGAGGAGGAGGATGCTCTTTACATCAATACGCGCTCCCTCTGTGGCCCCACCTCCAAGGCAAAGGCCCGTGGGTTTGCAGGATTCACAGATGGTGCTGTATGACACGCACTGATACTGTAGTAAGTACTGAGCCAGGGAGGGGGGGGGGAGACAGAGAGAGGGAGGAAGAGGGCGGGTAAGAGAGTGGTAAGGGGAGAGCGAGAGAGAGAATGTTAGAGAGAGAGAGAGAGAGAGACAGAGAGAAACCACTTCCCTGGCAGCCCAGGCTAAACTGCAAGCACAGAAACATTAATGACCTGACAGCAGCAGGTCCATGGGCTCCGGCGGAGCTGCAGCCTGTAGTGTGTGACGGCCGTGCGGAGCCTCCTCTCCCTCTGCTACCGCCACTGGGACTGCCGCCTCTGCTCCGAGCGTGTGGCACTGGGGGGGGTCGACCCAAGTTCCCCCCACTGCAAGCACTCTACCCTGAGGGGACTGCAGCGCCGGGAGGAGCCCTCGCTCCCCCCAACCACCGCAGCGCACAGCACCATGAGCGGCTGCAGGAAGCGATGCAAGCGGGAAATCCTGAAATTCGCCCAGTACCTCTTCAGGCTCATCACAGGCACGCTGAACACAGGTAAAGTTTGTGAGCGGCCCCGGCTGCGTGCTGGCTGGACGGGCCGCGGTCTATGTGTGGAGTTTACCACTTGAGATGGGAGAACTGCACTCCTGGGTTTGGGAGCCCGTGGTTTTTGTTAGCCTCTGCGTGAGCTCTCTGCCTCCCGGAGATCTGTGCTGGGGGAGTTTCTGGGGTAGGGGGCAGTCAGGACGCCCGGACTGGTACTGACCACGGGCTGGAGGGACAGTCAGTTCCGTGCAGATTGCTGCTCTTCACGACGGATTGCTCTCACCTGTTAGGCGGAAAGGTTGTTTTTTTCCCAGCAGGGCGACAGAAACTGTTAGACAGGGATTTTAAAATAAGATGTAGAAAAACAACAATGCAGATGTCGAACATTGCTCATCTAGACTTATTTTTGTGTAAACGAAGTTCAATTTTTTCTGAAGTTAGAAGGTAATACCACAAAACTTACAGGTTTACAGTATAAAATGCTGGGATGAAAATGAAGATTTTCAGTCATGTTTCATTAACATTTAATTTGTGGATTGTGGCTATTACATTTCATTTAGGAGGTACAAAATGTGCCATAATTGCAATAGAGTAGAAATCTTTTGATGATGTTTCTCAGCAGTGTCTGATGTACCATTGTTCATGGGAAAATCCTGCAGTATGTCCTGTACTGTAAGGTGCAAAGTGACCTTGATAAAGTCCTTCATTCTTACAGCAGGTAGGAATGCTAGCACTCACACGACCTCATGCTGTACGCTCTGTAAGCGAAAGCTCAATTGTGTCATCTGCTTCTAACTGAATGTCTTCTAATTTGGTTTAAAATGAAAATGGGAACAGTCCACTCAGTGCTCTGGGTGGATAATCCCAAAATTTAATAAGTAGTTTCAGACGTTAGTCATCACAGTATAGGACTTAAATGTGACAGTTTTGTCAAATACCAGAAAGAAGGAGAAAAAAACAGTGTCTAAGTACCGGAATCGTGATCCAGCACTTTGTGAAATGAATTAAATTTGAATAAAATATGAACTGGCAAATCCTGTTGATTTATGGTAGATCCATTAGTCCATTAAACATTTCCGGAAATGAACTTAAAGGTTGTTAGATCTTTGCCGTTCTTACAATGAGACTGTCCCCACAGAACGATTTTGATGTTCTGTTAAATAACATGCATAGTTGTCTCAGTAGAAGTTTGTGGCTGTGGTTTTCTAATTACTGTAATATACACAGATTTATTACATAATAAACGCACCTACTTTTCAAAGCTCCATCTTTTGACGCTGTTATTGCTTTGACATTGTGTTATCAGGATATACAGTGGCTTCAAGCAGCCAGATGGTCTGACTGACTTGCTGGTTCATAGCTGATTATTGAGGACATACAGTGCTCGTTTAGAATGAGCAGGAAAACCTTTAGCCCCGTTAGGGCATTTAAGTCCGTGGTGGTGTTTTCTTGGTCCCACTGGGTAAAGCCTCTTTGCTTGTTCCGCTCGACCTACACAAAGGTGGTAATCAAGATGCAGTAGCACCGGTGCCCAAGTGAGGGGGCATGCAGACTCCTGTCGCCCCCCAAGTCCCGTCCTACACCGAGCTTTTTAAGATTTGATCAAAGGAGGCAGAGAGTTCCGTGATCATTGCCTTTAAATCTCCGCCGCGTCTATTGAAGTCGGTTCATACGAACGGGGGACCCAATCAGTCCAGATTGGCTGGAATTTGTGGTGGAAGTGCATACGTCAATAAAGGTCCCGGGGAGCACGTGAGTTTCCTGCTAATTAATGCGCTTAGGGCCGCATGCTTGCTGCTCTCACTGCACTTGGGCAGGAAGACGTCAAATCACATTCCCGGTTGCTGATCTGTTTCCATACCAACTGTTGGACACTGCTGACTCCTCGTCGTTGCTCCTCCTTGCATTATTGGAGCGTGGATTATGTAACAGGATTAGCGTCTCTCACTTTTCTCCACGTGATGTCTTGCATCTACAAAAAAGAGGTCCCCATCTGCCCCCCACGAGACATCTTGTTTAGCAAACTGAAATTCCATTTTCAGTCCTCAGCAAGTAAAGCGTTCACACCAGCCACCTTCTGATTCATCTCCATTTCTTTAATTCAGTTTCAGACAGTTTCATTGTTAATAAATGCCAACCGTGGGATTTACAGTAGGCGCAGTCATATTTCTGGATGGACTGTGGTCGTTTGATATATACTCTTGTTGTAAATATTACTGCACTGCAGCATGTATGCTTCATGAAGTGCAGCACTACAGTACATCTGAAATGGTACCAGTTAACTGTAGCGGTCACATCACCAAATACCATGCTAATTCGCGCCTTACATTGTGTTGGTTCTGCCATTGCACACCCAGTATGCTGACGTTTGCCTTGATTCAGGGCCCCCAACAGCGTCCACCCGACATTCGAACTGCCACACACACACACACACACACACACACACACACACATCACCTCACAGTCCCTGAGCTCTCCTGAAATCCTCCCAGTAGACCCTATTTAAACCCTAATGAGCCCAGCAGTCTAACAGGGGTCATCCAGTCATCATTATCCCGAGTGCTAGTGGGTCTGCGCACAGTGATCAGTCACCATGGAGACACAACTAATCAGTTTAATTGAACCCTTTGCCATTGCCCTGCCTCATGGCCGGCACATGCCAGCACGGTGATGTCATTCGAGAGACCAACAAGTTTTCCAGGCTACTCATAAAAGATAATCGCTGCTTAATATGTGCTTGGAACTGGAGAACATTTATAATAACTTCTCTCCGGGGACACAATATATAGAATCTAAATTAATCTCATCTGCATTTCATCCTTCTAAACTGTACAGGGATTTTAAAAATGTCTGCATACACAGCATGTAATTTAAATCTGAGCAAATTTTCCATACTGGCACTGTAGGAGAACACCTGAATGAGACTGTAACCTTAATTCTGCTACATTAAAATCTTCCAGAGGAGCTGCGGATTTCCTGACCATACCACATGGCAAATCTCAGTGCAGTCGCCCGTAATAAAGAATGAAGTCGATACAGCGTTACGGAGGCGCGGCTACATGCTGACTACGCTGGATCAGTGAATAAATCGATCCACATCTCCCACCATTCCAGTGATCTCGCTTGAGAATTCTTTTTTAATTATCTTCAGCTCAAGCTCTGCACCACGCCAGAACGTTTTGCGCAAAGAGCAATTTGTGACATTGCGGGCTAAGCCGTGTCGGAAAAGAACTCTGCGTTCCTGCATTTGGCCAACGGCGGGGCTCCAGATTGGCATCTATGTAGCTCCTAAATCAAACAATTGCTACGGTGCTCAGAAGCGATTTATAATCACTGTATCACGCTTTACTATTTTAAGTATATATTTGAAAATTTATATTTGAAGTTATGGAGAGGGGAGGTTGGGTGTGTTCAATTGCTGGGGCATTGTGGGTAATTTAAAAAGTGATACCCCGTCCCTGCCGAATGCGACTGCATGCTTGACGGATCTGCAGCGCTGCAGACTCGCCTTTCAGAGAGCATTGTTCCCGGGGGGGCGAGATGAAACAGATCCTGGGTGACACCGTCCCCACATGGGGGCCTAACAATTTGAATGATTTATCCACGTCGTTTTTCGGCATGGCGGGTTTCTTACCTTGTCGATACTGGACCTCGGCCGCCTCACCTCACATGGGACATTTCCACCTCCCAGCTCTTTTTGAGTCCTCCTCTCCTTCTCACCAGGCACCTGGCCGTGTATCTGCAGCACGTCCCTGCTCTGGTCATGCTTCCCACTCACCTTCACTCTCGGGGAACGCGGTGCTTGTGAACGACGGCGTAGATACAGAGCGGCACAGACTCCTTCATACCCTCCCCAGCTAAGACCTTCTGTAATATTTCTGTAATGTTTTTTCGGCCTCTAAAGATACGCAGAGCAGACTCAACACGATAGGGTCACTTTGATGGAACCTTTAAAACTTATCATTGATTTTCAGTAATTTAATATAATTAATCAATATAATATAAAAGAACTTAGAAAAAAACACCACAGTTGTCAAGCGAAATATACAGTAATTACCTTGATTTTCTACCATGATGCTGTACTACATGGTTCATATTAGTGTTCTGTTTCGTCGTGTTCCTCAAGCAGCACAGTGCTTGCTAATGTTAACCCTGCCTTTGTTGACTTCTGCAAGACATTCTTCCCTCAGTTAATTCTTCGTCTCACTTGTTACTAATATCGATATTTAGCATCCCAAATTGCAGCCATGCAGGTCACTGTTTAGTGCTGGAATGAGCTGAGCTCACCTGCACACCTGCTGTTTTTCCTCCTTTTGGGTCAGGATTCTGGCCTCCAAGAGTCACAAAGCATTAAATGCATCCAGAAGCTGCTTGCTGTAGCTTTCACAGAAAACTGTTCCGCATTTCTCTGGCTATTTTATAGCGTAGTAGGGTTTCCTGAAGATGGTACTTGTGGGCGACAGAGTATTCTGGAATTTTCTCAGACTCAGCAGTTTATTTATTTATTGTTATTATTTATTGAAGTCAGTGTTTAGCTGGTGTATCACCCCATCTGGTCTTTCAGGATCAAATCCAGCACTAATTAAAATGTATTCAACAGTAGCTTTCCTCCCCCTTAATCTCTGGCTGTTAAGTATTTATCTTGAGATCACCTTCCCTGCATCTTAGCGACTGTTGGTCGATGGTTGTGGTCTTGGACAGAGGTCTTGCCTCTGTTTGGGGAGGTTAAAGCTGGATGTGCTTCTGAGCCCACAGCAACATCGGTGAGGGGCTGGACGTCTCTGCAGGGACCTAAATACCCTCCCACCTTTGTGTCCTGAGCAGTAGTTTGGGTGCCGTGCCACTAGGGTAACTGTCCTGTCTCTCATCTGGGGTCCCACACTGCTTCACTAACTGTCCCGTCTCTCATCTGGGGTCCCACACTGCTTCACTAACT
>JAODKF010000018.1:9808908-9820079 GCA_026779585.1 Mormyrus proboscirostris
TTCAGTGTTAACAGAGCACCTCCGCTGCCGCTTCAGTGTTAACAGAGCACCTCCGCTGCAGCTTCAGTGTTAACAGAGCACCTCCGCTGCCGCTTCAGTGTTAACAGAGCACCTCCGCTGCAGCTGAAACAGGAAAACTATAACACAGAGCTCCGATGGGAAAATGCACACTTCAGAGCAGAAACACCAGCCGAAAAAATAAAGCGGACCCCTTGATGACCCGTAGCGCTCCGTGGGACAGGGACAGGATCACAGCCCTGCCCAGGTGGCTGGCGGACAGGTGGTGTTCCAACAGAATGCAGATTGCATGACGCGTCGAGCCAGAGCCGCCGGTGACGGTGGCCCGGCATGTGATTTGGCTGCGATGCAGAGTTCTGCGGCTTCCACTCACTGCAGCTGCGGCTCCGGGCTTATGAGACTGGTGTGATGTACTGCTGGTTTCACACACCCTGCGAGTTCTGGCCTCTGCGCTGGTCATTTCAGCGCTTTCTGCCTCACTGTGAGGGGTTAGCCTTGTCTTTACTCGCTATCTGACTGTGATGCTCAGAGATGCCTCCGTGGTCTTGAGTCAATCAGGTATGTTGTACACTGTAAATACCTTTACCATGCCTTAATAACAAGTCACTGTGAATTTTTACAATATGTGTCATTTTAAAAATAAATGAAGAAGCATTGGTGAATAGCACTGGCACTTGCCAGCTCCATGGCTAGGGGTTCAAAGCCTTGCCTTTTATCCCCATGTCACATGGTATTCTGGTGGTCTGTCTGGATTCCTTCTACAAACATACATGATACATTAAAACTTTATTGACACCAGGGAGAAATTCTTGTGCGTCCAGCAGCATATATATCTAGGTGAACTAGCATCTCTAAATTGCAATTTGCACAATAAACTACATAGTGTGTGATTGTGTGTGGCATCTCACCCTGGGTGCCCCCCTGCCTCGTGCCCAGTTTATGCTGGGAAAGGCTCCATGCTGACCATGCGGCTCTGTCCTGGATTAGCAGATGGAAGATGGACGGATATCATAAGGGAGCTGCCTTTCCTGAAGTGACCGAGGCCGCCTCTGATTCTGGGCCGCATGCTGGCCCCACGGGTGTCTCTGCATGTTGGCATTTCTCCTCCAAATGTGTGTGTTTATCCCAGGAGATGCCGACTTCCTCTCCCCAGGAGGAGACTTCAGGAGGGCTGCTGACTCGGAAACCTCCATAATGTGTGACTGTGTGTGTGTGTGCCCTGTGAAAGACAGGAACCCAGAGTGTACCTTGCAGTGCTGTTTGTGACTTACACACAGGTTCTGTAATCTTCTGATTTGGATCATTTCTTGATTTGATCCTTTATCATCTACATGACCATTTAAAATTCCAGGTTTACTAAGTTTGATGAATTCCAGAACTTTCCGCACAAAATAGTCTCAGTGCCTATAAGTAGCGGCACAGCTATGAAGCGTGTATAAATGAAACATTAAATCTTTCTCTATACTCACAGGTCCAGCGTGCACTTTATAATAGCTGCCAAGCTATTAGCTGAGGTATGTTTACTGCGCTGCTCTCTCTCTCTCGTTCTTCCTCAGAGTGGCTCTGTTCCCGCTTCGCTCTCTGGGGCGCTTTGGGGAACGCAATAACTGCTCTTTTTTGTGAGCACTGCAGGCACACCGTTTCAGACACGTGGCTTTGAGGTGTCAGAAGCACAATTAAATGCACATGGAGCGGTAATTCATCACCAGCGAGACAGCTCGTCTAAGCGCGCGCCTACCTCGGGCGCCTCTCTTCCCACCGCTGCGCGCGAATCTGGGCTCCGTGCCGCCTTTTGCGTATGCAAGAGATCGAGAGAGTTACCCCCGCGCGCCGATTTCAGACACGAAGAAGGTCAGGTCCTAATTCACTCAACAGCTGTGCCCCTGCTTTTACTAATTGCCCTACGGTAGTAGAGGTTTCTAAGGATAAAAAACCCACGTGTTGTTCCGCCTGAGGCTGATGTAAATTGGATGAGGCATTTGTTTGTTAGCCGCCCCCGTCTTCGATATGGCTTGTATTTCAGATATATAACTCGCAACGTATTTTTTGAATACCCATTACTACAGTTTGCATTCGACTTGATTGTACTCCAGCCTTATGCAAGCGGGTATCCATCAGTTTCACACAGTGAGACAAAAAATTGCATGGGGCAGCAGCAGGGGGTGGTGGTGGTGATCACGAAGTTGAGGGAGATCTTCATTAGCGTCGTGCCTGACGGAGATGCTATTAGGCTGGTTTGAGGGAGGTAGGGGGGTAGACTTTTGTGTAAACTTAATCTCCAGTGGTGGCGGCTGCAATGGACATGCAAGCTACAGATGTGGAGCAGCAGCTAAAAATGCCTCACCGTTACCTTAGCTGCCAAAACTCCTTCAGTTTGTTCCTTCTATGACTTCTATAACATTCTGTCCATGACATAGACAGACGGAAAGCTCTTTATGTTAGCACTGTGTCCTCTACTCAATTCCTGTACAGTATGTGCTTGCAAGCATCCAGTAGGTTCTTTAGGGGAGTCGACGAACAACGAAGCTCTATGAATCACAGGGGAAGCGGTCTCAGGGTGTCATTATCGAGAATAAAAAAAAAAAACGCACCGGGGTGTCATCAGCGAGAAGCGACGCACTAAAGTGTCATGCTTCGGAGATGACGCCAGGCATCATCTTTCAGAGGCCAGCGTGTGAAGTGCCGCATCTCAGCGGTCGACGCATCAGCGCTGTTATGCAGAAGCTGCGTGAGAGTATCATTTGTCAGACTATCACCGTCACTAGTAAGTCGCCATTAGCGATACTCTGCTTTTCATACTATAGACTTGATGTACATTTGCACATCAGCCTAAACACCAATCTGCCTGCGATCGCTTAATGCTTATTGTGTTTTCCCTCCTGATTTTCAGATGCGGGTGAAACGGGGAGTTATGAGTGATGGGCATTCAGGGCGCACAGCGATGTCGGCCCTTAAGTGCACGCTTCGGTGCCACTTCGATCTGTTTCTGCTTCCCGCTTCTGTTGCGAAATGCTGCCGCATCCGCTGCCGGCTTGTTGTTTACCGCAGCATTTGGTAGCTTTGGCAGCAAATGGAGCATTAAATTCACAGCAAATCAGGACGCGAGTGCAAATCCTCAACTAGTAGCCAAAAAGCAATACGTAAGGTACCGGCTGCGGGCCGGCATGAAGTCCAGAGTCTTGGGGTGGCATTACTGCTGGATGAATGGAATAGGTGATATGCCTCTGGTGTTCTTAGTTGTTAGAAGGTTAGTCTTTACACACAGTGAGATTTGGACAGTTTTAAACTCTTTGCCGTCTGGAGCAGGGGCACAGTAGGGGCATGGATACTTTGGCAGAATCGGGGGCCAAGTATTCGACAGCGGCCCTTGAATATATAAAATTATGAAAAAAATTGCCCAAGGAGACCCAAGGTTATATTTTGTTCAGTGTCCCAGAATACATCATCTGGAGCTGTACCTAACTAAACTTTAAAGCTGCGATTAAAAATTATTATTAGATGCCAACAAGTCAATGTTGACTCCTGGTGACTGTATTTGTTTCTCCAGAAAGTTCTGTCTTCTTTCTGGATCTTCAAAATTTCCATTGGCAAGTTTGTTATTGTGATGGGATTACCAAAGGATAATTTATAGCATTTCATGAGGCTGGAAGTTATTTAATTATTCAGCATGATTGGAAATGAGGTTTAAGAAATAATTCACAATATAAATGTTAGCAAATCCCACTGATAAGCAAAAGCATTTGTGAGAATGCATCCATCTATCCATTTTCTAAACACTTATCTTGGTCAGGGTTATAGGATAGAGAAAATTTATATAAAGAAAAGCATCATGAGCAAGGACACGTCCTCATTTGTAGTATGACATTTCCTGCGGACGCCTTTACAGGGTCACTGGCTGTATATTTTTCAGAACAGCTGCTTTCGGTTCTCGCTTACTGTCGTAAAATGGATGATCTGCTGAACCTTCAGATGCACATTAATGAAACAGGCCATTGTGAGTGGTAATGGCTTTGTAAGGAAATAAAACCTCATTCTGTAGCAAAGGCGGACAAAAGTAGTGTCTAAATGAGTTTAAATTGTTTATTTTATTTTTAATGGATATGAGGAACCAAATGTGATGGTGGTATGAGTCACCGCCTTTTATATGGGCTGTCTGAAAGTCTTTTTGTGGCATGAGATGGTCGGAAACATGTTACAAGCAGATGTGATGGCCATTATTCAACAGACGTGGACGATGTACAGGGCACAGACCCATCTCAGCATGACGCAGTGTTACGAAGGTGTTATTTGGGTGGACTGCCAACCTTCCCCTGCACTGGCGACTGAATGTGTGTGTTTGGGGTGGTGGTGGTGTGTGTGTGCGGGGGGGGGGGGGTTATATGCCTTGGACAGAGGCATCATGTTGAGAAGTGGCCTACATTTCTTTATTGGATAAGACCCCAAGGAATCAGAGGTCAGGGCAAGTGATTGTGGCTTTTTCCTAACAAATGAGATTTCTGCAGGATGTTGAGTAGAAGAGATGTGATTTGATGTGGGGAAGAAACTGCCCCAATCATCACAAACAGCCCTTAAATGTGTCCTTTCAGACCAACCACAGTAGATTTAAAGGTAATAATCAGCGACCCCTGAAGGAATGACCTTCGGTCAATATAAGGTCTCAGCCTGTATTTAGTCTGTCTTACACAATGTTTTTTGATTTAAACGTGTCTCATTGTACAGCATACTTGTGAGACCACTGCCATGTAACACTCCAGCATGTCAGTAACACAATGCCAAAACTGATTATAATTTAAAATGAATTTGATCAGAAATTAATACATTTCAGTAGATGAGTCAGTGTGACTTTATAATTCTCATTCATGGCTGGTTTAAGGCTTGTATGTATGGATGATCAATTTTTCTCTTTTACAAGATCCCAATTCCATGATATTTCAGCGTAGTCACTAAATATAGTTAAAGTAAATTCATCAGGTTTATGAGTAATTATGCGACTTGATATGATGTTTACATTTAACAGTCACTATTAAGGATGTGTTTGGATTTAATAGCAAAGTTGAGTCCTCTCGTCCCTATAGAGGCAACATTCTAAGGAATACTAAAACGAGCGTCAGCATCCCAGCAGCAGGTGGCGCTGGAGCTGCGTCTGGGCCCTGAGGCAGAGCCGCATTGCTGCAGCAGATGGCCGCCCCCGCGTGACGTGGTACCTGTCACCGCGTGGAGTGCGGCGGCCGGGCCAGCCTGTCCTGTGACGCATGCTGTGTGATGTGTCACACACTGTCGCGGATGTGCAGAGGTGTCCACGTGGCTCAGGGAGAGAGTGACAGCCCCCTTTACTCCTGGTCATACAGTGACACTCAGGAAATGAGTGCAAACCAGCCACCTGGAATGAAATGGCTGCATTATACACAAGAACCCAGTGCTTTGAATCTTCTGAAGGTCATCAAAGATAAGAGGAAACTGGAAAAAACTGTATCAGATTTGGGAGCTGTCCCTTTTTCATCGGTTATGTTAACATCCCAGACCAGACCATTTAAAGATTTTCCTGACATCTTTGTATTTCTGGGTTGTTGATTGTACCTTAACAAAGTTATGGAGTTAGGGGGGAGTTTGAGGACCATGAATTTGTTTCATATTATTCACTTGACCAATGCTCAAGTTTATTCTCACAGGAAGAGCTTTGTGGACATGAGTTATATGTTTGCAATTTTAGAAACTCTTTCAGGTATAAAACAACACACATTTCCACGTTAATTAAGTCTTAAGACACTACCCACCCTAAATGACTGTGATTGATGTTTGTAGTATGAGATCTAGCTTATTTATCCCCAAGGCTGGGGTAGTATTAACTGCTGAGCGGACCAAAACACTTTTTCCTGCACTTGGGAATATGATTAATATGTGGCAGAAGGCCTTTAAATTTGTGTTTTCAAACGTGATTTTTTTTTCTTTTTCCTCCAATCACATGATCTCATTTTGGTTTTGAAATGACCTGTGCGGTGATTTGATTGGATAAAATGATCCAGTGGGTGATCATTAGGAGGCAGCCAGGCTCGAGGTATGTTGATCAGACCCGAAACAAAATGCAGAAGCACTCAACCTGTCATTCCCAGGGAGAGACGAGAGCAGGTGGTGGGCTGAAGCAGGCCTGGCCTGGAGGAGAATAAATGAGGAGCCAGTCTGGGAGCCACAGCTGTTTCTAATCAGGCCATTTAGAGCAACACCACATGGAGGAGGGTGGGGGCGCTGTTCTGCCCCAGTCTGCCAGTGCAGTCTTTGTTATTGTAGCATGTCTAGCGTGAAGGTGATAAGAATGACAGCTCAACAGTCATTTGACAGTTTTTTTTATCTGTAGTAATTTGTGGTATTAAAAGTATTTAAGTATTTTGTCATATCAATTAAACAAAGTATTCATGTACCGCTCCACAGAAACATCAAAAGCAGAAAGTCTGTGGAACATATCAATTAACCTACCTTTAGACATCAAGAACATTCATACGACAGAACAACAAATTTAAGTTTGGGGCTATGAGCCAGGGCAGAGGTGAAAAATTCTGGTCCAGAGAGTACAAATCCAGACCAATGTTTTATTTCAACCAACCAGTTGAGTATGAAGAGTCAGTCACAGAGTACTCAACTGGTTGGTTGAAATAAAACCTCGGTCTGGATTTATGCTTTCTGGACCAGGATTTACCACCTCTGAGCCAGCGGTCCCAGCACAAATGAAGTTCTGAGTGTATGCTGAGTTTAAAACTTACGATCTCAGTCGCGGTTTCATGCTACACTCAGCACATGTTGCACTGAACAAAAGGGCAACTGGTGAATGTGACCATTATAACAGTGTTTCCCAGCCCAGACAATCCTTATTTTTGTTTTCTCCCGGCTCCCAGCACACCCATGCCAGGTATTCTGAGTCCTTGATTGGTTGGAAGCTGGGAAGGAGAAAAAATGTGGACTGTCTGGGGTCCCTGAGGACTGGGTTGGGAATCACTGCATTATAACCTTATAAATACAGATTTGTTGTTTAGCTGAGTGCTAATGTTGGTCAGCTTAGGCTTACGCCCTGTCTAAATAACATACGATATCAGTTGCTTTCTGTGAAGTTTCCATGATGTGCAGGTACCTGCTGTCACTCATGTTAAACGTCTCTTTCCGCTACAGAAGGTAGCTTTTGATAAGGTGCCAGCTGACATGCTGCATCGCTTTCTGCTTTCAAAGCCCGCCCTCCCTTAACAGCGGTGCTATTGAGCCGAGCTCTGTTGTATTATGCTGCGACACTGGCCAGTGAGTCGTAACACTGTATTTACAACGAGGGGCAGTCGGTGAGTAATACGGTGCATGGAAATGAATACTGCACACTCACTGTGTCATGGTGGGTTTTATCTAAACAGACAAGCATTTTAATTTTAAACAGACTTACATGTTGGACTTGATTTAACTAGACAGACTCACTATTGGCATGCAAGACTTGATTTAACTAGAGAGCTCCACTCATACGTACAGTACAGGGTATATGCAAAGGGCAGGGCTACAAGGCTGCTGATCCCAGCTGAAAGCTGATTGGCTCAGGAGTGACCCATCCCCTGTCACTCACCGTTATAAAACATATCATTGGCTAATGATAAGATCTGTATCTGTATCTGTATAAATCACGGCCACTCTTATGACCCTCGCCTTAAAAAAACATTTGAATTGTCCCTGCTTATATAGAACTTGTTCACACCAGGTAAATCTCCTCTGATAAATAAAACCTGCATTAACCATACAATTCTGCCATGTAACACAGCCAGCCAAAGGTTATTAGGGTTAATGGTACACATAAGATGGTCATGTGATGATGAAAGCAGGAGAAAGAGTCAAAATACACAAAATTTCGTTTTCATTTGCAGCTACGTAGTTGATTTCCTGCAACCATTTTATCTTGTTATTCTTCAACATCTTGAAAATAGAATCTTTAAACGTTTACAGCGAAATCTGTTACAGTCCTAAGAACACAGCATCTGTCGCATCTGTCAGGCGTTGCAGTTTGATTATTGTAGATAAAGTGCTGTGGGACTGAAGCCCTTCCCTCAGTCTTTCAACGGAGACGCCTCTGTGAAATTCAATTTGTATTGCATGGTTTCGCCTGTCGTGATGTCGATTTCCCAAGCATGCGGCACGGACACATGGGATTGAAGTCTCTGTTCCTCGATTTTCCGGTGCCGATGTCCCATATTCACAGAGGTGAATATCTCATTTAAAGTCTTAAAATGCTATCAGAACGTGGCCAATCTTACCAGAAAAGGTTGGAAGGGTGGCGTTCATTTGGATGATGACGTGCGAGTCTGTCCCCACTTCCATTAGTTTACGCTTAGGCGCATCTGTAATGTGATTTATGTGATTTATTGGAGTCTGCAAGTGAATGTACTAGGTGAATGTGTAAATCGTCCAAAATGAGCACATAACATGTACTAGTAATGAACTGGGGATTTGGAATTGTTTGTTTTCATATTAGTTGAAAATTTCATCAATTTTTACTCTCAGGTGGATCATGTGTTTATATGAGACTTGTATTGTGTGGATTGAGTTCCGGTTTATGGTTTCAGTTTGTTTGGCTCAGTGGGTAGCAATATTGTCTCACACCTCCAGGATTGTGGGATCAAATCCACTTTGTGTATGTGGAGTTGGTCTGTGGTCAAAACCCACATGGTACCTTAGGCCAGCTCCTCTACTGGCGCCCCCTTTTGGAGATGATGTGAAATTGGCTCGCTAAGTCTGTGCCCTGTCGGTAGACGGCTGCCTATGTTACCTAATGAGTTGGGCGGCACTGTGTGTTCTCTCTGTGTCTTATGGGGTCATATCTGTGGCAGCAGAATTTTTACAAGAGTAGAGAAAAAACATTTTAGGGATTTATGAGGTTTGGCATGAATACAGAATGTATTCTTTGAATGTTAGTTAGAGGTGAGGCTGTTTCTCAAGATAAGAGTCTCTGTGTGTGTCACCAAAACATGGAAAGTGAGGACAAGAAAGACGAGGGAATAAAGCCTGCACTGTTTGTTATGAGGAACTGGGGCTGTAAACCTGGGGAGGGAAACTGCAGGATGTGGTGGAAGTGAGTAATGGCTAAGAAGAGGGGGTTCTCAGACCCCACAGAAGATAAAGACTGAGATTTCAAAGGAATCTGAAGATCTCTGTAATCCTGAGGTACTTTGTGCCGGCCCGGATTAACCATGTGGGCATTTGGGCACGTGCCTAGGGGCACCACGTCCTAAGGGGGACACCAAGCAGTGCAACCCCCCCTCCCCATAAGCCCCTCACATCCCATTCACAGATGACTTTGAACAATGCATAACAATGCAATTTAATATGTAATATATATATATTAAATTATATATAGACATTGTTCTTCTAATACGGCACTGGACTGAAGCCTATGTAACGTTTTCCCTACGTTACATACTGCATTTTGTGAGTCACCAATCAGATCCATTTTCTTCCTGACATGACATCACGTGTGCAGTTAATGCTTTTAATCCAGCCTTTCCTTTGTGAAACACGGTTGCTGTATAAATTCATACCCTTGCTTATCACTGGGACTCTACCCCCAAGGGTAAAGGTACCTCTTAACATATAGAAACAGAATATGAGGAACATTTTTGTACCATTGGGGGTTTTTTAATGTTGCTAGTACCTTGTCGATGCTCCTCAGGGTCCATTATTGTACCTTGAATTAGACTGAAACATTTACCGATAGCTAGGGTGCAATTATCAGACCCTTGTGGGCACAGCCCTAGTGATAAGCAAATCCTTTTTTGAATGTGCCCTGAGATGAGCTGGCATTCTATCCAAGGTGACATGTGCTTCATTCCCCGTGTGGCGTGGAATAGGCTCCAGGCCTGACCCCTACTGGGATCAGTGATTAGAAGATGGATGGTTTCAATTCACCAATCCGAGTTGCTAGCATTGATTTGAAGTCACCTGACTTCCACTGGATCAAAACTCATCAGTATTACGTGATATGTGTCAGGTTCACAAATTGTAAGTCATGGTTGATGTTTGGGTTGTGTGGATTTGAGGCCAGTTCAGCTGATATTCCTTGATTCTCATTTCTTCTCTGAAGCATTGAGATAAGGCATCAGATCTCTGCTAAAAGCACAGAAAACAGTCCTATCTTGAAGGTCAGGGACCTGACTTCCTGAGTGTGATGGAAATATATTTCATCCAGTGAATCTCCTGTTAAAAAGAATTACTGCTTCATAAAGAAAGATATTAAAGCTGATGTTTTTGGGTTTTATTGTCAGTGTGACTGTTTTTATGAAAAGGAATTGAGAGCATCACAGAAGGTGTCTGGTGGACCTTTTCATACAACCATAGAAACTTGGCCTCAAGGATGATACTGAAAATGAAGCAGTGTTTTCCTTGCGTGTTACAGGAGCTGTGGCTGTCGATATCCATGTTCACATTCACTGCACTATCGTTCTCGGAAAAAAGTTTATGCAAGCGGCATGACGCACAGGTGAATGAAAGATGAATCATTTGGGACACTATCTCATCGGACCGTTCGGGCCTCATCGGGCCGCATCCGCGCCAACCCAAGTGACAGCTGTCAATGTGTGACGTGCATACACATGTGCAGAGGTGGAGCTGACAGCTCTGACAGGATGTGGACATGGAGAAACTACTGTGACGATGATGATTCAAACTCGGCGACATTCAGCCAACCGAGAGGGGTGGCGTAAACCTATGCGGTGCTTGCGGGGAGGTTTAGTCCTCTTATGGAATCAGACTTACAGCAATTAATGCTGCATGGATATTTAATTAATAATCATCATTATCATTGTACAGGAACATGAAGGCACCCAGAGCCACAGAGTAACGGAACACAGAGTCTGACTAATTAGTCGTATGTTTAGCTAATTAGCTAAGGCTTTAGTTAAGGGCAACCTGAGTGCGGTGATTGCAAATGCAGTTAGACTTTCCCTAGTGGGGCTGAAGCCTGACTTATGTGCTGAAGTGTCAGAAGCAATTTCTTTGTTTGCCTAAGAAATGCATCCAAGAAATCACTCTCAGGAAAAAACACTGTTTCCCTAATCAGCCCAATTTAATAAAGTTGTATAAATTCTAATCAGTTTTTTTGGTCCCTCCACTCCCCTAGACCAGTTTATCTGACACCCCCC